>CM053791.1:315191667-315546667 GCA_028749045.1 Cupressus sempervirens
GGATCATTATCTCCATTAGCATGATGGGAGTGGACCTACAAGTTCCACATGGTTTGGAGGCATAGCTACCTATACCACTACAAGGGATTGGTGTACAGAGATAGTCTACTATCCTAATGCAATTTTTGTTAGATGTTTCACTTGGTACTTCAAATTTTAGAGTTTTCTTTCTTGTGATTTATGTTTTCATTGGAATGCTTGTATATCATGTTTAGACGATGTTAGTTTATTGATGCATTTCCTCTTTATGATGATTAGCATATGATAGATGATGTTATGATCTGTTTTGTAGGAATATATTATGCTTTACTTCTAGCATGTTATATTTCCTTATTCTTATGTTGTAGCACGTTCTATTACTGACATCCTCATAAGATAGTACCAACAATCTGATTGGTAGTTTGGGATGTTACAGGCGGGGGATGGCTAGGGCCCATGGTGGTCTTATGATGCTATTATGGTTGGGAGGAACCACATAAGTAGTTGGGTTTTATTAGTTCATTGCAATGTTGATTTAGTTTATTTTGATGTTGTTTTAGAACACTACAATGTTTCCTTCTGTACTTTCCCTTCACTTCTTGTTAGATGGTTAGATGTAGTTCCTATCTTTCAATATTGTGTTCGAGTATTTATGTCTCAAATTGTGGATCTGGTACTCCCTAATGCAGAGGTTCTCAATTCTATTTTACTTTGTAGTATGTCCTTAGAATTTATCTTGTATTCTTGGACAACCATGTGTTAGCATGGGGTAATACTATAAAGTGTCGCATTCCCAAAAGAGATATTTCATGCGATCCCTCATTGTATTGCACATCTCTTAGAGAAATGTTATGTGATACTTTCCACTATTGCACCCCCCCTAAAGAAGTGTCATATGATACTTGTAAAGTATCACACACCCTTTAGAGAAGTGTCAGCCAAACCCTGAAATTGTCACCCCCCTTCTTGAGAAAGGTCATATGATACTAGAAAGTATCACACAAGGTTGATTTAAAGTATCACCTAGTATTTGCAAAAAAAATTTCAGGGTGGACAATAGGTACTTTTTGGTTTGAACCAAACTTTTCAAGAAGTGTTTTGGCTACCCTCTTAGGTGCTATTCAATTCTTTGGAATTGCATTTTAAATTTATAATATTTTGATTCAAATTTAGTTATGCATCTTTCATCATCAATCGTTTGGGTTAGTAGTGATATTTGGAGATCTGTTGGTGTTAGAATGTTTGGTTATTATTCTGTTGCAGTCTTTGTATGTTGTATGTTGTGTGTTTAAAATAAAAATAAAAATTGGCTTATATTTATCCTTGTTTCCAAGGATCTCTGATGGGGCATTATAGATAAAGACACAAGACCAATGATAAGGAACAAATTGAAAAATGATACATGTTTTCTTAGCATGCAAGAACCTAAAATGGTGAAGATGCCTTAGAAGATGTAGCCTAGAGTAAAGCTATTAAAGAAGAGATTAATTTTTTTTGAGAAAAATAAGACATGGACTCTACTTCCTAGACTAGAAGATAAAAATGTGATTGGGACCAAGTGGGTATACAGAAACAAGTTAGATGGAAATGGTGAAGTCACAAAGTAAAAGCCAAGACTAGTTTGTAAATGATATGCACAAGAAGAATGGACAAACTATGGAGAAACATTCACTCCTATTGCAAGATTGGAAGAAGTAAGAACTCTACTTGATTACTTTACATACAAAGGTTTCAAGGTTTATCAAATGGATGTTAAGTATGCATTTCTGAATGGTGTATTGGAGGAAAAGGTTTATACAGAATAGCTAGAAGAATTTTTTGATGCTAACAACAAAAATATAGTATGTAGACTATACAAAGCTTTATATAGTTTCAAGCAAGCACCAAGAGCATGGTATGAAAGACTTAATAATTATCTTGTGAAGATTGTATTTGAGAGGAGTCATGATAACAAAAAATTTTACTTGAAGATAGAGAAAGACAAAGGTATTTTACTATTTGAAATTTTTGTTGATGATATCATATTTGGAGGTCAAGATACTTTATGCAAATCTTTTACAAATGAAATGAAGAAAAAATTTGAGATGTCTATGTTTGGAGAGATCAACTTCTTTGTGGGTTTACAAGAACATCAGATGAAATATGGTATATACATCACTCAGTCAAAGTATGCAAAGGAGATACTAAATTTTTTTGGATTGGAAGATTCCAAGCTAGTAAGTACACATATGGTGACAGGCCATAAATTGTCAAAGAATATTGATTAAATTGAGGTGAATCAAACATTATACAGGTCTATTATTGGAAAATTACAATATGTAGTACACAACAAACTTGATATTGCATTATCTGTTGGGATAGTTGCAAGATTCTCTACTAATCCCAAGGAGAATCATTTGATTACTATTAAGAGAATAATGAGATATCTAAAAGGAATAGAAGACTATGGTCTATACTACAAGAGAAATGAGAAATTTGAATTCAAAGCCTACACTAATGCTAATTGGGTTGAAAATATTGATGGTAGAAAGAGCACTAGTGGAGGAGCATTTTTCTTAGGAAAAAGGCTAGTTACATGGACTGGCAAGAAACAAAACTACATTTCTCAATCTACTGCTAAAGTTGAATATGTTGTTGCTGTAGTAAATTGTACAAACATTGTACAGATCAAAAAACTAGTCAAAGGTATTAAGGAGGAAATCATTGAACCTGTGATACTTAATTGTGATAATACAAGTGCTATAAATATATCAAAAAATCCTGTGATGCATACAAAGACTAAGCACATATCAATCAAGTATCATTACTTGAGAGAGTTAGTTCAAGGTAAAGAGGTGAAGATAAAATATGTTAACATAAAGGAGAAAATATCTGATATCTTCACAAAATAATTACTTAAGGATGCTCATGAGTATCTAAGAGGTAAACTAGGGGTGATACTCCTATCAAAGTCTATCTAAGAAGAATGAGAAGTGCCCTACATCAAACAAGTTGATTGACACATGTTACACATTGATATATTGGATCCTAATTTAGGAGCTACCTAAAGTAATCATATAGATGCAGTTATAAATTAGTCACAAGCTAGGTGACTATGGGAGAAAATGAGAATGTTCAGAACTGCATATTAAGATGACAAATCTTTGGCATTGTTGTCAAAGATGGAGAAATCTTGATTGTTGAGGGAGATACTATTGTCAAAGAGTTAGATGAAAGAAAACACAAAAGAAATATGGAATACCTAGTAAGAGGGAGTTAAGGTCAAAGAAGAATATAAGAAGTGATTCAGAGGGAGTCATAAGGACAAGTTGATTGAATTTCTATTGATTAGAGCATAATTTTGTAACCTATTCATAAGGTGAAAAGTTTTTGATAGAGGAGGAGATTTCAATATAAATAATTATTTTCTATTTGGTATTTTGGTAGTTATACTACTTAAGTTTGGTCAGTTTGGTTTGCCATTAATGCCAAAGAGGGAGATTGTTGAAAATAGATTGATACAAGTGTGAATATGTATTTCAATCATTGTTTTGTCACTGATGTCAAACCTACTACTTGCTGGTAAGACAATTTCTTAGATGATTTTAGTACTATCATTTTTTTGATTAATGAAGAGGATTTGATCAAATGAGGTAACAATAACACCTAGAGAAAAGGTTGGTTTATGATATAGAAAATAAGAACAAGTTAAATGAAGTATGTCTATCAAGATTAACAATCTACATAGTAGGTGCTGAGAAAATTTAGTGTAAGCTGAGTAGAAAATTAGTTGGAGCTAAGAAAAGTCAATTTCAATGTAAGATGAGTAAAGTTTAGTTGATGTCGAGCACCAATAAACTTTAGTTCACGCTGAGTGTTTTGATAGTGGATGTTGAGCAATGTAGCATGTGCCAAGCATTTGAAGAAAGTTAATTCTGAGTGTCAGAATTATGAGAAAGCTCATGAATTTGATGAATCTAAGCTGACAAGTTTGATTTCTTAGTTTGTGTGAATCATATGGAAGATAAGCTAGATGAGCTGGTGTCATAGAATTCAAGATAAACTACTTTGAGGAGAATTCAAAGAGGATTGAAGGATAAGTTTCTAGAAGGGAATTAAACGAAATGATGGGTAGATTCATTGAATCCTACATAATCCAACCTAACCCTAAAATGGATAAAGGAGGATGAATGACAAAAGATCTTAATTTTCTATTCATAGAGATGACTGGTCAAAAGAAAATGTTGTCATGTGCAAGAACATAAGGAGGACAAAGAGTCTAGGGTATTGCTTCATTTAGTGACCTAAGAGAAAAGTTTTCATTGGAAAGAAAAGAAAGAAGGCCTAAGGGTATAGATGTTTGAAGGATGAACAAGTTGTTAGAGCTAAAGTGTGCTAAAGCCAAGTAGAATGGAGGACTAAAACAAAGATCTGTAATTTGCAAGTGTTTTGTAAGTTGTTATTAGATCAAGCCTTAATATTAATTTCTAAGCATTGAACTAGTCTAGGATAAATCATTTGGATTAATGTTGACCTAATAGTCATTTGTAAATCCTTTAACTAGGTGACATTCCAAGTGAATGATGTAAAGTCCTCTAACAAGCCTCAATCCTAATAGGGTGATTGCAATTCTTTAACCAAGTCACATTTAATAGTGTGCATTGTAACCTTTAATAGGGTTAGCCTTTCAAAGGGCCTCACTTCAGAAGAGTGAGAATGAGTAGCATGTTACTAGTGATTTTTCCCAAATTGGGTTTCCATTTTAAATCATTGTGTCAAATGTGTTATTGAATCTATTATGTTTCATGCTTACATTTCTACAAAGTTGATTTGATAGTAATCTACAAGTTTAAGGGATTGTATGATCTAATGGATGCATGCATGATGAAAATGTTTTATGGATATGAGTTCACTAAGATGTGAAATTTTTTATTTGTACATCTAGACCTTGGATAACTGATTCACTCCCCCCTCTTAGTTATTCTAAAAAATTCCAATAACAAATGCAGTTTCTACTGAGGAAAATAGTTGGTTGGGGTAAGTACTAAAAACCTTTGGTTAATTAAGAAATTGTAGTTGTGTTGAAACAATATAGACAACATGGCTCCACAAAATGATTTCTCGAGAAAGGTAGATTACCAATTAAGGGTTGTACATGATGATTTCTTGGAACAATTGCCACAATATACTAATGAGTTTTCCAAGGGTTAGTGAGGGTTTCTATGATAAGGAAAATTGGAAGAGATGCCCAACTGTCAGTTGGGGGTTTAGAGCTATTTCATAAGTGGTTTTAAGAAAGAAAAATTGATACTCCTCTAAACAATATATGGGAATTTGACATTGGTAGGTTAATTGTTCTAGGTGTTTCCTTTGATGATGACTTACTAGCAATGATGGAGAAGAAATATGACCCTGTATCAAGGATAGTCAAAAATCATGCTAGGGATAATCTTGTAGGGTTGCACTAGAGTTAATTAGGAAAGTTTTCAATTTAAATCCTAATCATGTAATGCATGATAAAATTGATATGGAGGACCTGCAAGCAAGATATGATGCATAGAGGTTGTACCTAAGAGGAGGGCCGATGTAAGAGCATTTTGTTTTTGATAAGATAAATAGGTTTTAAGGGATCCTGAAACCCATAAGTTTTACAAAAACAAGGCTGATAATAAGCCAAAGAAGCCCAGCCAAAATAGAGGTCCAACAACTGAAAAAAAGCTCGAAGGCCCAGCCCAAAACAAAGGCCCATAGAAAGGCCAAAAAAAAAAAAACTAAAACAAACTACAGAAAGCCTGTCAAAAAGCCAAAAGCCAGGAAGACAAAAAGACAAAAGACTAGAAAACTAGTCTTTAGTTATCTTCTCCATTTCCTGCATAGGCTGAGCTACCTCGACTATCTTTTGCTGCTCCTTTGCCATTTGATACTGGACCTTCTCCATGCCCTGATCCATACTGGTGAGTGCACTAATTGTGGCCTTGTCATCATCCGACCTGGCCTTATCCCTATTCTATCCTCCCTCCTCCACCAGCAAGCCCTTGTCCTTAAGTTTACCAGCAAGGGATTGGATGTTGTCATTCATCAAACTCAGGAGAGAAATCATCTGACTTTCCAGGTTGTGGTTGTAGTTTTCAAGATTTGTTAATCTCCTTTCATTTAAGCTTTCTTTGTTTTCCTGGTCCTCCTGGCTGTCATTACCTGTCTTAATCTTAATACTTTCCATCTGGGATACCCTTTCTCTGACTTCCTCCAGCTCATGGAAGAGCCATTTGATTGATCTGAAGTTGTCAATCATACTACTGCGGGCATTATTCAGAAGGTTCATTCCAGTCTCCCTTGGATTTTCTGAGATGGCCAGGATAGTTGGGTCTATGAGCTCATTGAGCCTAGGCTACTCCAGGTTGTCCACCAAGATCCGAGGGTTCATAGCTTCCCTAAAAATCCCCATAGTAGCAGTCCTCACGTTGAAATTTTTCCAGGCCTTTATCCTATGTTTGACCTACACTTCCCCCTCATTCTCACCAGTGATGACATTCGCTTTTTCCTCCGAAGGAGGCTGAGACTGGATAGGGGAGAGGGGAAGAGGAATAGCATCCGTCCTCTGATTTCTAGTCTCCTCAACTCTCACAACCTCCCTCTTTCATTTTTTACCAAGTTTCTCCTCTTCCAACTCCTCCTCTGACACTTTGTCAGAATCTTCTGTATCCATTTCCTCCTCCTCCTTAGCATAACCCTCTTTTTCTTGAGCTTGGCTGTGATCCCTAGGGCTTTTCCTGCTGGGAGTTTTAGTAGTGGACAGTTTCTTGGCTTGACCTTTTTTCTTCTTTCCTGAGGAAAAATTCTCCTCCTCTGAGCTAATTCTCTCAATGTCATTAGAGTCAGAAGAAAAGCTGGAGCTGCCTTCGTCAACATCCTCAACATGAGGAGGGTTCTTGCATATAGATTGAACTTTGAAATGCTCATGGATGAGGAGCAATAATTCCTAATGCAAAGTAGGGTTAACAGTGGCTTTCTTCTTGAAACTAGAGATTTCCTTGTTCATAGAAGTGAGAAGGTAAAAGGGAATGAAAATTCTTTTCTTATGGCAAAAATGATTTAAAATCACAAAATGGTGAGTTCTGACCCGATCAAACCTAGGGTCTAGGGTAACATAATCAATGAGGGCATATAAAAAATACCTCCAAAACTTCTTTATAGTCTCCATCACATAGAAAAACTCTTTCTTTTCTAGCTTGTTCATCTCTGCAGAATTTTTCACGAGCTCCTTGATTGCATTGGACGAAAGTTTCTTGTCCCTGTAGAATTTGAAACCCTCCATAGGGATACCAGTGACCTCCGCAACCACCTCCTCTATGATTTGGAAAGAAACCCCATTCACCTTGACCTTTCCATTGTTCCACAAGTTCACCATGCTGTTGGTGATCTCAGGGTCAAAACCATGGAGTTTCTCGAAAAAATTTGCAACTCTACCCTTTTCCAAATTTTTCTAGACTTTGCCCATATTCTTCAACTTCTCCACTTCACCCGCTAGCTCCTTTCTGCTCTGTTCTCCAGTCATGACGTCCATTTTTTCTTCAACAATTCTTATGAGCCCCAATCTCTACAAAAATTTTCCAGCCAAGATTTTGGCTCTGTTTCTATTATTGGGTTCGTGATCGTTCGCCTCTTTGATACAATAGCGAGTGAAAATGATAACGATCCTCAAAACATGTCGAAAAGATGGAGAAAATCCCTTGAGATTATGAAAACCAAGAAACATATTATTGCTCTTACCAACATCCATTCTTTCTTTATTAAACATGATTATAGTTAGATTGACCTGTACTTCCATGGATTTTCTCCAGCTCGATTAGTGACTTAGCCTCCATCAGAATATCTTTTTCGAAATGCCAGATCATCTCTTTGTCTGCTCCCACCCCTTTGTTAGTGAACTAGTTAGCAAATGGGTTTGCCTCTCTAAATGCATGAGTGACATGGACCTTCTCAAATTTTGTGAGGGTGGCACATGTCTCATCAATTATATTTGCAATCGACCACGAGGGAGGGGAGATACCATTAATATTGTTAATTATGTTTTTGGAGTCCCCTTCAAGCCAAAGTTTGGAAACTCCAGCTTCAAAAGCCAGCTTTACCACACTACACGTAACTCTGGCTTCAGCCAAATGGTTGGTCTGGGTTCTAAGCGGGAGAGCAAAGGCCGCAATCCCCTCCCCAAAATTTTTTCTTATAATTCCACTACTTCTAGAGGGGCCAAGGTTGCCCTTAGAAGTGCCATCAAAGTTGGCTTTTGACCATCCTTCCGGGGGTAGAATCCATATGGCATCTTGTCTTTTGGGATCCCTGTCTTTTTCTTTAATCATCTTCCTGTCCCCTATATCAACTTCCCCCTCCTTCATCACTTGAAGGTTTTCTTTTATGTTTTTCAAAATCTCCCTTCCTAGAATTATAGCCAGCTCCACTCTACCCTTGAAAATTCTATTGTTCCTTTCCTTCCAGATACTCCAGCAGAAGTGAGGCAAAAACCAGGCATAATTATCCTGCTGGCCTGCAATTTTACAGAGACTTTTCCAATGACAGAAAAAGTCGATGAGGTTATCTGGCCAGCACTAGAGAATCTCCATTTCCTGATTAAGAGAATTCTACACCTCCCTAGCAAAGTCACATTGAATGAAGATATGATCTCCCGACTTAGACTGGTTTTTACAAAGCGGGCATCTGTTGGGCATAACATGGCCTCTCTTCATGAGGTTATCTTGCGTTAGAATTTTGTTCTGAAGGGCCAGCCAATAAAATATGTTGATCTCAGGAGTGAGGCCCACGAGCCAAGCATCTGCCCAAGGGGGTTTCTCCTTTAAACCCTAGAGAGAGTTGTAGCCAAAAGCAACAGAATAACTTCCATTGGGATTATCCCTCCAGACCATCTCATCCTTATTATTATTAGGGATCAAAGCGTTAAGAATAGTCATTATTGGTTTCAAGTCCTCAGAAATGAGGGAAAGGTCTCTCCATTCTTGACCAACCCTATAATTACTTAATCTAAACCCATATAGCTCCGTGCATTCTTGCACCCATCTCTCAAAAATTGGGTTGCTAGAAAGTGGGCCTTGACATAACCAACTGTTAGACCAAAACTGAATATCCTCCCCATTGCCTAGTTTCCAAGAGACCCTAGCCTTAGCTAGGTCCTTGGCCTTCAAGATACCATTCTAAATAGTTCACCCTTTAAGTATGTCCTCATTGAATAAATTAAAATGAAGAGAGGGTCTTCTGAGGTATTTATTTTCCAGAATGTCTCTCCATTCACCAATGTTATTGAAGATACGCCAGATTTGTTTTGCAAGAAGCACCTTATTGAGATGGGTAAGCTTTCTAATGCCTAGACCTCCATACCTCTTAGGGAGGCAAACCTTCTCCTAGGCAACAAGAGGGTATCTTTTCTTTCCTTCAAGTCTGGTCCATAGAAAGTCTCTTTGGATTTTCTCCATTTTCTCTGCAAATTTCACAGGAATTTCAAAAAGGCTCAGAGCATAAATGGGAAGGTTTTGAAGAGTGGATTTGACCAGTAGACATTTTCCAGTCTGGCTGAGAGAGGCACCTTTCCATCCAACCATCTTCTTGTTGAATCTGTCCAGAATACCATTCCAGAAAGAGTCAGGGGGAGAAGAGCCCAAGGGGAGTCCTAGATAGGATGAAGGGAGAGAGCCCACCCCATAACCAAGGATTCTAGCAATTCTCCTTTGTCTTACTACAAGGGTGTTAACAAAGAAGGTCGAGCTTTTGTTCTAGTTAATCAGCTGACCAGTCCCTCTGGAGTAAGTATCAAGAACCTCTTTCAAAGTCTTAGCTTCTTTCACAGAAGCTTCGCCCCCCATTATAGTGTCATCCACAAATTGCTGGTGAGTGAAGGGGTCATTTCTCAAAGAAGGCTTAATCCCTATAAGACTTCCATCAGACCTTTTACGTTCAATAAGCCTCCTAATGTAGTCAGCTAAAATAATGAAGAGGATAGGTGATAGGGGGTCTCCCTACCTGAGACCTCTAGAAGGATTAAAAAACTTAGAGGGGGCTCCATTAATCATAACAACAAGAGAGGAGGTAGACACCAATTGAGAAATGAGTTTACACACTTTATTGTCAAAACCAAAGGCCTGAAGGACCTTTCCAAGAAAGGACCAGTCCACCTGATCATAGCCTTTTGAAAGATCTAGTTTGAGCAACATACCTTCCTGCTTGGAAGCTTCTAAAGAATGAATAACCTCATGAACCATTAGTACCGAGTCCAAGATTTGTCTCCCAGGAAAAAATCTTGATTGTTGCTGCGAAATGATCAGATGTAGGATTTTAAGCATTCTGGAAGTGAGAACTTTAGAGATAATCTTGTAGAAAGAGTTGCACAAACTGATGGGCCTAAACTAGTCAAAAGAGTCAGCCCCTGGGGATTTAGGGATGAGAACCAAGAAGGTAGAATTAATCTCCTTAAGAATACTTCTAGCTCTGAAGAACTCCTGAACTACCTTTACCACATCCCCCATGACCACCGGCCAGTACATTTGGAAGAAAAAGGTGGGAAACCTATCCAAACCAAGTGATTTATCACCAGGTAGGGAGAAAAGGGCCTCTCTTACTTGCAATGCATTAGGAATAGCATAGAGATGTAAGAGCATTTTGTTAAGATAGGGAAATTGCTATTGTTAAATACAAACACCCCAGAGCCATTGTTGTAGAAATATTTTAATCCTAAGGCTCAAGCACTTTACTTTTCTCTCTACAAGATATTTGGAATGGTTGAATAGGATCACATCCAAGGATATATTATTTTATGATTACCTAGACATTACAATATAGCATGAGCTCAATTTTTTATTTTTTCACATACTTAGTAGAAGAAATTCATACTAGAATGATAGGTATAAGCAAGGGAAAAGTTGAAAAAGCTTTTTTTTGGTACTCCATATTGATATACATGTGTTTGTAAAATGGTGTTACATTTTTCTCCAAATAAATGAAGTTGGAGCTAGAGAAGGATGGAGAAAAGATCCTTATACAATTGTAGAATGCATAAATAACATGGGAAGTCATTGATGCTAGTTTTGTTAGGTTTGACATATATTTTTCCTCCAAGATCAAAATTTTATCAACTATAGACAACCCTAGAATACCTCAATCCCTATTGGAATTAATTAGACCAAAGGATCATGCTAAAGGACTAAAGTTGAGCCATAATTAGGGAGACATTATCCCATATGCATTTTCTATCATGTTTAGAGTATATGGTTTCCTTGGAAAACCGCATGTACTTCCATTGTTAGAAATATAAGAGGAGTAACTAAGAGGGGATGAGTGAATTACTTAATACAAAAATAAATCCTAGATCCCTTAGATGTCAATACAAATCAAACCTTTGATTAAACTATATTCTACTGTAACTCTGCAAACACACATGCACTTAGTTTACACTAGAAAATATTGTAACTTGACAAATGCTGAAATAACTTGGTAAATGCTTAACATGAAAACTTTAAGATATAATCTATGATTAACCTTATGTTAACTTAGTTTTCAACACATGAAAGAAATAGCATGAACACAATTGACACCAAGAATTTAATGTGGAAACCCAATTTGGGAAAAACCACCAACTGTAACTAGTTACTAATTTTCACTCTTTTGAAGTGAGCTCTATTAGGAGCCAACCTTGTTAAAAGTTACAAAACACACTATTAGGTGTGACCCTTTTAGAGGATTTAATCACCCTATTAGGAGTGGTCTTGTTAGAGGTCTTTAGACAATTCAATCTAGAAATGCCATCTTGTTAGAGGATATACAAATAACTATTAAGCCAACTTTGCTTAAGAGATTTAGATCACTACTACAATGGTTAGAAAGTAACAATGAGATGACTTGATTTTTGATGCAACTCAATTGCTTATTATAGATCTAAATTTTTTCTTGTATACTTGATCCCTCCCGATCAAATGTATCTTTGCATCTCAATAAGAATATTTTGTGTATCCTTCTAATTCACTTCCTCTAAGCATCATCAAATCTTCTATTGTTCCACACATTCAATCCTCAACTTGACCTTATATTTATATCTTACTCAATGTCAAGTTATCTTGAATATAACTTAGAATACTTAATATTCATCTTCTCAATCAGCTAGAACCCAAAAAAATAAAATTGAACTCAATATGCCAAAACAAGAAAATCTTTCATTAGCTGACCCTGCTTGGTAAACACTAACACAACAATAATTTTCCTATGTTAACCAAGTGAACTCATTTAACACTTCATATTCACAAAGTTCCTTTGGTAACCAAGTGAGCTCGATTAACACTAGTTTTATCTAATATTTCCTTTATTAGCCGAGTGAGCTTGGTTAAAGCTCAACTTCTGCAAACTTTTCTTCATTGCCCAAGTGAACTCAGTAGACACCATCTTCTAAACTAGGCAAGCTCTAGAATTCTTAGTAAACATAGGAAACTATCTTCAATGCCCAAGTGATTTTGACATACACTAACTAACAATGATATGACATTATGTAATACATCAAAGACAATACACAATTAGTCAATTATTTCCAATGATCTCCCTTTTTGGCATTGATGGCAACAAAACATGTAATAATAAAATGAAAGTTTAGAGCAAGAATATAGTAAGGAAAAAATCCTTAGTTTCATTCTAGTTCTAATCCATGAGAACTCCCTCTATCAGTGTGAACTCCCTCTGCCTTCAATTTCTCCTTCTTTTAGCAAAACTCTGCCAGTACTGTCTTCTTCTGATAGAAAACTTCCCTTCTTTGATATTAGACCAAGTTCTCCTTCTTTGACATCTCTAAAAATAGCTATGAGATTGTTAGAAACAATAATCCACCAAGATAACTAAAACTAGGGGGGGCAGTGAATAAGTTATCCAACAATTAAAACACATATCTTCTTTAAAAAAACTTAACCATTCAACCAAAGTAAGCATCAACCATAATAAAATGCACATAGACAATTACACTAAATATCTTGACTAGGGAAACCCTTGATCAGAGGGAAAACCTTGGTGGGAATGATGCCCACAAGATGATGTACTAATATAAATATTCCTTGTTAGAGGATGGACCCTATTAGGAGTCTATTACGACATTTAGTATATATAGTCCTTGTTAGGAGACTTTGAATTCCTGTTAGGAGATTCCAACCCTATTAAGAGTTGTGCCAACCCTATAAGGAGTTGTAGTACAATATATGCAAGATGAGCCCACTACCCAAATATGCAATTTCAACTACAGAAGAGCTCACTACTCAAATATGTAATTTAATGTTATGTTCTTCTTTCCTTTGTTCTATCAATTAAACCATTCACTGTTAGACCTTGTAGACTAGGTCATGAACCTCAGATCCAAATAGAAAATCTCAGATCACTTAGAAAAACCTTAGCAATGAAGTTTCCTTCACTTTCATACTACTTTGCTCAACTTTGCATTCTGCTCTCTCTACTTACAATCTCTTTGCATCAATATAATTCATGTCATATGTCACACCATATGATAAAGGAAAATATCCTTCCTTTATACCATGTCCTCAAAACAAATCCTTGTGTCGACTATTAGACCTTCTCAATTCATTATTATAGGACCACATTAAGAACATGTTTCACTTAGATAACATAAATCATCTGCCTTGCAACTTGAATAAATTTTCATACACATAATATTATAATGAGAAAATTTAGCCACATCATCATTGACATTTATTCTTCATATCCTCAACCTCGATTCTCAGAATATCAACTCTACTAAGAGATATAAATTTTTTACTAGAACATGCCTTTGTAAACTCTATCTCAGAACACACATCACCAAAACTTACATAACTTCTTCCAGGCTTATCATTTCTTCATCCATCATTAACTACATATACTAGATACTTAGAAGTATCTCTCATAACCTCAGATAGTCAGAATACTCAACTAGTCATCCATACCAACTTGATCTTTCCATTGTTCTTCTGTTAGATACCATAGCAAACTGCTATGTTGAAATCAATGATAAAATTAGTCATGAATGTAACATATCATCATAGTAACATATCATAATATCTATAGTACTCCCCCATAGGAATATCATTAGCAGTCATTCTTGTAATCAATCTTCTAACAATCTCTCACTTTGGCATTGATGGCAACATAGATGAAAAATATCTAGTTCCAAGAATACCAACAAAGTTTTGTTAATCTTCTTTTCAATTCCTCTTCATTAATCATTCTCCCCATTGATATATATTTTCTGTCAAACTATCATTCTATGTTGTTTTTCATGCAATACTTCTCCCCTATTGAAATCAATGTCAAAGGTTTTAGCAACCAACATCTCTACATAAAACTCTATAACAACTGATTCTTTCTAGCTCAAGTGTCCAAAGAAACTATTTGAAAACAATATCCAACAAGAGTCCTAGGTGACTCTGTCCATCATAGATACTCCCCCATATAGGAATCATCAACATTCATTCCAGACAAACAATGGTGCTTTGTTACACTGGATTGATGCACTCTTGCATCTTCTACTCTGATGTAGGAAGGGGCATAACCCCAATTATACCTCAAAAATATTCAAAAGTCTCTTTAGGAAGAGGCTTAGTGAATATATCTGCAATCTGCTCTTTAGTGCTCACATATTTCAATTTGATTTCCTTATCTACAAATTTCTCTCTCAACATGCGATACTTGATAAAAATGTTCTTAGTCTTCAAAAGCAACATTAGATTCTTAGACATATTTACTGTGCTTGTGTTGTCACAATGTATGACAACAGGTTCACTAATTTCTATCCTTATATCCTTCAGCATCTACTTCATCCAAACAACTTGATTGCAATTTTTTTTTGCTACAACATATTTTTCTTCTGCTATACTTTGAGATGTATAATCCTACTTGCTTAACCAAGAAACCAATCTTCCTCCAAGAAAGAAAGCTCCACCACTAGTTCTCTTTCTGTCATCCATATTGCCTGCCCATTATGCATTAGTATAAGCATTTAGATTGAAATCATTAGATCTATCATACCACAATCCAAACTTAGATGTTCCTTTAAAATATCTAAATATCCTTTTGACTACTACATAATATGATTCTCTGGCATCGGCTTGGAATCTTGTGACAATTCCAACTACATTTCTATATTTGGCCTTGTGTGAGTCAGATATTGCAATCCTCCAATCATAAATATGTACTTTTTTTGCTCAACAGTAGGTGTCTCATCCTTTGTAGATAACTTATGTCCAGTTACCATAGGTGTTCCAATGGGTTTTCATGTTTCCAAACCAAACCTTTTGAGTAAATATTTCAAGTAATTAGTCTAAGAAATAAAGATTCCTTCTTTATTCTATACAATTTGTAATCCTAGAAAATATTTCATTTCTCCTATCATACTCATCTCAAATTCTTTCTTCATCTTTTTAGCAAATTTCTTGCTTTCCTCATCATTACTTCCAAAAATGATATCATCAACAAATATTACTAAAATCATCAAGCCATCATCAATTTCTTTCCAATATAGATTACTGTCTACCATACCTTTTCTATATCCAAGCTTTGTCAAATGTTTGTTCAACCTTGCATACTAGGTTCTTGGTGCTTGCTTCAAGCCATATAGTGCTTTCCTTAATCTGCATACTATGTCCTTGTCATCTATCAAAGGACATCCTTCAAGTTACTCAATGTATACCTCTTCTTCAAGTTCTCCATTTAGAAATGTTGACTTGACATCCATCTGATATATTTTGAATTTATTTTGTGTTGCATAGGTTAAGAATAATCTTAATACTTCTATTCTAGCCATTGGAGCATAGGTTTCTTCATAATCTATTCTTTCTTGCTGTGAATAACCTTTACATACTAATCTTTCTTTGTTCCTTACAAATTCTCCTTGTTCATTCATCTATTTTTGAATACCCATTTAGTTCCTATCACATTCTTGTCTACTGGTCTGGGAACCAATTTCCATGTCTCATTCTTTACTTTCTGATCCAATTCCTCTTTCATATCTTGTTTCGAATAATCATCTTTACATACTTCATGTGCAAGAATAGTTTTTCATTTACTCTGTTTCTTGTCATCACACCTTTGTTTCTGCTTCTAATGATTTTCTCAGATGGGTGATTCTTTATGATATTCTTTCCTAAAGTAGGAGTTGCTATCTTAGCTCTTGGCTCTATCAAAGGTTCCAAGCTTTGTTCTTACCTTGGCTCTCCTTCATTTTGCAAATCATTGTTAGTCTCAAGAAATATCTCATCCTTCTTTGGTTTAGTAACAACATCATCATCATAATTGTAATCAACTATTCTCTCTTGTATCCTGAATTTCTCATCAATTCTCACATTTTCACTTTCCATAATAGTCTCAATTCTTTGATTATAACATCTATAAGCCTTTCTTTTCAATGAATAACCAAGAAATATACCTTCATCACTTCTAGCATCAAACTAACCAATACCATCATCAAAAATACTTAATTGTAGGTGAGTGACCAAACCACTATTCATAAGGGGTCTTGTTTGTGTCTTTCTTGACTTGCACTCTATTCATAGTGTAGACTATTGTATTCACAGCTTCTCTCCAGAATGTCTTGGATACCTCATTTTCAGCTAATGTAGCTCTTGCAACTTTTGTAATTGACCTATTCCTTCTCTCTACAACGCCATTCTATTCAAGGGTTCTTGGAGCTGATAATTGTCTTTTGATTCCATTTTCTTCACAAAACATGTTAAACTCATTTGAAGTAAATTCTCCTCCTCTATCTGATCTTAAACATTTAATCTTTATACTAGATTCATTCTCAACTCCATTCTTGAATATTTTAAAGTTATCAAATGCCTCAGATTCTCTTTAAGAAATGCAACCCATATCATTCTAGAAACATCATAAACTAGAATCATAAACTACCTTTCACCATAGAATCTTTTAGTCTTTGCAGGACCACTAAGATATGTGTGTACAATCTCCAATTTTACTATAGTAGTAAAATTTTTGCAGAGAAAAGAAGTTCTATCATGTTTTACCAAAACATATTCTTTGCAAATTGTGTTAGTAGGCTTTATAATCTCTAGCAAATCTCTAACAACAAACATATTGCTAGTCTTCACAATACTATCAAGGTTTATATGACAAATTCTCTTATGCCATAACCAACTATCATCAACCTTTGCAACCAAAAATGTTATTTTAGTGGGATTCACCTGAAATACATTACCTCTAGATCTAGTTCCTATTCCAATTACCTTTCCATCTTTGTCTCTGATCATGCATGTTTTCTCTATGAACTATAACTAATAACCTTTGTCTACTAGTTGTCCAACACTCAAAAGATTGTGCTTTAAACCATCAACAAAGTATACATCCTTAGTCTTAATTTTACCATCAAGAGTTATATATCCAATAACTTTAACTTGGCATGTTGCATTGTTTTTAACTATTACAATTCCTCTATCCTAACTATTGAAGTCAACAAACTTGTTCATGTCACCAATCATATGATGTTAACAACCACTGTCAATTATCCAATTAGATTTCTTCCGAACTTGTGACACCAAAGCTACCTTTTTTGGACTTTCTTCTTTAATTGCCACAAATCCAATTTCATCATCACTAGCACTTAATGCTCATTCATTAGAATCATTATCTTCATTTTCATATAAGCACTCTCTATCTTTTCTAAGATTGTAATTTCCTTTATAATTTTTCTCTCTTTTATGAAACTTAGATGCATATTGACCATATTCATCACAAGTCCAACATTAAAAAAATTCCGTACCTCCTTTTTCTCTTCTTACTAGAAGGGATACTCCTTCATTTTTTCTATCCTCCTTAGATTTGCTACTGCTATCAAAATCTCCTCTAGCACTTGTGCTCCTTGACTAAAAGATGTTTATGTTCTAGTCAATTCTTCAAATTGTCTAAGTTCATTCTCCACTGCTTCAAGTCTTCCAATCAATGTCTCCTTTGTGGAATCTTTGCTACAAGATATCAACAACTATACCATCTGAACTACTGACTTAAATGGTGGTGTTAGAATCTTTAGTATCCTCCATATAACATCATCATCTTCTTTGGTTCCTCCTTGAGATCTAATACCTATAGTAATTTCTGATAGCCTAGCCTATATATGTTCTTACAAATTTATGTTCCATCATTTTGGCATCTTGAAATGCACAAATCCAACTTTGTAATCTTAACTTCTTAGAATGTGCATCACCTTCAAAACTATTTTCCAATGCTTTCCAAATCAAATGTGAAGTAACAAGTGATTTTACCTAATTGTATTCTATTTTAGGAAGTGTCATCAATATTGCTTCTCTTTCTCTCATGTCACACATAAAAAGATCTCTTTCATCTTCTATATAATTTCCCAAATCCTTTTCAACAATGATTATATTTGTTGATTTTGTTAAGATCCAATATCCTGGACCCATACACAATAGACGTGTCTTTAGCTTTTCTTTCCAGCTGTCATAATTTGTTCCATCAAACTTCAAACTATCTTTTTTGAACATGTTTGTCATTGATCTCCCAAAGTTGTTAAACTTTATCTTCAAGGACCTAAGACTTTGATATCACCACCAAGATAACTAAGAGTGGGGGTTGGGGGGCACTGAATCAGTTATCAAATCAATTATCCAACAATTAAAACATATATCTTGTTTAAAAAAACTTAGCCATTCAACCAAAGTAAACCACAACCATGATAAAATGCACATAGACAATTACACTAGATATGTTGACTAGGGAAATCAACAGTGGGAATGATGCCCACAAGATGATGTACTAATATAAATATTCCTTGTTAGAGGATGGACATTGTTAGGAGTCTATTACAACATTTAGTACATAGAGTCCTTGTTAGGGGACTTTGAATCCCTATTAGGAGATTCTAACCCTATTAGGAATTGTGTCAACCTTGTTAGGAGTTGTAGTACAATGTATGCAAGATGAGCCCACTACCCAAACATGCAATTTCAACTACAAGAAGAGCTCATCGCTCAAAAATGTAATTTACTGATATGTTCTTCTTTCCTTTGTTTTGTCAACCAAATGAATCATTGTCAAAATTTTTAGACTAGGTCACAAACCTTGGATCCAAATACCAAACCTCAGATCACTAAGAAAACCTTGACAATGAAGTTTCCTTCACTTCCACACTACTCTGCTCAACTTTGCATTCTGCTCTCCCTGTGCTTACAATCTTTTTACATCAATATAATTCATGTCATATGTCACACAAAATGATAAAGGAACATATCATTCCTTTATATTGAGTCCTCAAAATAATTCCCTGAGTCGACTATTAGACCTTCTCAATTAATTATTATATGACCACATTAAGAACACATTACACTTAGCAATAACATAAATAATCTACCTTGCAACTTGAATAACTTTCTGTACATGCAATATTATGATGAGAAAACTTAGCCACATCATCATCAACATGTCTTCGTCATGTCCTCAGCCTTTATTCTCAGAATATCAAATAAGTTAAGAGATATAACAAGTTTACCTGAACATGTCTTTGTAAACTCTATCTCATAACATACACCATCAAAACTTACATAACTTCATCCAGACTTATCATTTCATCTTTCAACATTAACTACATATACTAGATACTTATAAATATCTCCCATAACCTTGAATAGTATAAACACTCAACTAGCCATCTATACCAAGTTGATCTTTCTGTTGTTCTTTTGACAGATACCACAAAACACTGCTATGTTGACATCAATAAAAAACTTAGCCATGAATGTAACATATCATCATATCTATAGTACTCCCCCATAGGAATATCTTCAACAGTCATGCTTGCAATCAATCTTCTAATAGAGATATGACAACAAACTCGTCCCTCTTTGACGTCTCATACCAAAAACAATATTCAATGAATATCAATGTACCTTATGTATTGATTCATATGCAATTATCTCTTTGTAATGTTGCATCAACTATCCAATCTTCAATATACTCTTGTTGATGCATCACTAAAATTAATTTAGTGAGCTTTAGATAGGGGAATGACCCCTAACTTACCTCTTAGATATGTAAATGCATCCTTAGGTAATGGCTTAGTGAATATGTTTGGAATTTGTTCTTTAGTACTCACATATTCCAATCTTACCTCTGTATCTCATACCAATTCTCTTAAAAAATGATATGTTATGGTAATTTGCTTGGTTTTGGTATGCATCATAGGATTCTTTGATATATTAATTGCACTGGTGTTATCACAAAATATAACCACTAGATCATTGATTTCTATCTTCATACCTGCCAACAGTTGCTTGAACCAAACAACATTTGAATAATTAACTACTTCAGCCACATATTTTGCCTCTGCTATGGATTGAGAAATACAATTCTACTTCTTTCTTGTCCAAGACACTCATCTTTTACCAAGAAAGAATGCTCCACCACTGGTGTTCTTTCTATCATCAACACTTCTTGCCCAATCAACATCTATGAATGCTTTCAAATCAAAATTGCCTTCCTTTTTGTACCATAACCCATATTCTTCAATACATTTCAGATACCTCATGATTCTCTTGATTTCGAACATGTGATTTTCTTTAGGATTTTTTGAGTGTTGGAATATTCAAATATGGAAAGAATACTTATGAGAGGGGGGGGGGGGGGTGAATCAGAAGTATCACACTTTAACCAATAAAACTTTTAACTGAAAGTAAATTGCATGCATGTAAACACATCAAATAAACATGAAACTAATACATACATCAACAAAACATAACACTAGAATTTGGTGACCTAGAAACCCTCCAAAAATGAGAAGGTAAAACTGGGGTGGGAATGATACCCAAAAAATTACTGCAGCAATATTGTTCAACCACTTCTGATGGTCTGCCCTGTTAAAGGCTTTACGCTATGTCAATAGTGACCTGGTTAAAGGATTTACAAACACTTTACATGAAGTGTCACCCTATTAAAAGGATTTAATCAGCTTTTGATAAGGATCTACAAATAGCTATTAAGCCAACCTATCTACATAGGGTTTCCTAGCTAATACAATGGTAAGAGAGTATTAGGTATTATAAACCTGATAGTTTGCAATCCTTGATTGCTGAATGTAGGCACTTGTTCTGGCTCTCTCTCTAATTTTGATCCTCTGAGATCTGATTTTTGTTCATCTCCTTTTCTTTGTTCTGATCAACTGAATATCTAATTCCTGCTCTTTCCCTCTATGTCTTCTTTCACTGTCTTCTTTCACTGAATTCAACTATGTTTTTCTCTTAACACTGTTCTCTCCTTTTTTTTTCATCCATCCTTATTAAAGTGAGACTTTTTTCTTCATTAAAAAGACTTCAAAGACTTAGGGTTAGATATGGATCTATGATCCATATTGAATCTCAATTTCTTGCTCAATACTTGCCTTTTGCTGATTGGTTGCATACCTTTCCAATTTTCCAATTGGTTGCATGCAGATTGCATAGGAAATGTGAAAGATTCGTTCTTATCTCTAGATCTTTTGAGATTTTTCTTGTGTCGGCTGAAAAAATGGTTTACATCATAGTTTGTGCAATTATAAACTCTTATTCTGATATTCTGAGTTACTCAGCTCATGAAACATTACTGATGCTCGTTACATGTTGTTTCCTGGTTAGCTCGGCACCTAAACAAAACTGTATCACTCAGCACCTGATATCACTCAGCACTTGATATTACTTGGTACTTGATATCACTTGGCACTTGATATCACTTAGCACTTGATATTACTTGGCACTTGATATCACTTGATTGCTCGGCACATGACTGTGACTCGGCTCCTACTCTTTGCTCGACATATATAGTGAAAAATGCTTAAGTGTATTTGACACTCAACTGTCAAAATTATTCTTTAAACCAACAATCTCCCCATTTGACATGAGTGGCAAAAAAACTTAACTAATATCCTTATGACTCCCTGTGAGTTGATTATGCTTTGTACACTTAGTGACTTCTATCCTATTTCTACATTCTGACCAATATGTTATATCAATTTTTTTCAAGATTCTCCCCCTTTCGTCATACTTATCATTTCATTCTGTATCTCCTCCATACTTAATCTTTACTTAACTCCCCCATACTTAATCTCCCCCTTTTTGACACTTATGTCAAGGGTTCAATAGGGAAATGCCATACTTGGCCAAAAATGTAGTGTTTACTTCAAGGAGTACCTTTAGAGCTGCATCCCAATTTTCTAGTGCAATATCCAATGACTTATACTAGATGGCAATCTCTGTTGCTAGGTGTACAAGTCCATCAGATGTAGAAAGATTGGGGTCTTTCTTGAGGACTATTTTTACATTCATCTGCTCCTTATGAAGTACTTCC
This sequence comes from Cupressus sempervirens, assembly GCA_028749045.1. Classification (NCBI taxonomy): domain Eukaryota; kingdom Viridiplantae; phylum Streptophyta; class Pinopsida; order Cupressales; family Cupressaceae; genus Cupressus; species Cupressus sempervirens. Next base: position 315,213,991 of record CM053791.1, read on the forward strand.
AAATGAGGAGTGATTGAGGATTGAATTTGCATCAATTTGGCTTTGGTGGTTGCCTCCTCTGCTGTTAAGACAGCTAACTCTCTGTGTGTGAAGCAATTGGGCAAAATGCTTCTCACTCTGAGCTGGATTTCTGGGGAGTTGCATGCTAGAAATCTTCAAATTTTTCTCCAAGCTCAGTATTTTTTGGCTAGTGTCCTGTGTGAATGTCAAAAAATCACACAACTTGTTGTACAGGAAAAATATGTTTCCAAGTACAGTTTTGACTATTTCAATTTTCTTAGCCAGCTCCACTAGTGATAGTGCTATATCACCAGATATTTTCTTATTTACCTTGCCTTGGAACTTTCTCTCTAACCATTCCAGTAATTTAGCATCTGTATCCTGGTCTTCACTAGTCACCTAGTCAACTATATTAGATAGTTGTTCTATTATTGGCCTTGACTCATCTAGAGACTTTAAGCTGAAAGCTCCTATGAATATGTCTTTGATTTCATTCATGGTATGTTTGTGCTTGTGTTCTCTTCTTAGTTCTTCTTGTCTCCTTCTTCTATCTAATGCACTCTGAATTTCATTGATCTCTTCTTTAGTGAGAGTGCTGGATTCATAATGTGGAATCCTTATTTCTTCATCAAGCTCAGGAACTCCATAGTGAAGTTTCCTGACTACCCTTGATGAGCTTGAGCCTGGTGTCCTAATTTTCAATGGTAACCTATCAGTGCTCAGTTGTTGAATAGTCTGTGTTGCAGTACCATATTTGGGTAATGCAACCAATGTTTGTATTGCAGACTCCTCCTTCTTTCTTGTCTCATCTTTTTCTTTAGCTTGTTTATCCTTTGGTGACCAATAGGTGGGGTTGAACTTACTAGCTGTTTAGATGTTTCTTTGACTTCCCCTGCTACTGTACTTGGCATCTGAAGTGTATTAGTGACTACACTTGGTTGAGGTGGTGGAGGAAGGAATAGAATACTAGTAGGTTGTATGGTCGAAGGTGGTTCTTGTGTTTTCACCTTGACTACCTTTTTTTTAGCTACTGGATTCTCCAATTCATCAACAATGACCAATATAGGACTTGAACACAGTTTCTATACTAGTGTTGATTGGTCAAGGATTTTTTCTAAATCCTCTGTAGTTACTGGATTGATGTTTGGACTAGAAGTGTCTGTAACATCCTTGATACAGGTGTGATGATGGCATGGGGAAGACTAGGAGGTGATAGCTATGTGTCTTGCATACTTTGATCTTGTTGCTCAGCTGTATCTTTCTCTTCCTCTTTCTCCTTTGTATGTGCCTCTTCATCTTCCTTTTGTTCTTCAACCTTCTTCTCCACTTGTTCCTTTTCTTTTTCTTCTTCAACCTTCTTCTTTTTCCGGGCACTTGCCTCTGCCTTATATTCTTCATTGTAAACATCTTCTATTTTCTTGTAAATTATCCTCCACAATCTTGTGGACTTTGTAACTACATCCTCAATTTTGTTCTGCAAAATGCTAAAAGCTCTATGTTTGGGAGTGAATCTATTGTTATGCCTCTTAACTGCAGTTGTTATTTGATCCTTAGTTAAATTAGGCAATAACCTAGCTAATGTTGATTCCCTTATCTCCCTTTCCATTTGCAAACAAAAATGCCATTTATCCTCTACAATTTTGTACAATTCCTTAGGCATTGATTCATCTAACTCTAGAGGTGTGTGCTTATAATCAGCCATCATAGCATACACTAATTCCTCTAATTTATTTTGTTCCTCCTTGGTGAGCTTTAAAAAAATTTAGGTTCTTTAAACCTTTCAAATCATCATTCTTAATTTTTGAGCATAATTTATCAATGGAAGTCTAAGGTTTGTGACTTACCACTTGAAATTGGATGTTGTCCTCTGACTCAGTCTTCTCTTCATCTATTTGAGACTGGGCAACAAATTTTCTTTTCTTCTTTGGCTCGGCAATAGTCTTCTTTGAAGCTTTCTTCTTATCTTTTGCCTCCTCTTGGGATTTTTGTATTGCAACCCTTGTAGTAGGTCTCTTTGGTGTAGGAGCAACTACTTTCTTTGCCTTGGGTTGAGGAGCAAGAGGAGTTGTGGCCTTTCTTTTTGTGACCTTGGTTCTAACTTGTGCTTCCTTGGCTTCTTCTTCCTTAGCACTTTCCTCTTTATCTTCTCCTAACCCTTGAGTGAGACCTTGAGGTTCATCTCCCTCATCTTCAATGTCTTCTTCTTCCTCTTTTGTTGTTCCTTCTCCTTCAACACCAATTTTTCTCTTGATTTTCCTTACCAATTTTTCTTTCTTCTTTACTGCTGAGGTAGTTTTCAAATCTGTTACCACCCTTGATTTTACAACATCATAAGTTCCAAAGGCTTTTGCATTGTTCTCAACTTCTTCTACAAGGAGAGTTGTTATTTCTACAGAGGCTTGATCAATATCAAGTTCATAGCCTAGTGGCTTAAGCCATCTCACTCTAGGTATGACTGCCTGTATATAAGTATAATCAATATCTACAAGAAAACAAATATCTTTTTCATATTTCTCAGCCAATGAGACTGGAATCCTCATTCTCTATTTCATGGACTTTTTAAAGTCCTCAAAGTAGCTAGTCATTTGGGCATCAAAATTATCACCCATTTGTTCAATATATCCATTGATCTGTTCAACAATTGTTTTATCTGGATTTCATTTTACCTTACCTATAGAAGGGAATTCTTTCATTAGATAGAAAAACATGCACACCAAAACTGATCCAAATTTGCAGTGAGCTCCCTTGCTCTTCCTTATAGCTCCTAGATTCTCATTAATCTATTGAAACATGAGCTCTGCTAGATCATAGGTATGATCCTTTTTAACCAATTTGTATGCAACATCAACTGCTATACAAGGCACATTGTTTAACCTGCTTGACTAATAGAATTTGTGTGAAATGATTCTCATAGAAAAATCTAGTAGGGGTTCTGTGATTGTATCAATAGTCATTCCCCTATTGTTCCATTTAGCACTGATATTTCTCTCTATTACTTCCTTTTTGTCACTACGCAGGGTCTTTGGCCGATCTAGGGTTGGAATACCAGTAACCCTATGAATAATTTTCTTGGTAAATTTCACTAGCTCTATTTCTAACCAAAAGGCTCCATCATGTATTTTGCTCAAAACTATGCGTACCCATTCAGCTTTGAAAACAATTGGAAACTCTAGGGTTTTGGTCAATCCCTTTCTCTCGATTATTGAGAACTCATATTTCAATATTTTATTCTCACATAGCTTGTCATATGCATTATAAATTTCTAGATCTCCTATGGCTCCAATTTTACAGTTGTAACATCTACGAACATCTTGGACCATGACAAATTTATCAGAAATAATGGATAATGCACCTGCAGGATCATTCTTGTATGCAACTTTTGGAATGGGCTTGAATTCTGGTCGCTTAACTTCATTACTAACTAACTGTATTTCATGACTCTCTTTTCCCTTAGTGGTTCTAGACCCAGATGCCATTGTTTTCCAAACTAGGGTTTAAAGTTTAACCAAATTTATAAACACTGCATAGCTTGGCACACAAGTAAAATACCTCAAATCGATGAAACTCATGCTGGATCACTGTGGAAATCCTTACAAATAGCTTTTAAGCTGTCCTTGATCTTCTGCACTCTTTTTGCCTTTGCTTCACATTTGAATGATGAGAAATGATCAAAAATTGACCTATGTACCATTCAAAATAGAGCAATTAATGCTTAGTGTGCTGACAATTGTCCACTCGGCACCTGAAGGATTTCAACATGACTTGGCACCCATTTTGTTTCACTTCGCTCAGATCCCATTGATATTTCATAGCTTGGCATCAACTATCAACTTGGTTGCTATTAGTAACTCAGCACCTGAAGACAACTTTGGCAAATTTTGCAAGATTCTCAATTTTGACTTAGCATCTTTTCTTATGCTGATTTCTTCTTTGCAGTTCTTCTATGTCTTGGGACTGATGTATGATATAACTTAGCATATTAGTCCCACACACCCATTCTTGCTTAATTAGATGAAGTGTGATCACTTGACCCATTAGGTAAAGTGATCTTTGCACCTGATTTGTGGCATTCATCTTTCTTCTTCCATGTCTTATTCATCTCACTCCTGATGTGTTCAACATCTATCTTTGCCTCTCCATTGTTGAACTTAGAACTTGGTGCCTTTGACCTTGTTGGGAAATTCCTACTGATATGACCAGTTTTCAAGCAACTAAAACATGTAGTTTGATTCAACCATCTTTTATAGCTCCCCCTGAAATGCATTCTTATGCAATTCTGGGATATATGTCCATATTCTTGACAATAGTGACAACTGTACCTGGTGTTGTAATCCTAATGATAATGGCTTTCATTTCCTTTTGTTTTTGCTGGCTGATTTGATGTCCACATAGGCGTTGATCTGCATTCAAATGCCCTATGTCCATACTTCTTAAAATTATGATAATGTCCATCAAATATTTGTGTCCTTGTGACATTAGATCTGCAATCTTGTGTCATATGTCCTTGCATTTTGCACTTGTGACAGCAACTCTTTCTTTTATGTGTGTTTGGCTGATTGATTCTACTCCTGCAAACATTAGCAGTATGCCCCTTCTTATTACAGTAATGACAAGTGGGTTTTGAATCCTTACCTTTGTCGCTTCTTTGTTTAGCACTCTTTGATGATTCTCCAAATTTAGTGCTGTTGTATCCAAGTCTTGATGTGTCATAGGTTGATCTTGGGGATTTCAGCAATTGCTCAAAATACTTGATGGCTTCATTGGGTTTGTTGAAGCTCTCTGAGATTTCCTTTTCTCGTCTCAAGTCATTCTACAATTGTTCATTCTGTATCTTTAGTGTAGAGATCTCAATGTCTTTCACATTTAGTTCATGATGAATGTTCATCATTTGGGCAAGTGTATCCATCTGCATGTTTGAGATCCTTGTTAATTCAGTACTCTTTTCTTCCAGTCTATTTGCAAGGTTTCTTTTCTCATCTTCCATCATGAATTTGTCCTCAACTGCTCTTTTCTTTTGTTTAGTGATTTCACATAACATTATGGCCTGTGATTCATGTTCCATCTTGAGAGATCTTATCTCAGTTGCTTGATCTTTGTTTTTCTCCATCAGTTCTGCTATTGCTGCATCAAATTCTTTAGTGTCTCCATTGGCAAATATATTTGTGGTATTAATCTCCTTGTAGTTTATCTCATTTTCAGCTATGGCTAAATTCTTTCTTTTTTTTAAGGATTTTCTTAGTTCCTCCCTTGCTTCCTCTACTTTGTTAGAGCCAGTTGCACATTAATCACTTGATTGTCAATAATCTTCTCAAGTTTGAAGACTTCCATCTTTAGATCTTTTTCTTCAAGTTGTTAGACTTCTTCTTGTGAGAACCAATAGCTCTGATACCAATTGTTGGAATATTCAAATATGGAAAGAATACTTATGAGGGGGGGGGGGGGGGGGGGGGGGTGAATAAGAAGTATCACACTTTAACCAATAAAAAATTTAATTGAAAGTAAATTACATGCATGTAAACACATCAAATAAACATGAAACTAATACATGAATCAACAACACATAACACTTGAATTTGGTGACCCAGAAACCCTCCAAAAATAAGAAGGTAAAACTGGGGTGGGGATGATACCCAAAAAATTACTGTAGCAATATTTTTCAACCACTTTTGATGGTCTGCCCTGTTAAAGGCTTTACACTATGTCAATAGTGACCTGATTAAAGGATTTACAAACACTTTACATGAAGTCTCACCCTTTTAAAGGATTTAATCACCTTTTGATAAGGATCTACGAATAGCTATTAAGCCAACCTATCTACATAGGGTTCCCTATCTAATACAATGGTAAGAGAGTATTAGGTATTATTAACCTAATAGTTTACAATCCTTGATTGCTGAATGCAGGCACTTGTTCTGGCTCTCTTTTTGATTTTGATCCTTTGAGATCTAATTTCTATTCGTCTGCTTTTCTTTGTTTTGATCAACTGAATATCAAATTCTTGCTCTTTCCCTCTATGTCTTCTTTCACTGAATTCAACTATGTTTTTCTCTTAACACTGTTCTCTCCTTTTTTTTTTTCATCCATCCTTATTAAAGTGAGACTTTTTTCTTTGTTAAAAAGAATTCGAAGACTTAGGGTTAGATATGGATCTATGATCCACATTGAATCTCAATTTCCTGCTCAATACTTGCCTTTTGCTGATTGGTTGCATGCCTTTCCAATTTTCCAATTGGCTGCATGCAGATTGCATAGGAAATGTGAAAGATTTTTTCTTATCTCTAGATCTTTTGAGATTTTTCTTGTGTCGGTTGCAAAAATAGTTTACATCATAGTTTGTGCAATTACAAACTCTTATGCTGATATTCTGAGTTACTCGACTCATGAAGCATTATTAATGCTCGACACATGTTGTTTCTGGTTAGCTCGACACCTAAACAAAACTATATCACTTGGCACTTGATATCACTCGGCACTTGATATTACTCAGCACTTAATATCACTCAACACTTGATTTCACTGGGCACTTGATATTACTCGGCACTTGATATCACTCGGCACTTGATATTACTCAGCACTTGATATCACTCGGCACTTGATATCACTGGATTGCTCGACACATGAATGTGACTTGGCTCCTACTCTTTGCTCGACATGTATAGTGAAAAATGGTTAAGTGTATTTGACACTTAGCCATCAAAATTATTCTTTAAAACAACACTGAGAATCTTGCCAGCATACCAACTACTAAGGCAATATTAGGCCTTATGTGCACTACATATTGCAATTTTCTAATTGTTTATCTTTATGTGGTCTAACCTACCTCCTTGGAATCATCATTTTTGGAAAGCTTATGTCCAGTAGACATATGTGTTCCAACTAGTCTTGAATCTTCCATTTCAAACTTCTTTAGGATCTCCTTGATATATTTGGATTGAGTAATGTTGATACCATCTTTCTTTTGCTGAATCTGCAATCCAACAAAGAATTTTATTTCTCCAAACATAGACATCTCAAATTCTTTACTCATCTCTTCTAAAAATTTCTTGCATAAGTCATCATTTCCTATAAATAAAATTTTGTCCACAAAGATTTCTGTCAACACAATCTTCTTTTGTAGTCCTTCTTTGATGTACAAACTATTGTTATCATTTGTTCTTTGAAAACCAATCTTTATCAAGTAGTTATGAAGTCTTTCATACAAAGCACTAGGAGCTTGCTTGAGACCATATAATTCTTTTTGTAATTTATAGACCATATCCTTTTTGCTAGTATCTACAAAACCTTTAGGTTGTTCTATGTAGACTTCTTCATCAAGGATTCCATTCAAGAATGAATATTTTACATCCATTTGACAAAATTTAAATCCTTTATGTGTTGCATATGCTAGTAAATTTCTAATACCTTCTAATCTTGCAACAAGAAAAAAATCTCACCATAATCAATATCTTCTTCTTGAGAATAACCTTTACAAATTAACCTTGCTTTGTTTCTGGAAACTTCTCCATCTTCATTTAACGTAGTTTTAAAAACCCACTTTGTGCCAATTACATTTTTATCCTTTGGTCTAGGAACAAGAGTCCAAGTCTTATTCTTCTATATCTATTCTATTTCTTCATTCATAGCTTCAATTTGACTTTCATTATCCAAAGAATTTTTAACATTTCTAGGTTCCAATTCGACAAGCAAACATGTACCTTTCAATTTGTTTCTTGTCATTGTTCCATTTAACTTGTCTCTAATTATTAGTTAGGTGCATGATGCCTTATGAAATATATTACTAACACAAGTACTTTTGATTTAGAATTTGTTCCACTAACCTCTTCACAATCTTCTATATTAAGCTCATGTCCCACTATCTATGACTTGGGTCCATCAGACTCAGTTTGCTCTGGCAATAGCTTGGTACCTTTTGACTATGACTCGGGTCATTCAAACTATGACTTGGGTTGCATTAATTGCAACTTGATAGCTTTAGGAGATTTTGGGGACTCACAAGGTGAGGCCTCCTAACTTCCAAATTGATTTGGCAATGTATTAGGTTCATAATAAACAAATTTTCTGTAATCGTCAAGTTCTTTGTTGCTCTCTTCTTCACTCTTTTTTGCAAACTCATCAATTCTCACATGTGCACTTTTTATGATTTTATGAGTGAATAAATTATGACATTTTTATGCTTTACTTTTGTAGGAGTATCCTAGGAATATGCCTTCATCACCTCTGACATCAAATTTTCCTTTCCTAGATTCCTTCAAAATATAACATTTTCTACCAAATACTTTCAACTAACTTACATTAGGTTTGTAGCCATACCATAGTTTATAAGGAGTTTGATTTGAGTCTTTCTTCAACTATACTTTGTTCAAGGTATGCATTGCAGTACTGATTTCTTCCTTCTAGTATTTGATTGCAATATTCTTTTCTATCATCAAGGTTCTTGCACAATCCATGATGGATTTGTTCATTCTTTTTGCTATACCATTCTACTGAGGTGTATCAGGGGTTGTTACTTGTCTCTTAATTCCTTTTTCAATGTAGAATTCATTGAATTCATTGGAAATGAATCAACCACCTTAGTTTGATCTCAAACATGTTAGCTTCTTTCTAGTTTTTTTCTCTAGTCTTGCTAGATACCACTTAAATTTTTGAAATGCTTTAGACTTTTCTTTTAGATACATTATATTCATCATTCTAGAATAATCATCAAAAAAAAGAATAAAATATTTATCTCCATTGTAACTCTTTATTCTAATAGGTCCACATAAGTATGTATGAACTATCTCCAAGACTTCTTCTGAATGATAGTCTTTGCTTTTGAAACTTGTCTTTGCCATCTTACCAATTTGATAATTTTTGCATAGGCCCATATCAGGTTTCCTTAGGCTAGGAATACCTCTTACTCTTTTCTTCTTTCTTATCTTGATTACATTATCAAAGTTTACATGACAAAACCTTTTATGCCATAACCAACTTTCTTCTACTTGAGCAATAAAACATGAACTTTCACTAAGATCTAGGTAAAATAGATTACCTTTTGTTTGTTTGCTAGACCCAACTAGATTTCCTTTTCCATATAGTAGTTTGGCCTTCCCATTCATGAATTCTACCTTGAATCCAATGTTATTCAACTATGCCACACTCAGTAGATTATGCTTTAGTCCTTCAATGCAATAAGCATTACCACATCTACGTTCATTGGTTATTGAGATACAACCTTTTCCCTTTATGCAAAAAAGTTCATTGTTTCCAAATCTCACACTAACAACATCATAATGTTCCATGTGTTCAAATTTTGTTTTATCCCTAATCATATGATGTGAGCAGCTAGTATCAATTATCTATGTATCATTCTTGCTAAGATGAGAGATAAGTGTCATTTTATCTCCTTCATCATCATATTCATCTTTTACAACAATATATACCATTTCATCATCTTCTCTACTATCTGAGTCTTTATCTATAAAATAAGATTTCTTACTTTTGTCCTTGTAGTCCTTAAAATTCTTGAAATCCTTCTTGACTTTGTACTTTTTGTGCTTCTTTTCATCTTTGTCTTCTCTGTTTAGACATCTTGCAGCAATGTGTCCAACTACTTCACAAGAGAAACATATTAAAGGAATATTTCCTTTATAGTTTCCTTTTCCTTTGGGATACCTTATTGCAAGAAATGCTTCAATGACTTCAAGATCACTGTCAGAACTATCTTCCTCTTCACTTTCACATTGATTTCCTTTTAACCTTTTGTTCTTGTTCTTGAGTGACAACATGGCTTTAAATGTAGACTCAAGATTGGTAAAACTAGGAACATAATTATCATAGTTATCTAGTTCAAATGTTGTTAATCTTCCAACTACTATATCCAATGATATGTCATTCTTTGGATTGAATCTCATTTAGTAAGAAGTGTTCTAAGAAATTTACTTACTACTGTTTCATCTTCAATCTTTCCTCCTAAAGCTTTGATAGCACAAAAATTGACTTTGTTTTGTTCACTGTACTTTGCAATGCTCTAATCTTCTCTCATCTTTATTTGATCAAATTGTCCTTTGAGACTTTTAGCTTTAGCTCTTCTTACATTATCATATCCTCCATAGATAGCTTTCAACTTGATCCACATTTCATAAGTAGTTCCACAATCTTTGACCTCATCAAATTCAACATAGTTGAGAGATGAATCAATATCAATCATCATGATATTATGACTCTTTTTCTTTGCAATTTCTTCAATAGTCATAGTTCCAACATGTGTCATGTATTTGGTGTCTAGCTATTTTAGCCCTGAATCTCCAATGGTTGCCAAGTGTAGCGTAATGAGTTCATTCCATGCCTTGAAGTTATCTTTGTTTAGCTTTGGGATCTCCATTGTGTAAGACATCCTAATCTTTAGCTTAGGTCCTTGAAACCTGAAAAGCTTTGATACTAGTTGTTAGAAATATAAGAGGAGTAACTGAGAGGGGAGTGGTGAATCAATTAGTACAAAAATAAATCCCAAATTGCTTAGATGTCAATACAAATCAAAACTATGATTAAATTGTATCCTTTTGTAACTTGACAAACACATGCACTCGGTTTACACTAGAAAATACTATAACTTGAAAAATGCTAAAAGAACTCTGTAAATTCTTAACATGAAAACCTTTAGATATAATATATGATTAATCTTACTTTGACTTTTTTTTTAAACCATGAAATGAATATCATGAACACAATTGACACCAAGATCTAACATGGAAACCCAATTTGGGAAAAACCACTAATTGCAACTAGTTATTGATTGTCACTCTTTTGAAGTGAGCCCTACTATGAGCCAACCATGTTAAAGGTTATAAAACACACTTTTAGGTGTGACCCTATTAGAGGATTTAATCACCCTATTAGGAGTGGCCTTCTTATAGGTCTTTAGACAATTCAATCTAGAAATGCCACCTTGTTAGAGGATTTACAAATAATAGTTAAGCCAAATCGGCTTAAGAGATTTAGATCATTTCTACAATGGTTAGAAAGTAACAATGAGATGACTTGATTTCTTATGTAGTTGAATTTCTGATTACATATTTAAATTTTGACTTGTATACTTGATCCCTCCTAATTGAATGTATCTCTCTAGCTCAACAAGTATATTCTACTTATCCTTCTAATTCACTTCCTCTAAGCATCATCAAATCTTCTATTGTTCCACACATTCAATCCTCAACTTGACCTTGTATTTATATCTTACTCAATGTTAAGTTGGATTGAATACAACTTAGAATACTTAATATTCATCTTCTCAGTTGGCTAGAACCAACAAACAAATTAATTGAACTCAATATGCCAAAACAAGAAAATCCTTCATTAACCAACCCTACATGGTAGACACTAATACAACAATGATTTTCCTGTGTTAACCAAGTGAACTTGGTTAACACTACATATTCAAAAATTTCCTTTGGTAACCAAGTGAGCTTGGTTAACATTGGTTCCATCCAATATTTCATTCATTAAATAAGTGAGCTCAGTTAACACTCAACTTCTACAACCTTTTCTTCATTGACCGAGTGAACTCACTAGATTATGTCTTCTGAACTAGGTAAAATCTAGAATGCTTGGTAAACACAAGAAATTATCTTCAATGATTGATTGAGCTTGACATATAATGATAGGCAATGATATAAAATTTTGTGTAATATCAAAGACAATACACAATACACAATACACAATTATTTCCAACAATCAAGTTCCTTTAAAGGTGGGGATTGCAGAGCTCTTATGACAGATAGAAGTGTTAGGAGAAAAGGAGCTGATTGGTAGATCTAAAGGTACCTTTTTTCCTCATATTACTATTGTGCACAAATTTTTTTGTCAAAAAAGGGTGGAGGCATTTAGAAAAATTTCTAGACAAGTATCAAATGACTCAATCCCATTCTTGGTTCATAGATCCTTAGGGTTTTTATGATTTATTTAGGGAGAGAACAAGAGCTAAATATCATGAACATATTGTTTATTTCCCAAAAGATGTAATTAGAAATCATTTTTCACTACAAGAACAAGAGGTTAGGAAATAAAAGTGGAAAGTATATAGTAAGGTGCTTGAATTTGTCAATTCTTTTGAACCAAAATATAACCCCCTTATTGATAAGCAATATTGGGATGTTAACATAGATATGCTAATGAATAATTTTTCTAGTTTTATGCAAACTCTAAATGAGAAGAAATAAATCCTTACTCAAAATTATATAGATAAGGCCATTGAGGTAGAGAATAGGTTGGATAGTAGAGCAATCATAAACCTAGGCCAATATACACTGCAAAAGAGACCTATATATGTGGTGGCAAAGATTGTACAACATGTGACTCTTTATAAGATACAATTGTCTGAAAGCCCACCTACTAAAAAAAAGAAAAAATTAGAATATGGTTCTTCTTATAGGGTTCAAGAATATTCTTCCACACAAACCCCACTCCATATAGATGATGAAGACTCCTTAAGGAAGAAACTAAGAAAGATTGAAGGGGAGAAGGACATTGTTATAACAACAACTGAGATAGAAGAAGGAGTGCTTGAAGAGCCACCCATGCCAACTGTAGCCCTCATTGTAGGAGATTTTAAAGGTAGGGAAATAGATCCTATGGTGAAATAGGCATATAAAGGTTCTTAGATGATGAAAGCTTTGCTAAATCCAAGGCACTTACCCACTTTTTGTGGAGAGCTAATATTAGTAGTTTTGAGGCAAGATGCAAAAAACTTAAAAAAGAGAAACCTAATAGGCTAGAGGTCAAAGATAGCCTCATTAAGGAGTTTTCATAGATAACCCCTAAAGGGGGTAGATAGCTACTAAAGGATTTAGGGTTTTTGACATTACCGAAATGGGACATTGCCAATGCAATGATTTTTGATATAGTGAGGAAGGAAAAAGACACATAGATTAAAAATGAGGAAGAAGTTTTGCAAGCCCATAAGGGGTTGAAATATAGTGATGATCATCAAGCCCTGGTGATATGGTCCATTCAAAAGAGAGACAAAGCTAGAATTCAAGAGGTTTCAAATTTAGAGCACACAAGTTGTCTCATGGTTTATAGGGTTGATGAGGTGGATAGTGAGAAAGTGTCTTGAATGACCAAAGAGATGGTTTATTTTAGAATTGTGGTTGCTGCTAATGAAAAGAATAAATTTTTGGAATTAAATGCTAAATTTGAAAAGGTGCTAGAAGCATATGAAGAAGGAGGAAGGAGAATATATCAAATGAAAGGTATGATTTCTCAAATGGAGAAACAATTGGGGAAAAGAAAAGTAGGTGTAGAATCCAATCAGCCCAGGATTACTTATCCTCCTCATCCTCCAATTGCACCTTTCAACACAACTCCAATTATAGAAATGCCAAGTACCCCACATGAACCCCAATTATATACAACTGAGGAGCATGAAGAAGGAAAGACTAAATTATGGCCAATGCATGTGGAATTAGGTGTTCAATATACAAACAAGATTAGATATACAATTATGTATCTAGTAGACAGGGTAGGATGGTTTGCATTTTATTTGAAATTATCAAAATTAATAGATATGTGGAATGAGCTAACAAATAATGAGGAAACTTTGACGCCAATTGTGAACAAATAGATCAATAGGTATAGTGGTGTTACTATTTTATGTTGTTCAGTTATTAGTCTTTCTTGTGAACAAGTAGAGAAAACATTTGATATGATTAATGGTCTTTCTAATTTTGATAATAATAGGAATATTCTACTGAGGAGAATTAGTAATTGTTTTTCAAAATATATTGGTAATAATTTTGGGATTTTTCCTCATGTACTCAACATTGTAGATAAATTAAAAGATAAAGAAGAATGAGCTAAGGAGTTAGATGATTTGATAAGAATTAGACTCAATAAGGTCATAAATGAAAAAGATCACATGTGATTTGCCAAGAAAATTGAGGAAGTTGTGCAGGTGCATATTTTCTTTGATTATTTCAAGAAAGACTTTGCTGAGATAGAGAAATTAGGAGAAGATATCTTTAAGAAACAACAAGAGGTGTTGAATTTCAATTGGCCAAATGATGAACTTTTCAACAAGTGGATGATAGATCTTTGCTCAAGAAAACTAGTTGCTATCTAAAGAGGTTGAAGAAAAAGATATGGACCCAGATGAATTACAAATAATTGATGCACCCGAAGAAAAAAAAAAGTAACTAACTACAAAAATAGACATGGATATTCAAACTGGTGACCCGACAAAAGAACAACCAATTGTAACTATAGACTTGGTAGTTCAATCTGATGATCAATAGGGAGATCAACTAGTTGTAATCAAATTTTAGATATTAGAACTTGATACATCATGTGAAAATTAGAGGGTCCTACAATTTAAATGACAAAAAATACAAATGGACCAATCATCAAATGAAGCCTCTCAATAGCAAAAAGTTACAATAGAAATGGTTCTGCCACAAGAAGATCAGTGAGAAAGAAATTTTTTTTTAAAGTGCAAGTGAACACAAAGTTTTTGTCTTTTTGTGACAATGACAGTTTTGGTCCTTTTGTAAATCTTTCTATTTTTAAGAACAATTGTCCTTTTCCTCTATGCATGTAGCTTGTTGCATCTCATACTATATAAATGAGATCCCAAGGCTAGAGGAAGGGTCTAAATTCTATACAATTTTATTATTATGCTATTTGCAGTTGGTCCAATAGTCTCTGTGTAAATTTTGTGATGTATTCACCTTTGCAAATCTAAGAATACATTGAGCATTGAAGGATTATGTTGTCTTAACTTGAGTTATTATGAGTTATACTAGTAAATGTATTTTTTTCAAGGAAGATTAATACAAAGGAAGGTTTTTCCATACCCATGTCTCTAAATTTTGTCTCCAATTTTATATGTTGGTTATGTTGGGATTGAATGAGCAAGGTTCATACATTTTAATGCAACTAGGATAGGTTGTATATCAAATTCTTTTTGCTTTTAATTCAATGAATCAAGTAAGTGCTTCAATAAATTGATAGAATTTCCATTCATATAAGAGGGATATTCCTAAGAATGAGATTTAGGGTTAACTATTGATAAGAATTAATTGTAAGGTAATTAATTAGGTCAAAGTTTTACTAGGTAGACTCTATGTGGCAATGGATAATGCACTGATCATTAATTTAGATACATATTGAAGAATTCATGTGGTTGCACAAGGAATAAATTTAAAATCAAATCAATCTTTAGTTTGTTCTATGAAGAGTTTAATTGTTGGTCAACACTTATTTGTAATAAATCACTGTGTGTTATAGTTAGCTGCTATTTATTTGTAAAAACAAGAAGAATTGTGACCCTTGGCTTCTCAATTAGATCAATAACTTGGATCTAAGAACTCAACTCATGGATTGGACATCCAAGATGAGAAATTATCTTTCTAATAGAGAAAGTTCCTTTAAATTGTCAAACCGAGGATGCATACTTGAAACAAGTTTACAAAGTATATGCACTACAAAAATCTATAAGTTATTCTACCATTGCAAAAAATAAACTATAACATGCTAGAAATAAATCTAAGTACACAATAATGGTTGCAAAAAACTGCATAGTATTGGTTGTAGGAACTGTATATTACAAACTACAACTTTTTATATATCTGTGTATCTCCAGATCTCCATATATGTTTGCCTATCAAATGCTTGCTTAAAATTTCAAATATATAAGATTATTGAATTCCTAAAAACCATCTAACAAGTGTCCCATCATTATTTTAAAAAAAGGAAGATATTTATTACAAAACTAATGACTAAGTGTGCTGATTTTTTATTTCACCTTTTTCAGTAGTCCACTCAAACACACGATGTTCCTTTATTATTATGAATTATATCAAACCCTTTTACTAGATTATTATTATCCTTTTTATCTTTCTAGATCATTTTTAAAATCTTTATTTTATTAAGAAATATGAAAGTTATGATCATTTTATTGAAAGTGGTTTTATGCTGCCTGAAAATGTGCCACTTTTTACTCAGTCAACTTCTGATCCATGGTGCTCATTAACTCTTTTGAACCAACTCAAAAAATCAAAAGGGTTTGTGAGATTTATTTTCAACTTTCAAAATCCATAAGCCATTATTAATTTAATTAAGAATTGATTGAGATATGTCCATTTTACTAAAACTAACTTTTGACTTTTTTCTGCATTTCCTGCAACTGTTGAATATTGACAAGTGTCAACTTGCTTCTCATTCTTCCTAGCTGTATAAATGACTCAAATATCTCACAATAAATAGGTTAATCATTTTGAGATAATTATTATTTAATAATAACCATTTATTATGATAAATCATCACAATTTAGCATCCACTAGCTACACATACAAATGCTAATCAATAAATCATTTATCATAGTTAATGCTTCATAAATCAAGTTAATTTATGTAAATGATTTGGAAATATATTGAAATATTGGGATAAATTATTATAATAAATGGATATAGATATGACAATTTATAGGCTCATAATTCTCCCCAACTAAAATCTTGCTTGTCCTCAAGCAAGGGATAGACATTAGATAAACATGAAAGCTTTTATCATAAACTCTTGTGACAATTTTAATCAATCATCAAGAATGTTAGAGGTGGTGTAAAAGTATACATGCGAGGTCATCCTCCTATGGTACATGGCAATAATTTCAAGTATACATGTGCTCCCCCTAGCTAAAAGGTTGTTTATCCTCAAATTATAATGTATATATGAGGGTAGCATAAAATCACTTATGAAACATATAATTATAATAATAATAATTGAGAAAAAAAATACAATGCATAGATAACCAATTACTAAAAATGATAAATACTATGAATAAATGAAAGTCATAAACATAGTACCATTTGTGGTGTTGTGAGAAACTTCAAACTTTGCAAATGGTTGAAAGTACAATTCCCTTTATTGTTCAAATTTAGGTCCCTCGAAAAGTATTGCATATTTAATATGAGTAGATATAGATGTGTCTTCATACTTTATGAAAGTTCTCTTTTGAATCACACAATAGTTGTTGCAAATTGACTATTTACTCACATAGTAGTTGTTGTAGGACTGACTATTAAAATCAAATAGTAGTGGCTACAAGACTAGGAGTTAAAACTAGGTAGTAGTTGCTGCAAGACTTACTATTACAACATGAAACCTATAGATAATACTAGCTAGATGCCATCATTTAATAGACATTCTTGACATCGTGAAGACTCAACTACTCAATGAAACCTTTGGAAATATATGCAAATAATCTATTCTAGAATTAGAAACTTGACTCACTCACACCTTTGGAAAAATGATTTGAAATATGAACAACCAACCAACTATGAACTCCTCCAAAATAGTCATTGAGACAAGAAGAACTAGGAAACAAAATAAACTAGACAACTACTAACTATGGAAAGCGTATTCTAACCTATCCTAACCTACACTAACCAGATTACATAACCTGCTTAAACAAAACCATTAACTAGTTCTTTGAAGTATCTTCCTCTTCTCAAAATCTTCCAATGCTTCACATGCTTACGAGAAATCGAAAATAGTTGCAACACAATAGAAACTTCACAAAAAACAATAATTTTGGAAACACATCAACAAACTCACTTATAACTTCATGTTGACAATATATATTTCTATATTGAAGTGCATAAGCAAGCTGAAATGTTTTCCATTTAGGTGCGGCTGCTTATGTAGCTTTGTCTTCAATTGCAAGTTCTTTCTTTACTATAAACATAGCTTGTGAAGATTTCTTTGCCTCCATATGAATGAGATATCTAATAGGACACCCTCATGAAAGAACAAATTTTGAACCCTCCTTGTTGGATTTGTGTAGATGAGTTGCTTCTTTATTATAGCTCTCT
Organism: Cupressus sempervirens; assembly: GCA_028749045.1. Lineage (NCBI taxonomy): Eukaryota > Viridiplantae > Streptophyta > Pinopsida > Cupressales > Cupressaceae > Cupressus > Cupressus sempervirens. The sequence continues at coordinate 315,231,831 of CM053791.1, forward strand.
TCTTGAAGTAAGAGTTCTAATTTGATATCACATTCATCTTCTACAACAACCTTGTGTATGGTGATTTCTTCATTTTTCAAAATAATCTTGTATTCATTTGACTCTTCATAAATCAACATTTTATCATCAATATGTGGACAAAATTCCTCTATGATACTAGAGAATATGTCTTCATTGATTTTCAAACTTGCTAAAAATGATACTGGCTCTTCATTCTTTTTCTCCATGGATCTAAAACCCATTTTTTATTGCTTCAAACTTTTCTAATCCTAAGTGCTTTGAATAGAAACTAAGATTCTATAAAAATTATAAAGAGTTGCTAAAAATTAGAAATTCTCATAGCTTGACCTATCCCCAGCAATGGTGCCAAAAATGTTGGCTTCTCAATTAGAGAAATAACTTGGTTCTAAGAACTTGACTCATATATTGGACATCCAAGATGAGCAATTATCTTTCTAATAGAGAAGGTTCTTTTAAATTGTCAACCTGAGGATGTATACTTGAAACAAATTGTGAGGCCTCACCCCGACCCTTTGTGGCCTTAGTTGTTACTTTATCATTTTGATACTCACGACTCGAGATGTTAAGACATTATCAGATACTTGAACATATCATATTATTTCATGTTGTGTGATGTTACTTCTAGATATTTGATGTTCGTCATTTAAGGTGTTAGATATATGTATGTTGATGAAATCTATAAATGTAGGATTGATACTTTGAATTACGAGATTTTAATGGTTAAGAAATGGGAGAAACCTTGATTGATGGATGTTTCAATTTTTGTGAATTTTTGATACGTATACATATATGTACATGTGATTTTATGGGACTACTGATGTGTGCAATGAGTGTGCAAATATTTTTGAGAAAACCGAAAGAGGAACAAAACTGATCCCTATGTACTAATTTTGGAGACCTTGTTGTTCGTAATTAAATTGAGATGTATGTATTTTCTTTTTGTGATTAGTGAATGTTAATGTTCGTAACTATGTTCTTTTAGTGTCACTTGACACTCGTTAATTGTTTGTGCTCTTTAGTGTGCTAGTTAGAGTTATTTGTGTAACCTTTGGACCTAAGTTGGATTAAGTTAGTATCTTTTCCTAATTTGATTCTTAATCAAGTTTAGTCTCCCTTAATCTGGATTAGTGCTTAATCTGCATTGTTAGAGTTATTAGATGGTCCTAGATTACTTCCTAGCTTTTGTTTGGTTCCAAATCTATTCCTAAGACTTTAAAACATGAAATATTTATACCCAAGGGGTATGGGTATGGGTTGGGGGTCTTTTCCAACCCCTAAGCCCCTTTTGTTGACTTTTGAGATCACTCAAAAAGTCTCATTTTACCTTTGTGCAAAAATTGCAAGTGGTTACCATGAGTTGCCTTACCTCACCTCCACTTCATGTTTAACCATAGTGTGGGTTGAGTTTGAGGCTTATTTAGAGGCCCTTCTTGGACTAGTAGAGGTTGTTACCCAATCTCTACATTTAGAGTAGGATTTAGGTGTTAGTATAAGTTATGTTAGGTTAGTGTTAAGTATAGTTTATGTTATGATTTGTAGTTACTTTTTGGTTTTTGTTCATAATTTTAGTTAGTATAAATTATGTTAGGTTAGGTTAGTAAATTTGTTTAATTATAAATTAAGTATGGTTAGTTTAATATTAAATTTAGAATTGTGTTAGATATTTATTTTGTTTTAACGTGAGTAGTGTTAAGTTAGTTTCTAGTTCAATAGTATGTTAAAATGTAATTTAATTAAGTTTAGAGTTAGTTAGGATAGTTTTAATTAATTTAGTTGTTTAATTATTTTAGAAAGTTCTAATTTAATGATTAGTTAAATTTAGTTAACGTTATTAGTTAGTAAGTTTTTTATTTAACTTATTTAGATTTTCATTTTGTTTTGTCAAGTTAGTTATTCATTGTGTTGTTTAATTGTTATTTGTTTAAAGTTAATTGTTTTAAATTTTAAAATATATTTAGTCAGGATTGTTTTAGTTTTTGATAAGGTAAACAGGTTTTAAGGGGTCCTGAAACCCATAAGTTTAACAACAAGAAAGGCTGAAAATAAGCGAAAAAATGCCCAGCCAAAACATAAGCCTTACGGCTGAAAATAAGCCCAAAGGCCCAACCCGAAACAACTGCCCACTAAAAAGGCCAGAGAACCAACCAGAAAAATAGAGACCAGACAAAAAGCCAAAGCCAGGAGAAACAAAAACCAAAGGACAGAGACCCAACCTAGCAGACTACTTCTCCATCTCAAGCATGGTCTGGACAGCTTCGGCGCACTCTTGTTGCTCTTCTGCCTTATGATCTTGGGCGTTTGTCAAATCCTGCTCCATAGTGTTGTCCTTGGCTTTATCCACATCCAGCCTATCTTTGTCTCTGTTCTGTTTATCATCTTCCTCCATCTGGTTCCTTTCTTTGAGATTTTCCAAGAGAGAGAGGATGTTGTTGTTGATCGAAGCGAGGAGGGAGATCATTTGACTTGCCAGGTTGTGATTGTAGTTCTCAATATTTTTTACTCTCCTCTCCATCAGAGTCTCCCAGCTGTTCTGGTCGCCTTGGCTTTCTGCACCTGTCTTGCTCTTGATTTTTTCCATTTGGGAAACCCTATCTCTGACATCCTCAAGCTCATGGAAAAGCCAATTAATTGATCTGAAGTTGTCGATCATGCTATTGCGGGCATTGTTCAATAGATTCATGCCCATTTCTCTTGCATTATCAGAAATAGCCACCATAGCCGGGTCAATTAGCTCATTGAGTCTAGGCTTCTCGAGGTTGTCCACCAGGAGTTGGGGGTTCATCGCCTCTCTGTAGATTTCCATAGTGGCCATTCTCACATTGAAGTTCTTCCAAGCCTTCCTTCTGTTATTAACTTGCACTTCCCCCTCAATCTGTCCAGAGTTGTCATTTTCCTCCAAAGGAGGCTGAGGATTGTTTTAGTTAATATTTACTATTAAGTTAGTTTTAAATTTTATTAGTTAGAATTGTGTAAGTTTTTGATGATAGTTAAATTAATATAGTTCTAAGTTAGTCTTATATTGATAGTAAAATTTAATTTTTGAGTATTAAGTAGTTTTAATTTTAAAAAGGTTAATTGGCTATTCAAATTAAGTTTAAATGTAGATTTTATTTGATTAGATATTTTCAGATTAATCTAAACTCGAACTCTTTTAGAATGTTATTTAAATAACTTTCATATCTTGTTGTGAAGTTAATAAAATTACGTGATTTATGTTGATAACATTTTAAGAATGTAAGCTCAAATCTTAACGATGTATTTCTCCACAAGTTTATAAAATTAAGATGAAATGTAAAGCACCTTTATTTAAACTGTGATCACAACCTTATCAAACTTAGAGAATTTTAATTATGAATTTACAAAAAAATATTTGTGTGTTTTTTGCCCACGTAGTTTGGGCATGACACAAATCTACAAAGTATATGCACTACAAAAATCTATAAGTTATTCTATCATTGTAAAACATAAACTATAACAATGCTGGAAATAAATTTAAGTACATAGTAATCACTGCAGGAAACTACAAGAAACTACATAGCAATGGTTGCAGGAACTATTTATTACAAACTACAACTTTCTATATATTTGTTTATCTCCAGATCTCTATATATGTTTTCCTATCAAATGCTTGATTAAAATTTCAAATATATAAGATTATTGACTTCCTAACAACCATCTAACAAGTGTCTCATCATTCCTTTAAACAAGGAAGGGATTTATTAAAAAACTAATGACTAAGTGTGTTGATTTTCTATTCCACCTTTTCAGTAGTCCACTCAAACATATGATGCTCCTTTATTATTATGAATTAGATCAAACCCTTTTACCAAGTTATTCTTCTCTTTTTTATATTTTCAGATCATTTTGAAAATCTTGATTTCATTAAGAAACATGGAAGTTATGATCATTTTATTGAAAGTGGTTTTTTGCTACTTGAAAATGTGCCGCCTTTTACTTAGTCAACTTCTGATCCATGGTGCTCATTAAATATTCTAAACCAACTCAAATTCTCAAAAATATTTGTGCACCTTGATTTCAGCTTTCAAAATCCATAAGATATTATTAATTTCATTAAGAATTGACTGAGATATGCCCATTTTACTAAAACTAACTTTTGACTTTTTCTGTATTTCCTGCAACTGCTGAATATTGACAAGTGTCAACTTGCTTCTCCTTCTTCCCACCTGCATGGATGACTAAAATATCTCACAAGAAACATGTTAATCATCTCAATATAATTATTATTCAATAATAAGCATTTATTATAATAAATCACCACAATAGCATCAACTAGCTGGGTATGTCCAGGATCATGGTGTGCCAAAAAGTGGCAATGTGAAAAAAATAGAATTTGAAAATGTCTAAAAGCACTTCAAAATCCGCATTGACTTTTTTTCACCTATCCAAGTACCAAACCTAGAAAGTAAGGCCCAATCCTTATCAGATATTCAATTTGATATCGAATACCCGATAACAAGTACTTAAAAATATATAGTATGAAATATATATAAAGTAATATGAAATAATAAATTAGTTATTACATTATATAATTATAAAATAATAAATATATATTATATTATTAATGAAGATTAATATTTTTATATTTTGAAAATCATTCACAAATATTAAATGAGTAAAATATAATATAATAGTATAATATAATATAATATAATATTATAATATAATTAAATATAATAGTATAATATAATATATTACTAATATGTTATTTTTGACTCGTGGGGTGTTTCAAAAAAGACAACCCACAGGTTGACGTGTCAAATATCAGATATCTGATATTGTATTGGATATCCGATATTATATCGAATACCCGATATTTGTCAGTGTTTATAAAAAACCAGACAACCCGTGAGTTGTTTTCACAGGGTTATCTAGCATTTAGCGGCTTGGATATCAGGTTTGAAATTGGATAAATGATATAAGGTAATTTTTTTTTTAATTTATCAATTTTAATATAAATTTAATAAATTTTATCATGAATTTTTTAGTTTTAGTTGAATTTAGGATTTTTTTTGATAGAATTTGTTAAAATTAAGGTTTTTTTAAATTTATATTATGTTTTGCAAATTAATAGGAATGGCTAATCAAAATGATGACACTAAGGCAAGGAATAATATTCCTCGTAACCCCCCACCAAATGATCCTTTACCCATTCAAAACCCTCCTCGAATCAAGGATTTGATAATTGAAAATCTCACCCAATTGAGGACTTTGCAAAGAACATATAATAATGTACCCGCATTGGCTCCTATGTTATCCACATTAAACACCATAGTGGATAACATTGAAACTCTTACCAACCAACAAAATGTTGCTCTTCATTGGCATGACAAAATGCATGAGATGTTTGATGATGGCTTGGACTATGATGAGGTTGTGGCCCTCAATATAACTAAAGAGGATTTGGCTAGCCTTTTTGTGAACCCAAAAACTGGTATACTAGTTGACAAATAAAACCCAAACTATTGATTAAATGGTGCACAAATGATGCCATATGTGTGAACTTTTGGGATCGTTGGTGGATGGTTTTTGATATCCCTCCACATAACAATTTAGAGGCGCCATTTTATTTCCTTAGAAAATTATATGCATAATTTGTGTTGAAACACAAAGTGAACTATTGGAGCATGAAGCCCAACATGGGTGTAGGACTAGGAGCTCCTTGGGATAGACACTCTTCCCAATAGAAGAAAGCTAACACTTTTGTCCCCCCTACTGATATCTCCACCCCTCCTCAAGTGTAGCATCCTGATATTATGGTAGAGGCTAGCTCTCAAACCATCAAATCCAGTCATAGGCTTAGTAGCCTATTGATATCTTAGGCTAGGTCAGTCCTACCTCTCCGTGTTGATGATGCTGGCGCCAGTTCATCATCGGCTAGCTCATCACAAGTTTTTGTGCCTCATACTTGCATTACATGCAAGAATATTTTCCTGGGTCCCATAGGTGATCTTCCTGAGTATCATTTTGTATTAGATGAGGATACACCAGACATATGTACAGAGGCTACAGACCCTGATGTGAGAGAGGAGGGGAATGCAGAGGCATGGACTCCTTCTGTGTCCATATGTGTATACATTTTTTTGTTATGACATAGGCAATTTAAAGTTAATTTTTAGAATAGAGTAATTTTAATTTTTAAGCCATACTGACTTATACATGTATGTGATCTTCATTCATGTTTAGTTGATGATCGAGGATGAGCTCAGATAGATTGATGATGCCATGCTCTCGGCCATTTCATTTGGCCTTGAGACATCTATGGTAAATTATGTTGTGTTCTTATTATTTTTTCTATTTGATATTGTAGCATATATGGTTGCTAATATTTCTTTTATCTTGCAAGTACCACTTGTCCTGGGGGGACAAAGTATGAGGGATGAGCCAACACCCATTGACAAAGGAAAGGTAATTAGGTGCTTTCTATTTGATTAAATATCGATGCATTCTTGTAAAATGTTTTTGGTAATAAAATTTAATTACATTCTTTATTGTATATAGGGCATGGCTACTGGCGATGAGCCTATATAGATTCCACGTCGTAAAAACTTAGGCATTTCCATTCGCACCGAGAGCCCCATTGTATGTATAAGTATCATTTATTTTTTATTTTCTTTATCTTCATAAATAATTTCAAAACTAATTTCCATGATATTAACAACTACTAATTTGTATCTCATAGGAGACTCCTAGTGCACATGAGGTTCAATGGGAGAGTTATGTAGATTTGATGATGCAACCACTATATCCTAAGGAGGAGTCTACACTAGTAAGTTATGCTCTAAATTATAATGTTATAAATTTAGCATGCTCTAAATTATAATGTTATAGTTTAAGTTGTAGATTCATCTGGCAAACATATTTGAACATACACAACCCACAGTCAGTGAGGTACAAGCATTGCCAAGGGCATACAAGAGGACTCTTGATTGGTGCACGAGGTTGATGAGAGAGGTATTTATTATGAAATTTTAATAGTATAAATCTTCATTACAAAAAATATCATTATGCATTTGAGTAATTCAATGTTAGATACAAAGAATCATATAAATTTAGAAGTCTAACTTTGAGTTTTCCTTTTTTGTTTATGTAGGAGGCATTTGATCCACCTAGTGCAGCGAAAAGGCTACATTGTGATCATCCACCAGCACCCTAGGATAGTATAGTTGTTTTAGGATGTGTCATGAGACATTTTGAGATGGCATATGCCACACTGTTTACATAAACATTGATATTATACACATTTTGATGGCATGATCAGCCACATTGTATATGGATCTATGTATTTTGATATATATTTGTGTACTTTGTCTATGGATACATGATCTTTGATATATATTTGTGTAATTTGTCTATGGATACATGTATTTTGATATATATTTTTGTCATTTATGTGCACAATGATATACACATTAATTTAGTATCTAGTATTGCTTAATTTATCATGGATCATGTGTATTGTTCATGTTTATGGAATATCATTAATTTTGATTATGGTTTTTATATTTGATTCAAATGCAATAATTTATAAATAACATTTTAACAACCTTTATTAAAAAATTTGGATGCAATGTTTAATTTGAAGTGCTATCATGACATAAACACACTTGTTAACCTCTTACACAAGGTTCACATAACCCCAAATCTAATTTTAAACTCCACCTTCAACCTTGAAACTAACTCTTGGCTTCAAATCTAATCTCAACACAGTTAATGACTCCACTCCTCAACCATGGATTCTATTCAAAACCACAAACTCATTCCTAGACTCATAATCTTTGATAACTAGCACTTCACTTTGTTACTATCCTCATACTACAACTTTTCAATTTCAACATAACCTCAAAATTATTCCAACTTAAGAGACTTGATTGGATCAAACCTTTTTAACTTGGTTCCCCAATACCATATCCATATGAATAACATCTATAAATTTCTCACATTGATCAGATTACCCATACTAATCCACTTAACAAAACTGGCTTCATTAATGCATGTTATCGTTTCACACCTTATATAGGTGTTTCCAACCTTGTCTGGTCATACTCAAACCCCTAACTGACTCTTTTCACTCATTTTTACTTTGCAAGAAAAATTTATGACTCATTTTCCTATAACATTCGACGGTTCATCGATAGCCCTCATGAGCTCCGAGTTATGATCCTTAGAAGATCGACCTCGAAACACACTTAGAGCACCATGGAGTCTCCTCACTAGGGGGTGGCCACAGACAATGGATGGTCTCCACAGTTGGAACAAGGATGTCACTAGGGTTCACATTCCCATCTAGAGCTAATGGCTCTAATGATTTGATGCCAAGATCAATGGTTTCAAAGTTATGCTGTGGTGCACCTATGAACTGAGGCACATTGCAAGTTTTGGCATCGAGCGAGATTGCTATGCAAAATAAAAAAAAATGTGATCTATTGAATATGAGATAGGTTATTTTAAGCCTCAACATCATTTTCCTGTAGCATTCAACAGTTCATTGATATCCCTCTTGAGCTTCGAGTTACGACCCTCAGAATATTGACCTCAAAATGCACTTAGAGCACCTTGGAGACTCATTGTTATGGGGTGGCCATGGACAATAGAGGGTCTCTGTAGTTGGAACAAGGGTATCAATAGGGTTCACCCACCCATTTGGAGCTAATGGCATTGATGATTCGATGCCAAGATCAACAACTTCAATGTTATGTTGTGGTGCACCTATGAACTAAGGCACACTGTGAGTTTTTACATCGAGTGAGATCAATCTGACGAATCCAAATGGAAGGTGATCTCTAAAAAATGAGAGATTATTTTAGGCCCCAACATCATCATCCTGTAACATTCAATGGTTCATTGATAGTCCTCACAAGCTCTAAGTTACGACCCTCAGAAGATCAACCTTGAAATGTACTTAGAGCACCTTGGAGACTCCTTGATACGAGGTGGTTGCAGACGATGGAGGGTCTTTGCAAATGGAACAAGGGTATCACTAGGGATCATCTACCCATTTGGAGCTAATGGCACTGATGATTCGATTCCAAGATCAACAGTTTCAAAGTTACATATTGGTGCACCTATGAACTGAGGCACACTACAAGTTTTTGCATCGAGCGAGATCGCTCTGCCAAATCCAAATAGAAGGTGATCTCTCAAAAATGAGATAGGATATTTTAGCCTTAGCATCACTATCTTATAGCATTTTATAGTTCATTAATAGCCCTCATGAGCTCTGAGTTATGACCCTCAAAAGATCGACCTTGAAACACACTTAGAGCACCTTGGAGACTCCTCGGTATGGGGTGGCTGCAAATGATGGAGGGTCTTTGTGGCTAGAACAAGGGTGTCACTATGGTTCACTTGCCCATCTGGAGCTAATAGAATTGATGATTCAATGCCAAGATTAATAGTTTCAATGTTACACTGTGGTGCACCTATGAATTGAGGCACACTACGAGTTTTGGCATTGAGTGAGATTGATGTGCCGAATCCAAATGGAAGGTGATATCTTAAAAATAAGATAGGTTATTTTAGGCATTAGCATCATTGTCCTATAGCATTTGATCATTCATCAATGGCCCTCACGAGCTCTAAGTTATGACCCTTGGAAGATTGACCTTGAAATGCACTTAGAGCACCTTAGAGACTCCTCAGTACAGGGTGGTTGTGGATGATGGATGATCTTCATGGATAGAAAAAGGGTGTCACTAGGGTTCACCCACCTATCTAGAGCTAATGGTACTAATGGTTTGATGCCAAGATAAGTAGTTTCAAAGTTATGTTGTGGTGCACCTATGAACTGAGGCACACTGTGAGTTTTGGCATCGAGCAAGATTGATGTGCCAAATCCAAATGGAAGGTGATCTCTCAAAAATGAGATAGGTTATTTTAGGCCTCAGCATCACCATCCTATAGCATTCAACAGTTCTTTGATATCCCTTATGAGCTCTGAGTTACAGCCCTCAAAAGATTGACCTTGAAACACACTTAGAGAACCTTGGAGACTCCTCGGTACGGGGTGGCCGCGAACGACTGAAGGTCTCCATGACTAGAATAAATGTGTCACTAGGGTTAACCTCACCATTCAGAGCTAATGGTGCTGATGATATGATGCCAAAATTAGTGATTTCAAAGTTACTCTGTGGTGCACCTATGAACTAAGGCACACTATGAGTTTTGGTATCAGCAAGATTGTTGTGCCGAATCCAAATGAAAGGTGATCTCTTAAAAATGAGATAGGTTATTTTAGGCCTCAACATCACTGTCTTGTAGCATTTGATGGTCCATCGATAGTCCTCATGAGCTTAGAGTTATAGCCCTCAAAAGATCAACCCCAAAATGCACTTAGAGCACCTTGGAGACTCCTCGATACTAGGTGGTCATGTAATGCCTCGCCCAGAGATCCTTGGAAACAAGGATGAAATACAAACAAGATTTATTTTTTTTAAAAGTATGAATGCACATGACAACATCATACAAGGATCACAACGATTACAACGGAAGACTTCAACACAATCCCAACAACCAACGAATCTTCAAATGCCACTACCAAATTGACACACACAAACAAAGCCAACAATGACAATGCACATGATGAGGGCTCAATAAATGACCACTCATCAACAAAACACCAAGTTGGGGTAGAATGCAAAAATCTAAAATTTGGCTAAGCCTGAAATCCTGAAGCCTTAAAAATTGGCTAAGTCTGGATTTTTGAAGCCCTGAAATTTCCTAGAATCTTTATCTTATCTCGAAGAGGTCTGAAACCTATCTCAAAAGATTTGTCGCATATATTAAAATATATCTTAAGTATAAGGAATTAAATATACGTCAACTTATACTTAAATATATCTCTTGCGTAAGGACTTGCATTCTTGCGTGAGGACTTGCATGGCTTTATGTGAAGAACTGCCTTCCCACGCGAGAAAAAAAATCATCGCGACAACAAAAATGCAAATAAAAAGCATAAAAAAATGGAAACCTCCACACTGGGGAGTACCAGATCCATGTAAATCGAGGAATAAACACTCAAGAGCATAATCAACAAAAGAAGAGGAACAACTATCCATCCAAACCATAATAGTAATGAACATGCTGAAATAAACATCGTAGTAAACAAAAGCAACATCACAATGTACTGAAATAACATCACAAAAACAAAACAACCAAACTAAATACGCAGTTCCTCCCAACCGTCAATAGCATCATAAGACCATCATGGATCCTAGCCATCCCCTACGCGTAACATCCCAAGCCACCGATCTAATCGTCGGTACTATTGTAATAGGGACATCACTACTAAACATGCTACCAACAAAAGCATAAGGAAATCTAACATGCTAGTAGTAAAGCATTAGATATTCCTACAAGTAGATAACATCACCTATTACGTGTTAAACATCATAATAAGGAAATCTAACCTGCTAAACCAATAAGCAATAGATACTCTAATATAGCAATACACATCATTTAAGCATATGCTAAACATCATAATATGGGAATGCATCAAATAAACTAACATCATCTAAAAATGATATCCAAGCATTCCAATGAAAGCATAAGTCACAAGAAAGCATACTTTGTAACCCAAAGTACCAAGTGAAAACATCTAGCAATAGTCGCACTAGGACAAGACCATCTCTGTACACTGGGCCCTAGCAGTGATGAAGGTAGCTATACCTCCCAACCATGTGGAACTCGTAGGTCCACACCCGTCGTGCTAATGGAGATAATGATCCAACCACAAACACACATAAAGCACAACATCCATGGCTAACACTCACGCCAGACAGTATGATGATTGAACCATAGACAAGTCAATGCATAAACTACAAGTCCTAGTCAGACATCTCAGTGGGCTACTACATAGGGGCTGACATCATGGAGAGTTGCTTGGCATCCAAAAGCCTAAGCTCGGATCACGTGTGGCAACACTCTCAAGGGACTCCCTTGGAACCATCACACAAATGTGGATCTTTTCATTTTCTTAAATTTTATTAACAGTCAAACATTTTAATTTAGTTATCACTTACTTAAAACTTCCTATCCTCCATCAACCTCCAACACCATAAATGATGAGCTACGAGATATAAGCCCCCTCCATATGCTAACCCACCCTACCCATGCTCATCCTATGACAAGTACCCATGGGCATGCATACTTCCATCCCAACCCCAATGATCATAACTTTTGAAAGTACCACGAAAGATTGGGCCTCACAAGTGAATCAAAAAATGTACGTGCAAGTACTCATGTGTGGCACACCACCATCACAAAGATCAAAACACAAGGACAGGATGAGAACACAATGCAAAATAAAACACCCAACCGAAAGCAACTCAAGAGGATGAATTCTACATGAATCCCAATGGCAATAAAAAAATACATCATAAAATCACTCAATTGGCCTCAATCCAAGAGTATGGATTCTACACAAATCCTAGCGCTCATGAAAAAAAAGCAAAGGTCTAAAAGAAACAATAACAACAGGTATAAAATCACTCAACCCAACACAACATCGAGAGTACAAATGCAACACACATCTCAATGCAACATAAAAGTGCAATAGTGGTCTGACTGATATCCAAACGGATCATCAAGGTCCACGACCCACATTGTTCTAAGAAAACCCAAGAAAATAGGGTAGCACACAAAACGAGGTAAAAACCCCAAAATTTTGAAAAACTTTAAAATTAAAACCCATTTGGCCTTTGGTCACAAAAACCCCAAAAATTTAAAAATAATCAAGTTTAGACATCGTACGCAAAAATAGCCAGCATAACGGCATAAAACTCCAAACCCTCATCTCGAAAAATAAGGAAATATTTGTACCCGCCCAATCGGGTAGAACTAGTATACAGAAATGGAGGGGAACACTAGTTCTCAGCCTCTAAACAAATGGCTACCAAAAATAGAAGTAGAAATAGAGCAGAAACTATAAAACAGAAAAGCCCTACCTCACAGCCAAAAGGGCAAAACAAAAATCTAAAGCATAAAATAAATATCTTGCAGAAGTAGCTAAAAATTGCAGCAATCCAAAGTTTCCCCAAGCTAGATCCAACGAGCTCAACCTTGCGACAATCCCATGCTCATAGCTTCCACAACGAACAAAATAGTAAATCTTGATGAAGAGGATTTTGGGTTTTACTCTCCAACTTTCTAATTCAAAAGTGAGAAGTGAGGAATTAAATTCCTTTTTGGATACTTATTGACTTTTTAGGTGAATAATCGATTAGGGTATTTAACCAGCCAACCTAGTTAAACCCCGAATTGACCCAAATGAAAATAGGCTATTCCTATAAATAGGAATTCATCTATGGAAAAGCTGCTAGAAATTAAAATTAATCAATTAAAAGCTCAAAAACCCAAAAACATAAAAAATTCCTTAACAACTCTCGTGGCAATGTGAAATTCTAAATGCACAGACACGCTCACTAGTCTAATCACATAATGCAAATGAGTTTGGATTTAATAATCACAAAAAGGTTTAAATCAAACATTTAATTAAGGATACATCGACCATACAAGGATGACATTGGTAAAATATGAAAGGCTGAATCACTAACTCCATGTGCCACTGCAAGGCTATAAATCCTACACACTAAATAACGCAATCAAGTGCAATTGCATATAATAACATAGCAGAAGCAATAAATGCATTAACTCACCTAATTTAACCATTTATTTAATTATATTAAAATAATCTATTTAGATCACTCACATTCGCATAAAGCATAACAACGCAGGAATGAAGTAAATAACCATAGCATTAAATCCATCACCTAACATAATCAGAGATATGTCCAAATACCAAATAACTAGATATCATCATAAAAACACATTGTCATCTCAAAATGGCATCATCATGCAATATGATCAACTGAACAACATAGTATTCTAAAATCTATGATACTGAAATCAAAGTATAACATCTGACCCTCAGGTCCTCTCAAATATAAAACGCCACATAAGTAACACATATCTCTCAGATCAAAATATAACAAGGTAAATGTCTACATCACATAACCAAATAATCCAACATGAACAATCTATTTCAAACCACTTAAGAATTTAATAATGATTGTTTAAACAACACTTAAAGACACTTAAAAGATATAAGCAAAAATAGTCATAAACATGACTACCCATTGCTACAGGAACCTAGTCCAGTGTAGCATGGTAATAGTACATAGTGCAATCTCTACACACATCTCAGGGTAATCACAGAACAACATCATGATACTGCATCAATCTTGGTAACCACTGGCACAAACCTTAGTGAACCACAAATCATAACATAATCTCATAAATCAATCAAAGCATAATCAAAGCAACTAATGCAGAAACATAAATCCAAACACCTCAATGGTGTAGACCACTCATGGTCACAATCATGATCCATTACAACAAAAGATCAACAAGGTTGCATCCATTAGGACGACTAAAAAAAGTCAAATGGAAGAGGCACTATAGGTCACGGACAATGGAGGGTCTTCGTGGCTAGAACAAGGGTGTCACTAGGGTTCACCCGCCCATCCGAAGCTAATGGAACTGATGATTCAATGCCGAGATCAGTGGTTTCAAAGTTACACTATGGTGCACCTATGAACTAAGGTACACTACGAGTTTTGGCATCGAGCGAGATCGATGTGCTGAATCCAAATGGAAGGTGATATCTAAAAAATGATATAGGTTATTTTAGGCCTGAACATCACCATTTTGTAGCATTTGATGGTTCATCAATATCCCTCATGAGCTCTTAGTTATGGCCCTCGAAAGATCAACCTCAAAACACACTTAGAGCACCTTGGAGACTCCTTGGTATGGGGTGGCTGTAGATGATGGATGATCTTTATGGCCTAAAAAAGAGTGTCACTAGGGTTCACCTACCCATCTGGATCTAATGGCATTGACAATTTGATGCCAAGATAAGTAGTTTCAAAGTTATGTAGTGGTGCACCTATGAACTAAGGCACACTACAAGTTTTGGCATCGAGTGAGATTGATGTGCCGAATCCAAAAAAAATGTGATCTCTCAAAAATGAGATAATTTATTTTAGGCCTCAACATCACCATCCTATAGCATTCAATGATTCATCAATAGCCCTCACGAGCTTTGAGTTACGACCCTCAGAAGATCGACCTCGAAATGCACTTAGAGCACCTTGGAGACTCCTTAGTATGGGGTGGCCGCGAACGATGGATAGTCTCCATGGCTAGAACAAGGGTGTCATTAGGGTTCACTTTCCCATCCAAAGCTAATGGTGCTGATGATTCGATGCCAAGATCAGTGGTTTCAAAGTTACACTGTGGTGCACCTATGAACTAAGCCACACTGCGAATTTTGGCATTGAGCAAGATCATTGTGCCAAATCCAAATAGAATGTGATCTCTTGAAAATGAGATAGGTTATTTTAAGCCTTGAAATCATCATCCTATAGCATTCAACAGTTTATCAATAGCCCTCACGAGCTCTGAGTAACAATCCTTAGAAGATCAACCTCGAAACACACTTAGAGCACCTTGGAGACTCCTCGGTACGAGGTGGCCATGGATGATGGAGGGTCTTTGTAGCTAGAACAAGGGTGTCACTAGGTTCACCTACCCATCCAAATCTAATGGCACTGACGATTCAATGCCAGGATTAACGATTTCAAAGTTATGCTATGGTGCACCTATGAAATGAGGCACATTGTGAGTTTTGGCATCGAGCGAGATCACTATGCTGAATCCAAATGGAATATGATCTTTTAAAAATGAGATAGGTTATTTTAGGCTTTGGCATGACCATCTTATAGAATTTGACATTTCATCGATAGCCCTCACGAGCTCTGAGTTACAACCCTCAAAAGATCAACCTTGAAATGCACTTAGAGCACCTTAGAGACTCCTCGGTACGGGGTGGCCGTGGACAATGGAGGTTTTTTGTGGTTGGAATAAGGGTGTCACTAGGGTTCACCTACCCATTTAGAGATAATGTTGCTAACAATTTGATGCCAAGATTAGCGATTTCAAAGTTATGTTGTGGTGATCTTTTAATGTCGTAGAATGTTATTTTTATGCACTTTTATGGATATGTATTTGGAAATGGAATAAATTTTGCAAAATGTTTGATAGGGACTTCAAACCAAAACCAAAATCTTATAAATAAACAATGCCAACTTATCAATGCAAAAATTTTACCCTTCAACCATTTGGTTTTGTACTGAACATGGAGAATAAGAAAAATGCACTGGAAACAACAAGTTCTTTATTTATTTGAGAGCAAGTACAATGTGTTTCTTCAATCTATCTCCTTCTTCGAATGCTCAGAGCCTATATAGGCTATTTACAACTGATTCAACCAACCTATGGAAAGTTTTAGCCAGTAGGAGTTACATTTTGAAAAGTTGTCAAGAAAATTACAAAAGTTGCTAAGCAACCTTTTGCAATTTTTGCAATTTTTGCACTAAGACAAGTTTTATTAAAAAATTGTTTGCAAATGGACTCTACAAACTCCTAGGGACCCTACTAATGTTATAAGCACCTAGACTTGCCTAGAAAACATGGAATTTACCAAAAATCCACTTTATTGGACCAATTGATGCCCAAGGCTTATAGTTGCACCATGGGGTCTTGTGTCCATTACAAATGTGGATGGTCATAGGGAGATCATTAGATCTATCCCTAGACCTTATTACATCAAGAAAAGAAAAAAGATTAGGTGCTCTACACCAGTGTTCCATGTATTTATGTGATACAAAAAGTGCATGGAATGGTTAGTGATTATGCATACCTCATGTATACATTACTTGAATTTTTTTTTTGATGAGATGTGGTTGGTATGTGATCGATTAACTAGCTTTCTTAGCATGAGCATTGTTGGATAACCAATCAATTTTCCTACTAATTCAAATGGGTGTGCCTAAGGGCTCAACATGTTTGGGTGATATTGAATCCACACGGAAATCACTAGCTCTTCTAGAGATGCTAAAGGGTGTGTGCAAAGGGACTAGCATCCTTTAATATTGTAGAATTTCATTTTTGTGCGTTTTTATGGATATGCATTTGGAAACATGTCATGCATTCTTGAAAATTCTTTTTATTAGACATACTAGGTATGTGAATGATCAACAACCTTGTATTTCATTAATGTTATTGGACTAAGAACCAATTTTCCTCTTAGTTGGAAGGGTGGGCCTAAGGGGTCAACACTAATGGATGATGTTGAACCACCTTGGTAATGACTAGTTCATTTGGGGAGGCTTGAGACTGCATGCAGAGGGATTCTTGTTGATTTTACTCTTGTTTCAAGGGGTGCGCCTAAGAGCTCAACATGTTTTGGTGATGTTAAATCACCACATTAATGAATAGATCATTTGGAGATGTTGAAGAGTGTGTGCAAATGGACTATGATCCTTTAATGTCGCTAGAATGTTATTTTTATGAACTATCCCCCGCATTTTGATAACATAAGAGGAGATGAGGAGTATTGATAGAAAATAAGAGTATTACATGCATAATGACGAGTGTGCTTAACAAGATCAACAAAAAATGGATTGGCAACAAAGGAAGTATGATGAATATCTTGCAAGAGAGATAACTATAAAAGAAGAGTAGATGAGATTGCAATTTTCTCAATTTCAAGAGGTAAAGACCCAATCACCTTATGTTCCTAGTCAATAAACCAACCTATTAAAGTAGAGGCCCTGAAAAATGAATTTCCAAGCTCTAGGAATGTTGATCCTCTATAATATCCAAGTATACCTCCTATTTTTGAGATTCCAAGTTTTAGGGGTCATAGACTTGTAAAAGAAATAAAACAACCCCTATATTAGTCCCTACATGGTCAAATTATCAAACTTACATGGAAGCCTTCTTGGACCAATTATCCTAATTTTAAAATACCATTACCTTCTTTTGTTGAGTAGAATGAGGAAGATGTGATTCAAACCACATAATCACAATAAAAAATATGAATGAGATGGTAGCTAACCAAAGCTTAGAAGATTATTTTTATAGTATTGTAAAAGTTTCTTGTGAGAACCTTGCTACCAAAAATTCAAACTATATGCATTTTTCCTAATGATTCTAAGCATGAATGCAAGATGGATCCATTTTTCAAGAGCATTCAACAGGTTGATAGTTGTTATGAACTTTGAACTATCAACTTTTATTGCAAATTTGCTTGTAAATGGATCCCACAAACTCCTAGGGACCCTACTAGCTTTCTAAACACCTAAACTGCCTAGAAAACATAGAAGTAACCAAAAATCCACTTTATTGGACCAATTGATGCCCAAAAATTATAGTTGCACCATGGGGTCTTGTGTCCATTACAAAATTGGATGGTCATAGGGAGATCATTAGATCTATCCCTAGACCTTATAGGAGAGAAGTTAATATCAGGGTGCAAATCGATTTGGTAAGCATTGTTGCCACACTTTTTGCCAATGGAGGAAGAGTTAGCATGGTTGTAATAATTTATGTTAACCATGATGAACCAACAAAAAGGAGAAACACTATAGAAACCAGAAAATCAAGATTAAAGTTTGTGCTTTCAAGAGGCTATGCAATTGAGTATTTTTCCTAGCTCAAGTCAAGGGAGGAGTCACCATTTAGACTAGTACTTAAACATGAAGATGATTATGGAGAGGATCAAATGCAACATGTTGATTCAATCCTAAATGTTGACAATATACAAGGGTTTAACTTTGACAATATACAAGATCACATTATTAGAATAAAATAATGAGTAAAATATACAATGGAAACCTCACACCATAAAAAAAAAAAAATGAAATGCATTGATAAGACTTGTAGTAAAAGGCTTACACAATATTAGCATCATAAAATCACTTCTTGTTTCAATGCCTCATTGTGAATGAGTATTCAAACTTATTAACATGTTTCCCAAATTGCTTTTTAAGGAATCAAGTAATCTAATTGTTCATCCACATTTTAAAGATTTGTCTTATTTGATTAGTTTGATAAAAATGGTTTTAATAATCATAATGTCAGCTCTATGTAAAAAAAAAAAAAAGAAGTCAAACTTGTAATAAGATATCTGCAAGAAATTATCTTTCATTGTCTCCTTGCTTCAATACTCTTATAGTTATAAATGCTCTTAAAATTGTCCTTATAGCTTTGTATCACATGCAAATATGATTTGCAAGAACTTGTTCAATATCTTCCTCTTATAATTCCTTACAAAGAACCTACCAAAATACAAATTAGAATGTGTAACTAATTTAACCTATCTTTTTCATTATTACAAAAACCATATACAAAAAAAATTCCTATTTTACATCATAATACATTCCAATATCATAAAAAATATTAGTAACTTATTGTATTAAACAAGATAATGATCAGTTCACTAAATCATTATGAAGAAAATAAAATAAGAAGTAAATATACCTAGTCGAGTGTTACAGTATGGTCCTCTCTCTGTTTTAGGGTCTCTAATAGGGCTTCATGATCAGCATTAGTTATAGTAAAAAGTTCTTTTACTTTTGGTCTTCCTTGATGCTTCAACAACTTTGCATTTTTTGCTATAATAAGATGCAAATATATGAGAATTATTTTATGCTTTTGATAGTCTTTGAATGCAAGAATTTCATTCCTTCTAAGCATGTATGTCCGTAGCCATGTTCCAACAACAACCACTGAACTAGTAAGGATATGTGAATCCATCATCATCTGTGATCGGTTGTGCAAGCTTTTGTTTACCTCTTACATAATGTGCTAACCAATAATCAAATTTCTCATCATTCCCCTATGGTGCAACCGATGCAAAGACATGTCCTGGTTGAAGAAGATTTGATAGATGGTTATGCTCAAGTGAACTTTCCATGTCATCATTTTTGATAGAGGTTATGATAGACAATGGAGTAAGATAGTGTGGAGCCCATGTGTCCACCCACTCACTTGACTCATAGTGATCCCAATCACACTGAAAACAACTAGGACAAAAGCAAGTTAGTTGTCGTGTCCAAATGGTCCATGTACTAGAATCAGAGCTCTAGAATGAATGCATTTTTGATGAGTCTCTCACTATAGCACAATCTAATCTATCACCTATGGACCCTTCCTCAACCAACCAAAAGAACCTGCGTACCACTAAATCAAGAGCCCCCACCTATGATAATTCTAAACTACACCAATCAACAATGCTATGAGCATCAAGAAGCTTTGCTATTGAAATCTTCAATTGCTCCTTAATTAAAGCTCTCTTCACACATGCCCCTGCTCCATCATGTTCCCCTTTCCCATGGCCGGACTCAAAAAACTCTAAATATGAGGCACCCCCCTCTCTACATGCATCCTACACAACTAATAAAACATGTGAGCATTCTTGAATTGACCTGTATAGTTATTTGACCAAATGATATGTCTATCCATAGCAATTGCATGCTCCTATAAGAAATCAAAATAATGCTTGAAACAATGTTGCACAAACTTGTGAGAGTGAGATCTATCATCACTCATATAAAAATGATACTCTCTAATAATCTTTTGATTATCTTCCACACTATCAGGGGCATCTCTATATGTTATGTGAACAAAAATATGAATCTAAATGGAGTTGTAATACTGAGATTGTGTCTCATTTTGAGGTTGCAATGTGTAGTTCTTAGTAAAATCAACAACTGATATAATAGTGCCAATGGGAAAAGTCTCCTTACACATTCTAAATTATTGATCCAACCACTGAGACCTGTGACTATGTCTTGCATACTTATAGAAAAGATTTTTTTTGAAATTTGAAATAAAACTAGCCACACTGATTTTTTTCCAACCAATTCACATCTAGAGCCCTCACCGTCACTCTTCAATGTGTATTCCACCATTTCATGTACCTTTTTTTATACTATTGTCTTTCCGAGATCTTGTTTGCATCCCTCATGAAAACATGTGTCAAACTTGGATAAGCACCCACATTCTAAACACTTCTCATTTAAGCAAGCGTTTCTATAAAAGAAATAACCATCAACTCTATGACATAAAAATTGATCTAGCAAGTCTTTTGATGATTTTGGAAGCCCACTAGTATCACAATTCTCCAACATTTCTTTAATATGCAAAGTGGAACAAATGGAGTGTAATAGTTCATGGTACATAGAAAACTCGACATGATACTTGCAACAACATGTATTTCAAATTTTAAGTGGCACACAATAAAATGGCTTCAAAGATTCAAAAGCCCTTTGTGATATATGAAGACTTGGATGACTCTCTCTAAATTGTTTGAACAACATAGTTTGACTTACCTCCAAATAGTGTTTAGAATGTGGTGTGCAGTCTCTAATGCCAATTCTCAACTTTAAAATGTCTTTAGCATTGGGTGATACTCATGAGCTAGAGTACCAAAATTGTGTAATTTCTTCCTTCACATCATTAGATAGCTTCTTATCAAAATTTGGAAGTCTCCCACCAAATGCACAAGTTTCATTTTGAAGAGGATCATCAATTCTCTCTCGTCGACTAAGTGCTCTTCTCAAAGTAGTACAATTTAGGTTCAAATCAATACAAGTTTGTCTCATATATCTACCCTTTCTCAAATGATGACTTACCAAAGAGGTTGTAATAACCTTTTGAGCAGCTCTATTATCCTTCTCCCTGCTATTTTTTCCAATGCTATTGAGGGCACTGAAAAGATTCTTCACAATAATGGAATTTCTTTCCAAATTTTTATTGATATGAATCTTCAATTTAGAAAGCATAGGTCTCATATTTTGCATCTTTAATAAGTGCATAAAAAGCTAACATTGCTCCACCACTACCTTGTTGCTGAAAAACATCTTATATAGTCTTAAAGCCCATAATTGAATGGTTCTTTCTAATTTTTTTCCTTCCAAATTGGTAATAATCATTTCATCAATTTCAATTATCCATTTTGGTGTTCTAGAACCTTTATGTCAATTATGATTAGGAAATATGCAAGGTTTCTATGCATTGTCATGTTCGGCATGGTCAATTATGCAATTTACATTATGACCTGGTAGCATTTCATCCCCAAAATTTTTAATTCTCAAAATTTTCAATTCCAGCATTATCGTTTTCAATTGGTACATTTCCATTCCCCAACTACACATATTCATTATTTAACTCTATGATTTCAGCTTCGACTAATTCATCATCAACTTGACTAACATTTAACATAGCTTGTCTTTTCCTTCAGTTTTCTATTTTGTCACTTTCCCTATATGTCGCAATGTCTTCATTGGATACCTTCCTTTTTCATTTAGCCTTTTGATAACTACTGCTCCCCATTCCGATGACAATATGGGATACCTAGGGATATATTATCAAACTATTTTCGATTGTTTGGACCCCAAAACGTGACTTTTCCTAAAACCCATAAAAAGACCCACAAAAAGAAATGTTGTCAGGTCTGCAGGGATAGGAAATATTTTGGGAAAATCATGCCAGTAAAATTGGCTATCCGATTTTAGATTGGATACCCAATTTAAAATCGAATATCTGATATTGGCCAGCACCAAAATATTGGAGGAAAAAATGAATTTATGAGTTATGACTAATCTATAAATATAAAATTATATTTATATATATGAAATTAAATTATTATTATTACTATAATCTATAAATATAATGTATATTATTATATTATATTATTATTATTTTTACTATATTATTATATTTTTACTATATTAATTGTATTTGCTACTATAACATCTAATAATTATTTATATGGGTCGAAAGGGGCCATAGGATGACCTATGACCCCTTTCGACACATTCCATGACGACATATGTCTCTAGGGGTCCTAGGACCCTTAGGGACATATTAGAATCGTTTATATGGGTTGAAAGCGGCCATAGGATGACCTATGATCCGTTTCAACACATTCCATGATGACATATGTCTCTAGGAGTCCTAGGACCCCTATGGACATATTATAATCATTTATATGGGTAAAAAATGGTCATCCTATGACTCAATTCAACACATTCCATTACGAAAAATGTCTTTAGAGGTCCTAGGACCCCTAGGGACATATTAGAATCATTTATATCGGTTGAAAGGGGCCATAGGATGACCTATGACCCTTTTTGTCACATTCCATGATGACATATGTCACTAGGGGTCCTAGGAACCCTAGGGACATATTATAATCATCTATATAGGTTGAAAGGGGTCATAGGTCTTTTGACATGTTTTATTACAACATATGTCTCTAGGGGCCCTAGGACCCCTAGGGACATATTACAATCATTTATATGGGTCGAAAGGGGTCATAGTATGACCTATGACCCCTTTCGAAAAATTTTATTACAACATGTCTTTAAGGGCCCTAGGACCCCTATGGACATATTAGAATCATTTATATGGGTCGAAAGGGACCATAGGATGACCTATGACCCCTTTTGACATATTCTATAATGACATGTCTTTAGGGGTCGTAGGAACCCTAGGGACATATTACAATCATTTATATGGGTCGAAAGGGGCCACAAGATGACCTATGACACCTTTCGACACATTCCATGATGACATATCTCTCTAGGGGTCCTAGGACCCCTAGGGACAAATTAAAATCATTTATATGGGTCAAAAGGGGCTATAGGATGTCCTACAACCCCTTTTGACACATTCCATGATGACATATGTCTCTAGGGATCCTAAAACCCCTAGCGACATATTACAATCATTTATATAGGTTGAAAGAGGACATAGATCCCTATCAACGCATTTTATTATAACATATATCTCTAGGGGTCCTAGGGCCCATATAGAATATTATAATTGTTTATATGGGTCAAAACAACACATTGCATGATGACATATGTCTCTAGAGGTCCTAAGATCCCTAGGCACATATTATAATCATTTATATGGGTCAAAAGGGGCCATAGGATGACATATGACCCCTTTCGACACATTCCATGATGACATATGTCTCTAGGGGTCTTAGGACCCCTAGAGACATATTAGAATTATTTATATGGGTCAAAAGGGGTCATAGGATGATTTATGACCCCTTTTGACACATTTTATTACAACATATGTCTCTAGGGATCCTAGACCCCTATGGACATATTATAATTATTTATATGGGTCATTTGACACATTCCATGATGACATATGTCTCTAATGGTCCTAGGACACCTAGAGACATATAAGAATCATTTATATGGATGAAAAGGGGCCATATGATGACTTATGACCATTTTCAACACATTCCATGATGACATATATCTATAAGTGTGTTAGGACTCCTAGGGATATACTAAAATTGTTTATATAGGTCGAAAGGGGCCATAAGATGACCTATGGCCCCTTTTGATGCATTCTATGACAACATTTATGTTGCTAGGGGTCCTAGGACCCCTAAAGACATATTACAATCATTTATATGGGTCAAAAGCTGTCATAGGATGACCTATGACCCCTTTCGGCATATTTTATTACAACATATGTCGCTAGGGGCCCTAGGACCCCTAGGGACATATTACAATCATTTATATGGGTCAAGAGGGGTCATAAGATGACCTATGAACCCTTTTGATGCATTCCATGATGACATATGTCGCTAGCCCATCCTAAGAACCCTAGAGACATATTACAATCGTTTATATGGGTTGAAAGGGTCCATAGGATGACCTATGACCCATTTCGACATATTCCATAATGACGTATGTCTCTATGGGTCGTAGGACCCCTAAGGACATATTATAATTTTTTATATAGGTCAAATTTTATTACAACATATGTTTCTAGGGGCCTTAGGACCCCTAGAAAAATATTGGAATTGTTTATATGGGTCGAAAGGGGCCATAGGATGACCTATGACCCCTTTTGACACATTCCATGATGATATATGTCTCTAGGGGCCCTAGGAACCCTAGAGACATATTACAATCATTTATATGGGTCAAAAGGGGAAATAAGATGACCTATGACCCCTTTTGACACATTCCATAATGACATATGTCTCTAGGGGTCCTAGGACCCCTAGGTACATATTACAATTATTTATATGGATCGAAAGGGGCCATAGGATGACCTAGGACCTGTTTTTACACATTCCATGATGACATATGTCTCTAGGGGTCTTAGGACCCTAGGGATATATTACAATCATTTATATGGGTTGAAAGGGGCCATAGGATGACCTATAACCCCTTTCGACACATTTTATTACAACATGTCTCTAAGGTTCCCAAGACCCCTATGAACATATTATAATTGTTTATATGGGTCAAATTCAACACATTCCATGACGACATATGTCTCTAGGGGTCCTAGGACCCCTAGGGACATATTAGAATCATTTATATGGGTCAAAAGGGGCCATAGGATGACCTATGACCCTTTCGACACATTCCATGATAACATATCTCTTTAGTGGTCCTAGGACCGCTAGGAGCATATTAGAATCATTTATATGGGTCGAAAGGGGCCACAGGATGAACTAGGACCCTTTTGACACATTCTATGACCACATATGACTCTAGGGGTCGTAGGACCCCTAGAGACATATTACAATCATTTATATGGATCGAAAGGAGTCATAGAATGACTTATGACCCCTTCTGATACATTATATTATAACATATGTCTCTAACAACCCTAAGATGCACAGGAAAATATTAGAATCATTTATATGGGTCGAAAGGGGCGATATGATGACCTATGACCACTTTCAACACATTCCATAATGACATATGGCTGTAGGGGTCCTAAAACCCCTAGGAACATATTAGAATCATTTATATGCATTAAAATGGGACATAGGATGACCTATGACCCTTTTCGACACATTTTATTATAACATATGTCTTGAGGGGCCCTGGGACACCTAGGGACATATTAGAATTGTTTATATGGGTTGATAGGGGCCATAGGATGACCTATGACCACTTTCAACACATTCCATGACAACATATGTTTCTAGGGGTTCTAGGACCCCTAGGGACATATTATAATCATTTATATGGGTCAAAATGGGTTATAGTATGACCTATGACCCCTTTCAACACAGTTCATTACGATAGATGTCTCTAGGGGTCCTAAGACACTTAGGGACATATTGGAATAGTTTATATGTGTCGAAAGGGGCCATAGGATGACCTATGACCCCTTTCAAAACATTCCATGATGACATATGTCGCTAGGGGTCCTAGGACCCCTAAGGACATATTATAATCATTTATATGGGTCGAAAGGGGTCATATGATGACATATGACCCCTTTCTACATATTTTATTATAACATATGTCTCTAGGGACCCTAGGTTGACCTATGACCCCTTTCGACACATTCCATAACCACATATGTTTCTAGGGGTCCTAGGACCCCTAGGGACATATTATAATCATTTATATGGGTCGAAAGGGGCCATAGGATGACCTATGAGCCCTTTTGACACATTTTATTATAACATATGTTGCTAGGGTTCCTACGACCCCTAGAGACATATTATAATTTTTTACATGGGTTGAAAGGGGTCATAAGATGACCTATGACCCCTTTCAACACATTCTATGATAACATATGTCTTCAGCACTCTTAGGACCCCTAGGGATATATTATAATAATTTATATGGATTGAAAGTAGCCATAGGATGACCTATGACCCCTTTCAACACATTCCATGACAAAATATGTCTCTAGGAGTCCTAGGACCCCTAATGACATATTATAATTGCTTATATGAGTCAAAAATGGTCATATGATGACCTATGACCCAATTCAACACATTCCATTATAGCAAATGTCTCTAGGGGCCCTAAGATTGCTAGGGACATATTGGAATCATTTATATGGGTTGAAAGGGGCCATAGGATGACCTATGACCCCTTTCGTCACATTCCATGATGACATATGTCGCTAGGGGTCCTAGGAACCCTAGGGACATATTATAATAATTTATATGGGTTGTCCTATGACCCCTTTCAACACATTTTATTACAACATATGTCTCTAGGGGCCCTAAGACCCCTAAGGACATATTACAATTATTTTTATGGGTCGAAAGGGGTCATAGGATGACCTATGATCCCTTTCGAAACATTTTATTACAACATATGTCTCTAGAGGCCCTAGGACCCCTAGGGACATATTAGAATCATTTATATGGGTCAAAAGGGGCCGTAGGATGACCTATGACCCCTTTTGACATATTATATAATGACATATGTTGCTAGGGGCCCTAAGACCCCTAGAGACATATTACAATCATTTATATGGATTGAAAGGGGCCAGAAATTGACCTATGACCCTTTTCGACATATTTCATAATGACATGTCTCTAGGGGTCCTAGGACCCTTAGGGACAAATTACAATCATTTATATGGGTCAAAATCCTATGACCCCCTTTTGACACATTTCATGATGAAATATGTCTATATGGATCGTAGACCCCTTAGCGACATATTACAATCATTTATATGGGTTGAAAGGGGCCACAAGTCCCTTTCGACACATTTTATTACAACATATGTCTAAAGGTGTCCTAGGACCCATACAAACATATTATAATTGTTTATATGGGTCAAAAGGGGTCATAGGATGACCTATAACCCCTTTCAACACATTACATGATGACATATGTCTCTAGGGGTCCTAAGACCCCTAGAGACATATTAGAATCATTTATATGGATAAAAAGGGGCCATAAGATGACATTTGAGCCCTTTCGACACATTCCATGATTACATATGTCTCTATGGGTCTTAGGAACCCTAGGGACATATTATAATTGTTTATATGGTTCGAAAGGGGCCATAAGATGACTTATGACCCTTTTCGACACATTTTACTACAACATGTCTCTAGGGCTCCTAGAACCCCTACGAACATATTATAATATTTATATGGGTCAAAAGAGGTCATAAGATGACCTATGACCCCTTTTGACACATTTCATGACGACATATGTCTCTAAGGGTCTTAGGACACCTAGGGACATATTAGAATAATTTATATGGGTCAAAAAGAGCCATATAATGACCTATGACCCTATTCGATACATTCCATGATGACATATGTCTCTAAGGGTCCTAAAACCCCTAGGGACATACTAGAATCTTCATATGGGTCAAAAGGGGCCATAGGATGACCTATGGCCCCTTTTGACACATTCCATGAAAACATATGTTGCTAGGGGTCCAAGGACCCTTAGGTACATTTTACAATCATTTATATGAGTCAAAAGGTGTCATAAGATGGCCTATGACCCCTTTCGACACAATTTATTACAAAAAATGTCTCTAGGGGCCCTAGAACTCCTAGGTACATATTAGAATTATTTATATAGGTCAAGAGGGGTCATAGGATGACCTATGACCCCTTTTGATGCATCCCATGATGACATATGTTGCTATGGGTCCTACAACCCTTAGGGACATATTACAATCGTTTATATGGGTCAAAAGAGTCCAAAGGATGACTTATGACCCATTTTGACATATTTCATGATGACGTATGTCTCTAAGGGTCCTAGGACCCCTAAGAACATATTATAATTATTTATATGGGTCAAATTTTATTACAACATATGTTTCTAGGGGCCCTAGGGCCCCTAGGGACATATTGAAATCATTTATATAGGTTGAAAGGGGCCATAAGATAACCTATGACCCCTTTCGACACATTCCATGATGACATATGTCTCTAGAGGCCCTAGGACTCCTAAGGACATATTACAATCATTTATATGGGTCAAAAGGGGCCATAGGATGACCTATGACCCCTTTTGACACATTCCATGATGACATGTTTTTAGAGGTCTTAAGACCCCTAGGTACATATTAAAATTGTTTATATGAGTTGAAAGGGGTCATAAGATGACCTATGACCCCTGTCGACACATTTTATTACAACATATGTCTCTAAGGTTCCTAGGACCCCTATGAACATATTATAATTGTTTATATGGGTCGAATTTGACATATTCTATGATGACATATGTCTCTAGGGGTTCTAGGACCCCTAGGGACATATTAGAATCATTTATATGGGTCAAAAGTGGCCATAGGATGACCTATGCCCCTTTCGACACATTCCATGATGAAATATGTCTCTAGGGGTCCTAGGACCCCTAGGGACATATTAGAATTGTTTATATGGGTCTAAAGGGGCCATAGGATGACCTATGACCCTTTCGACACACTACATGACCACATATGATTCTAGGGGTACTAGGACCCCTAGGGACATATTACAATCATTTATATGGATCGAAAGGGGTCATAGAATGACCTATGACCCCTTTTGACTCTTTTTATTACAACATATGCCTCTAAGGACCCTAGGATGCACATGGACATATTAGAATCATTTATATGGGTCAAAAGGGGCCATAGGATGACCTATGACCACTTTCGACACATTCCATTATGACATATGTCTGTAGCGGTCCTAGGATCCCTAGGAACATATTAGAATCATTTATATGAGTCGAAATGGGCCATAGGATGACCTATGACCCCTTTCAACATATTTTATTACAACATATGTCTCGAGGGGCCCTAGGACCCCTAGGGATATATTAGAATCATTTATATCGGTTGATAGGGGTCATAGGATGACCTATGACCCCTTTCAACACATTCCATGATGACATATATTTCTAGGGGTTGTAGGACCTTTAGGGACATATTATAACCATTTATATCGGTCGAAAGGGGCCATAGAATGACCTATGACCCTTTTCAACATAATTCATTATGATAGATGTCTCTAGGGGTCCTAGAATCACTAGGGACATATTGAAATCATTTCTATTAGTCGAAAGGGGCTATAGGATGATCTATGACCCTTTTCAACACATTCCATAGCGACATATGTCGCTAGGGGTCCCAAGACGCCTAAGGACATATTATAATCATTTATATAGGTCAAAAGGGGTCATAGAATGACATATGACCCCTTTCAACACATTTTATTATAACATATGTCTCTAGGGGCCCTAGGACCACTGGGGACATATTATAATCATTTATATTGGTTGAAAGGGACCATAGGATGAACTATAACCCCTTTTGACACATTCCATGACCACATATGTCACTAGGGGTCCTAGGACCCCTAGGGACATATTATAATTGTTTATATGGATCGAAAGGGGCCATTGGATGACCTATGAACCCTTTCGACACATTTTATTACAACATATGTTGCTAGGGATCCTAGGACCCTTAGGGACATATTATAATTTTTTCTATGGGTTGAAATGGGTCATAGGATGACCTATGACCCTTTTCGACACATTCCATGATGACATATGTCTCTAGGACTCCTACAACCCCTAGGGACATATTAGAGTCATTTATATGGGTCGAAAGAGGCCTTCAACACATTCCATGATGACATATGTCTCTAAGCGTCCGAGGACCCCTAGTGACATAATATAATCATTTATATGGGTTGAAAGTGGTCTTAGGATGACCTATGTCCTGTTTCAACACATTCTATTATGACAGATGCCTCTAAGGGTCTTAAGACCCTTAGAGAAATATTGGAATCATTTATATGTGTCGAAAGGGGCCATACGATGACCTATGACCCCTTTCATCACATTCCATGATGACATATGGCTCTAGGGGTCCTAGGAACCTTAGCGAGATATTATAATCATTTGTATGGGTTGAAACTTTCAACACATTTTATTACAATATATGTCTCTAGGGGCCTTAAGACCCCTAAGGACATACTACAATCATTTATATGGGTCAAAAGGGGCCATAGGATGACCTATGACCCCTTTTAACACATGCCATGATTACATATGTCTCTAGGGGTAGGGACATATTATAATCATTTATATGGGTCGAAAGGGGCCATAAGATGACCTATGACCCTCTTTCGACACATTTTTTACAACATATGTCACTAGGGGTCCTACGATCCCTAGGGACATATTATAATTGTTTATATGGGTTGAAAGGGGTCATATGATGACCTATGACCCCTTTCAACACATTCCATGATGACATATGTCTCTAAGGGTCCTAGGACCTTTAGGGACATATTATAATCATTTATATGGGTCGAAACGGGCCATAGGATGACCTATGACCCCTTTCAACACATTCCATGATGAAATATGTCTTTAGGGGTCCTAGGACTCGTAGGGACTATTTAGAATCATTTATATGGGTCAAAATGGGCTATATGATTCATGACCTATGACCCCTTTCGACACATTCCATGATAACATATGTCTCTAAGAGTTTGAGGACCCCTAGGGACATATTATAATAATTTATATGGGTCGAAAGGGGTCATAGATCTTTTGTACACATTTTACTATAACATATGTCTCTAGGGGCCGTAGTATGCCTAGGGACATATTATAATTGTTAATATGGGTCGAAAGGGGTCATAGGATGACCTATGACCCCTTTCAACACATTCCATGATGACATATGTCTCTAGGGGTTCTAGGAACCCTAAGAACATATTATAATCATTTATATAGGTCAAAAGAGGCCATAGGATGACCTATGACGGCTCTTTACACATTTCATCACAACCTATGTCAGACACATTTGGTTGGTTTGCAATGCGTCGAGAGGGGTAATAGGTTAACCTATGACTCCTCTCAATGTATTTCATGATAATGTATACCCCTAGGACCCCTAGGGATCCATTGGGAATGCATCAAAAGGGGTCATAGGTTAACCTATAAACCCTTTTGATGCATTTTATGATAATATTATATTTAATAATAATATAATATTGTAAATTTTAATATAATAATAATATATTATTAGATTATATAACAATAATAATCATATATGTTACTAGATTATAGATTTAATAATAATAATAACCATATATATTATTTGTTGGAAATCTGATTGAAAGGTTCATTGTTGTTGAAGATCAAAGAAGGAGATTATTGCAAAGAACGAAGATTGTTGTAAAATAATGTTTTCAATCATTGTTTTGTCATTGATGTCAAACCTACTATTTGTAGGGATGATATTTTCTTATATGATCCAAGTACTATCACTTAGTTGATTGATGAGGAGGATTTGATCAACAAGATGTAACAAGAACACCTAAGGGATAGGTTGAGTTATCATGTTGTAATGAAGTGCAAGGATCAGTTAAGACAATGGTTCAATGATGTATTGATAACATACTTAAGAATACAGAGGATGGTCACACTTAGAAATATTAGAGGTAGAAGTTGTAACAAGGTTAATTGCAAAGCTTAAACTAAGATGTTTTAGTGGGCGTCGAGCAAGTTAGTTGAAGCTGAACAAATTCTCAGTAGGAGTTGAGTAACAAGAAATTCAAGTGTGTGCTGAATGATCTTTAGGTATCGAGTAAAGATCAGGTACCGAGCATCAAAAAAATTTTAGTTGGTGCCGAGCATTAGGAAAAACATAGTTGATGCCGAGTAACATAGTATGTGCTGAGCACTAGTATTTCAATAGTGTCAAGCTATTGCATTATTTCAAATTATGAAGATTCACCAAACCTGAGCCTACATAGTAGTTACATTGAATTTTGTGAATGAACTGAAAGATAAGGATGATGAGTTGCTGGCATAGAATCTTATGTAAACCATTTTTTAGCAAATTCTAAACGATTATTCAAGAAATTTCTAGAGGAAACAAAATATGGGTTAGATGCAATGAATCCTACCTAATCCATGTGAATTGAAAATAAAGAATGGAAGAATCAAGCGGGAAAATGAACTCCAAGACTTCTATTTAAGGAGTCATAGACCAAGAAGCAAAGAGCTGCTGATACTCTTGAAGCTAAAGAGCCAAATCTGCGAAGTGGTTAGAAGGGTGTCAAGTAGAAGACATCTAGGAGAAGAAAGATCACAAAAGCTCTGCTTCTATAAGTGGTCATGAAGAGATGATTGCACTAGTACATTGAGTATGGAGACTCAAGGAGACTGAGCTTGAAAGGAGGGCAAGCTGTCAAGAGTTGTAGAGATTGGAGGCCAGGCAAGGGTATGAGTTGAGAAGTGATCTAAGATCTGCAAGATAAGTTGTATGTTGTAGTCAGGTCAAAATTTTCTAACACTCTCTAGCAATTGTATTAGATCTAAAAATCCTATGGAGTTAAGTTGGCCTAACAACCATTTGTAAATCCTTTATGAAGGTGGCATTCCAAATGAATGTTCTAAAGTCCTTTGACTAGGCCCAATTTTAACAAGGTGGTTAAATCCTCTAACAAGGTCACATTTGACAATGTGTTGTAAGCCTTTAACACTGTAGGACTTTTAAAGGGCATCGCTTTAGAAGAGTGAGAATTGAGTAGCATGTTACTGGTGGTTTTTTCCAAATTGGATTTCCACATAAATCATTGTGTTATGTGTCAATTTCTTATGTGTTATACTTGCATGTTGATTTACAGTAATTTTCTGATTAGTAAAGTTAAAGCTTGGATGAATGAATGGTTGAATGAGCTCACTATACTTAGTGAAAAGTTTGAATAGGACATTTGGACATTGAATAACTAATTCACCACCCCCCCTCTCAGTTATTCTAAAAAATTTCTAACAATTGGTATCAGAGCCATCTATTGATTTAGTTTCAAGGTACTCGAAGCAGGAAAGATCAAGATGACCAAGAGAGAAGTTCCCAAGCTCAACAAAGACAACTTTGCTACATGGCAGAGTCTAATGAAATTGCATCTTGGATCAATAGATGACAATGCACAAACCCCAATTTGAACATAATATGTAACTGCAGTAGGACCTCTTACAATAGATGATTTGAGCAAAAAGAAGGAGCACAATCAATCATTGTTGGAGATTGCCTCTGCACTTAACTATGTAGAATATGATGACATCAAAGACTATGATACTACATTTAAGATGTGAAAAACCTTATTGAAAATCTTTGGTGGAGATCAGAATGTCCAGAGAGAAAAAAGAGAAAGCCTAAGAGAAAAGTTTGATGACATGAAAATGGAGGAAGGTGAAAATGCTACTTAGCATGCTGCTAGAATGAAAGAAGTGGTAAGTGCAATAAGGATTCTAGGTGGTCAATTGGAAGAGGAAACAACCATCATCAAATACTTAAGAACTTTTCTCCCTATCTATTCCATTAGAGTTTCAGCCATTCAAGAGCTAAGGTGTGTATAAGGGAACACACTAACCTTTGAAGGAATAGTGGGAAGACTTACTGCATTTGAGCTATCCAATTTTGATAACTACAAACCTAAGAACCTTGAATCTGCTTTCAAAGCCAAGATGAAAATAAAAGACACTAAGGAGGACACATCAAATAAGAAAAGAAGAAAAGGAAAAAAAGCATCCAATGATAGTAGTACAAATGAGGAAGATGTGGAACAATTAGAAGAACTACTGGATAAGAGATTTCATAGAGGTAAAAGTAAATTCAAAGGTAAGCTCCCCATCATATGTTTCAATTGCAATGAAGTAGGTCATATTTTTGTAAGATGTCCATAGAAGAAGAACTACAAAGAAGGAAACAAGCATAGGAACAAGAGAGAAGATGACAACAAATATTACAAAGAAAAAGGCAAGAGATGCTATATTGTTGAAGAAGATTCTGATGAGAATGATGATCAAGTAGTGTATGTAACCATGAAGGATGAATCGGATAAAGCTAAAGATGAAGCAACATCATTGGTTACCTTTATGAACAAGAATGACAAGTGGATCATTGACAGTGGATGCTCACATCACATAATAGGTGATAAAAGTAAGTTCATTACCTTTATTCAATATGATGAGAATAGTGTTAGATTTGGTAATGATGCTCCATGTCAAATCAAAGGAAAATGTTCTATTAAGCTCACATAGAAAATTTCATGTGACAATGCATACTCTATTGAAAGATTGAACTACAACTTGTTGAGTGTATCATAGTTAGGAAATGTAGATTGCAAAGTTGAATTTGGAAACAAAACTGCTAAGATCTATGACACAGATGGAAAGTTGATAGGAAAGGGTGAACAAACTAGGAGTAATCTATTTTATCTTGATATGGAAGATGCAACATGTCTTGTTGTTAGACTTGATGATGTGCGGTTGTGGCATAAAAGGTTGTGGCATGTTAACTTTGATAATATGATCAGCATTAGCAAGAAGAAGAAGGTCAGAGGGTTGCCCAAGTTGAAGAAACCTAAAAACACAATGTGCAAACAATGTCAACTAGGGAAGATGACTAAGTCTAGTTTCAAAAGCAAAACATACACTTCCAATGAAGTACTAGAGTTAGTTCATATAGACTTATGTGGTACAATAGAAGTGCAAAGCTACCTAGGAGACAGATACATAATGCTATTTGTAGATGACTATTCCAAGATGATGACTGCTATGTTTTTAAAGAAAGAATCTAATGCATTTTAAATGTTTAAGTGGTATTTGGCTAGAGTTGAGAAAGAAACATGAAAGAACCTAAAATTCCCAAGGTTAGATAGAGGAGGTGAGTTCACATCAAGAGAGTTTGAAATATTCTACAATGAAAAAGGCATCAACACCAAGAAATCCACCACAAAATGGTATTGTTGAAAGGAGGAATAGGTCAATAATTGACTTTGCGAAATCCTTGATGATGGAGAAAAATGTTGCTCTCAAATACTAGAGAGAAGCTGTAAGTACTACAGTCTACACACTGAATAGAGTTCAAGTGTTTGATGCAAAGTCTTTGGTTGTAAATGCTATATTTTGAACGATATTAGAAATGGAAATTTTGATGCAAAGAGTGATGAAGGCATATTCTTTGGATACTCCACTAGAAGTAAAGCATATAAGTGTTTGAATACTAACATTAACAAGATTGTGGAGAGTGCAAATGTAAATTTTTATGAGCATACAGAAGTTTAGGCTGATGAGTCCAAGTAAACAAAGGATTATAGATCCTTTGTATAATTCTATGAAGGAATGATAGTTGAAGACAATGCTGCAAATCAAGTTGAGAATTGACAACAAATTTTAGTATCTGCTGAGTCTCAGCCTGTGAATGCCGAGCTACATTTAGAAGTTGAGCTGTAGAATGTACAAAATACATATTTTGATTCTAAAAATAGTACACATGAAAGGAATGATGAAATTCCTAATGAAGAAGAACAAAATGACTCTGAGGTTGAAAGATCAAACATGGAAAGAAGGATAGAACCAAGATTAGCCAAGTATGTGAGAAGACATCACCTTGTAGATCAAATCATTGGTGACAAGGATGCCAGACCAATGACAAGAAATAGACTGAGGAATGAATCATGTCTTCTAAGCAAGGTTGAACCTAAAATAGTAAAAGATGCACTAAAAGATAATGAATGGTATAAAGCCATGGAAGAGGAGATAGATCAGATTGAGAAAAACAAAGCATGGTCTCTATTTCCTAGACTAGCTGATAAGAATGTGAATGGTACCAAATGGGTGTTTAGAAAAAAACTTGATGAGAATGGAGAGATAATAAGAAACAAAACGAGACTAGTTTACAAAGGCTATGCGTAAGAAGAAGGATTGGATTACGGGGAAACATTTGCCCTTGTTGCAAGAATGGAAGGAGTAAGAACATTACTTGCATATGCTGCATACAAAGGTTTTAAAGTGTACCAAATGGATGTGAAGTTTTCTTTTCTAAATTATAGTATACTAGAATAAGAAGTCTACATAGAAAAACTAGAGAGATTTGTAGATGAGAAGAACAAGGACATGGTCTGCAAATTGCACAAAGCACTTAGAGTATGGTATGAAAGACTGCACAAATATCTTGTGAAGATAGGATTTGAGAGAACAGATGACAATAGCAACTTGTACATCAAAGCTAAAGAAGGAAAAGACATTTTGATACCATAAATATTTGTTGATGATATAATATTTGGAGGAAAGGATGTTTTATGAAAAGATTTTTCTGATCAAATGAAGCATGAATTTGAGATGTCAATGTTTGGAGAAATCAAATTCTTTGTTGGATTACAAGTACATCAATTGAAGCATGGAATATTTGTGACCCAATCTAAATACATCAAGGAGGTACTCAAAACATTTGGGTTAGAAGACTCAAAACCAGTTAGCACACCAATGGCAACTAGAAATAAGCTATCCAAGAATGATGAATCTGCTGAAATAAATTAAACATTGTATAGGTCAATGATTGGAAAGCTACAATATGTTGTACATAGTAGACCAGACATTGCATTAGCTATTAGAATAGTGGCAAGATTTTCTGCAAATCAAAGAGAAAATGACTTAATGGCAGTAAAAAGAATACTGAGATACCTGAAAGGAACTGATGACTTTGGTTTGTACTACAAAAGGAGTGAGAAATTTGATGCAGATTGGGGAGGTAACATTGATGATAGAAAAAACACCAGTGGAGGAGCACTTTTCTTAGGAAAAAGGTTGATTACATGGACTAGGAAAAAACAAAGCTGCACCTCACAGTCCATTGTTGAAGTTGAATATGTTGCAGCTACTCTAAATTGTACCAATATTATATGGATCAAACATTTGCTGCAAGGTATGAAGGAAGAGGTAACTAAGCATGTGATAATTTATTGTAATAATATAAGGGCTATTAACATATCAAAGAATCCAGTAATGCATGCTAAAACTAAGCATATTGCAATAAAGTAACACTATGTAAGAGAATTGGTGGAAGACATGCAAGTGAAGATGGATTATGTTAGTTCAAAGGAACAAATTGCTGACATCTTCACAAAGGCACTACCTAAGGATGCTTTTGAGTATCTTAGAGGTAAGTTAGGGGTAATACCCCTAGCTAAGGCTACTTAAAACAAAAGCAAGAATTCCCTGCATCAAATGAGCTGAATATAGAAGATTTCACACATTGATGCAGAGGATGTCTACTTTGGGATTCATGCCTAAAGTAGTAGAAGTGTTGAAATTTCAAATTAGTCACAAGCAAGGTGATAGAGGAAAAAATTGAATGAAACTGCAAAAGCTACACTTGCATATTAAGATGCTAATATGCCTTTGGCATTGTTTTCAAAGAGGGAGAAAATGTTTGAAACTAATCAACAGGAGAAGGATCAAGAGGGAGAGATAGCAAAAAATTGATCAAATGAAGATAGAGGGAGAAATTGACAGAAATAATTAGAGGTTGATCAGAATAGTAGAAGATAAGCAATACAAAGGGAGAAAGATAAAGAACAAGGATACAATAGCAAAGAGGGAGAAGTAGAAATGAAGCAATCAAAATAAGTAGAAGGGGATGTGAAGCTATAGTTTACTTTTTGGCATTTGACTTACTATTCTAACCTAGGTAGTTTGTGGTTGAATAGTTGAGTCTGATCGTTGATCAGTTTGGTTTGCCATCAATGCCAAAGAGGGTGATTGTTGGATTAAAAATCAAAGAAGGAGATTGTTACAAAGAAGAAAGATTTTTGTAAAATAGTGTTTTCAATCATTGTTTTGTCTTTGATGTCAAACGTACTATTTTTAGGGATGATATTTGCTTTTATGATCCAAGTACTATCACTTAGTTGATTGATGAAGAGGATTTGATCAACAGAAAACCTAAGGGAAAGGTTGAGTTATGATGTTGTAATGAAGTGCAAGGATCAGTTAAAATAATGGTTCAATGATGTATTGATAACATACTCAAGGATAAAGAGGATGGTCACACTTAGAAAAATTGGAGGTAGAAGTTGTAACAAGGTTGATTGCATGGCTTAAACTAAGATCTTTTAGTGGGTGTTGAGCAAGTTAGTTGAAGTTGAGAAAATTTTTAGTAGGAGCCAAGTAACAGGAAATTCTAGTGTGTGCCGAGTGATCTTTAGGTGCCGAGTGAAGATCAAGTGCTGAGCATCAAAAAATTCTTAGTTGGTGCCAAGTGATCTTCAGGTGCCAAGCATTAGAAAAAACATAGTTGATGCCGAGTGATCTTCAGGTGTCGAGCATTAGGAAAAACATAGTTAATGCTGAGTAACACAGTATGTGCCAAGCACTAGTATTTCAATAGTGCCGAGCTACTACATTATTTCAAATGATGAAGATTTTCCAAATCTGAGCCAACATAGTAGTTACATTGAATTTTGTGAACAAATTAGAAGATAAGGATGATGATTTGGTGGCATAGAATCCTATGTAAACCATTTTTGAATGAATTCTAAAGGATTATTCAAGAAGTTTTTAGAGAAAACAAAATATGGATTAGATGCAATGAATCCTACCTAATCCATGTGAATTGAAAATAAAGAATGGAAGAATTGAGTGGGAAAAGGAACTCCAAGACTTCTATTTAAGAAGTCATAGACCAAGAAGCAAAGAGCTGCTGATACCATTGCTACTGAAAAGCCAAATTTGTGAAGTGGTTAGAAGGGTGTCAAGGAGAAGAAATCTAGGAAAAGAAAGAGCATAGAGGCTCTGCTTCTATAAGTGTTCATGAAGAGATGATTGCACTAGTACATTGAGCATGGAAACTCAAGGAGACTAAGCTTGAAAGGAGGGCAAGCTACCAAGAGTTGCAGAGATTGAAGGCTAGGCAAGGGTATGAGCTAAGAAGTGATCTAAGAGCTACAAGATAAGTTGTATGCTATAGTCAGGTCAAGATTTTTTAATACTCTCTAGCAATTGTATTAGATCTAAAAATTCTATGGACTGAGGTTGGCCTAACAACCATTTATAAATCCTTTATCAGGGTGGCATTCCAAGTGAATGTTCTAAAGTTCTCTAACAAAGCCCACTTCTAACAGGGTGGTTAAATCCTTTAACAAGGTCATATTTGACAGTGTGTTGTAAGCCTTTAATAGGGCATCACTTCAGAAGAGTGCATGTTATTAGTGGTTTTTCCCAAATTGGGTTTTCACGTAAATCACTGTGTTATGTGTTGATTTCTTATGTGTTATACTTGCATGTTGATTTATAGTAATTTGCTGATTAGTAAAGTTAAAACTTAGATGAATGAATGGTTGAATGAGCTCACTATACTTAGTAAAAAGTTTGAATAGGACATTTGGACCTTGAATAACTAATTCACCCCCCCACCCTCTTAGTTATACTAAAACATTTCTAACAATTATTATATATAATAATAGTCATATAATAATATTTATCATATATTATTATATTATTATATTATATTTAGTTATAATAATAATTATTATTATATTTATAACTGTATTATATATAATAATAATAATCATACATATTACTATAATATAATAATAATTATAATCATATATAATAATAATAATAGTTAATAATAATAATATCAATAATAATAATATCAATGTCCATACTTCTCCCAAATAAATTTCTCTCTAAAACACTCTAAAGTGTCCCTCTTAAATTTATTTCCTCTCAAATTTCCTTCCAAATTTCAATTGAAAAATCTTGGACCTAATTGGATACTCGATTTGAATTTGGGTATCCGATTAGCCTTGGTATTTACCAAGCCTATTCAGTCAACCCAAAAAACATGTTTGAGAAGGGTTTTATTGACACTCAGACTTCGGGTAGCCATTTGACAATGTTATTTTCATCGAAATTGAATGAAACAAAAAGAATTTTTTTAGAACACTCTTGAGATTCCATCGATATTAGTTCTGTCAAATTTTGAGTTTGATAAGTATTTATTAGTTAATTTTCAATGAAGATGATTGTAAAATGTGGATTGACATACTGATTGAAAAATAGCTATAACTTTCAAATGGTATAACATTTTTTAAATCCAAAAGTTGCATCACATTCTATGCTTCACCTAGTATAAGAAAAATAAAATAAAAATTATATTTGGCGAAGTTTTCTATTAGTTAAGGTGGTCAGATACAGAATTTTTTTTTTTGAAAAATTTTTAGTAGAAAATTCATATTTAATTATTTATTTGGAATAAAAATACCCAAAAATATGCGTCACATCTGAGCATGAGTCTACTTTTTATATCTATAATTATATTACAAAAATATTATCATTTGATTTTGATTAAGGTGGTCAAACATACACCTACTTTTTATTTTCACCTCGAAATTTTTGTTGTACTGCATTAAAAACCAAACTTTTGATCAATCAATTATTTTTTTCTCCAGATAAGGCCTAGTAGTTTAGAAACTACATTCAATTTTTTACAAATTTTTGATATAAAGTCTAGAACCACTTTAAAATTATGTGTCAAGTTGACTTAACCCTAATTTGTTGGTTTTTCACTGCTACTTAAAGTGTAATGCCCCGCCAAGGGATCCAAAGAATTTCACTAAGTTTGACAAACAATTTTTTTTTAATCATGAAATATAAACCATTCATAACATTTGCAAAAGCAATAGAAACAATTTGAATAAAAGTACACATAACATAACATAACATAATTTCATTCTTTAAGATCCCTTAACGTTGTATCACATCTAAATTAACTATTCATCTAACATCACATCCTTATGAAATAACCATGATACATCCAATGTTCATAAATTACATTTTCAGATTACTCAATCATCCACCATACATATCACAGGGTATGAAAAAGCTTAAAAGAATAAACTTTCATGTAAATATAGTACATCATCATCCAATATTAATCCATGATGCAATTAAAGTAAATGAAACCACATATCATACATGATACATCATCATCATAAATATATAAACATCCATCACAAAATGTAACCATATATCACAAACATAAATAACTAAGTGCACGGTTCCTCCCAACCGTAAATAGCATCATTAGACCATCGTGGATCCTAGCCATCCCTCCGTGCGTAACATTCCAAAGCACCAAAGAGATCATCGGTATTAACATAGTAGGAATGTCACTCCTAAAACATCCTACTAACATGCAAAGTAAAGCATAAGATAACATCATCTAACATATGCAAATCATCAATATAAGAAACATACCAGTAAATACATTCATCATAAGGTATATCATCTATCATAATGATCCAAGAACATAATAAAGTTAAATACCAACCAAGAATGCTCCAGCCACAGTGTCTCAGATGAATCTCAAATGATAAGAGTGAAAAAAAACTACCACCCGACTGCGTGGAACCTAAGTGGTCCACTCCCACCATGCTGAGGAGATAATCTCAAGTCCCAAACAGGATATCAAAATCATATAGCATAAATCTCTAAAAGTCTAGGAATCTTAAAAGTATACTAACTCAAACGTTCCATCACACAAAATCGACATCTAATTCCCAGAGGCACAATAATGACATGTAGGAAACCTACTATGTAAGCGAGAAAGTGTCATCGCATTTATCACGTACAAGTTACACTGGTAGTTAGCTAAACTCCATGGGTCCATACTGATCTCATGCGACCACTAGTATCCTCTCATACTGATGAGGCATACTATGGAATGCATGGTCACAACCATGCATTTTCACTACTCCCATCCTAGCCTATACAAGCACTCAAGGCATGGGTGAGAACCAAAACTCTTATCTTTTTAGGTTCATTTAATCCTCATTTAGTGTGTAAATGTTATCACTTATTAACCAAACTTACAATGAGTTACCCTGGTAGCCACTTAGGGCCTCGGCCCCCATTGCAAGCCACTTCCCGACACTACAAGTAGATTACCTACCCTAAGCTCATGGAATCATAAAATCACCCTAGTCCTATACAAGTGACTGGAAAGAAAATCCAAAAGATAATTCAAAAAAAGAATCATCAAATAACCATGATAAAAGCATCAAATATCCATAATAAGAATCATCAAATCATCAAGATAAGAATCATCAAATCTCCATGAGCATCTGAAAAGCATCCATAGAAAATCATGACCACAACAGTTCACTATTGGCAACTGAAGGCA
Source organism: Cupressus sempervirens (assembly GCA_028749045.1). Classification (NCBI taxonomy): domain Eukaryota; kingdom Viridiplantae; phylum Streptophyta; class Pinopsida; order Cupressales; family Cupressaceae; genus Cupressus; species Cupressus sempervirens. Next base: position 315,274,533 of record CM053791.1, read on the forward strand.
TCACTGATAATCATAAGTATCCATTGGTTCTCAATAACCAAAATATATCTCAAGATAAATCACAATATCCATTGGTTCTCAACAAGAAACCAAGAATATCTCAAAATCATACTGATCGAAGACTCCAAAATGGTTGAGTCAAAACATGTCACAACTTGACATCATCAAGAAATAAATCCACATTTCAGTCCCATCATGGCGACTAGAAAATAATCCAAGGATAACTGATCAATGACTCAAAAATGATTAGCTCAAGTGTCTCATACACATACATCTTAGCTTCACACATGAAGACTGATGAACAATAACAATTAGCAATTACAAGCATTTCATAGAGCATACGATCACATTACCATGGTTGGGCTTATAAAGATCGAGACCAAATAAGATCAACATGCCAACACATCTCATAACCCCCGAGCCTCTAGTAACAACCTAAGACTGGTCAACACTAGTCAACCCAAAACCCAAAATAAGAAGCATATAGAAAACACGATGCAAACACATATTTTTGGTTTTGCCATATTACATAGTTGAATAATGTGTGGAGTTTCAGTTTTCATTCTCAAATGTAGGGGTTCCAGTTTCCATTTTCAAGTATACTTCAAATTTCTAAGTTTCATCATTTGACTTACAAGTCAACCCATTTGTTCCCCCATAGCATTATCCTTCCATTATTAAGAATTACATTCTAAGAATAACTTAAGGATAAATATTCACTAAACTGATCATCATTGACCTTTAATTAAATTTCCCTCTATATTTAACCATGATCCATATTCTAATTGATTAACTCTTCTTTAATGTTACTTCAACTTTTCAACATAATCAAGGATCATTATTCGTTTAGGTTATAAGAAAACCAGTTACTAGTCTTCAAATAAGAAGATTATAACTTCATTAAAATGATCAATTAACATAGGTACACCATCCATGACCTATTACATTTTAATAGTTTTCAATTAGAAACTTAATTAAGTATTACTAAAGTTTGATTCTTTTAATTTAATCGTTATCATCATTGACAACCATATAATATCTAAAGTCATAATTCAAGTCATAAGACTTATCAACTTCGATATAGATAATCTACAATCTCGTTAAAAGAATTATATCAATTAAATCTCTATTACATAACTTAATTATTAATTAAATCTAATTAACTCTCATTAATTGATTTAATTAATAATTGCATAACCATAGCAACGTTCTAATTAATATCAGTTGACTAATAACTATCTAAAATTTTGTAAGTTAAAAGTCATCTAGTACACAAATATTCATATTCATAGTTCAATAATAATAACTTGTTAATATTTAATAACAAGCTATATTGGGAATCTTATTAATAAATCTATAATGACTACATTCGTCACTCTGCAACAATGTTCTCATTTATATTTTAATGATAACAAGTTATAATAAATCTCCAATACCAAGTATTATTATCTCAAATAAGTTTTCCCTATGTACGTTGATTCAGTTAATTGATATTCCTCCAAATTATTAACCAATTCAATTTGATTAATATCTTTTACAGTACTTCAATCATTAACTAATTTCTTCTAGATTAACTCTGATCGTATTAATTGATAACTATTTATACTATTTATACTATTATTTATTAATAGTTTGTTAGACCCAACTGAAATGTCCCTTTTCTGATTTGATATGGTATTTCACACCTCTAATCAGATTTTCAAAAATCAAACAACTGCTATCACAAAGATCCACCAAATTTCTCAAGAAACCCCAAATCGGTTATGTTGAAAATAGTGCTAAAAGCTTCACAACTTCACAAATTATTAATGAATCTGAAAATGGAAGTTTTTACAGAACTTTCAGCAGCATAACAGCCTACAAATTGACATTTTCAGATCCGTATAGCCTTTACACAATAGCTTGAAAATGTAGGACCAAAACTATGCTCATCGGGCTCCCGAAATAGCACAAAATATGCCCGGAAACACCACAAGAACACTAATAATCTATCTCAGAAGTTTAATCACGTCCCAATATATATATTCAGATCTATTTTAATAGCTTAAAGTATAAAATACAGCAGCAACCAAAACTGATATGAAATACTCAATCGGAAACACCAAACTCTTACAAAAATACACCCGGAAACTCACAAATCTGCACTGTTCAGCACAAAGGCAAACTCTGTATGAGCATGCACATGGAATGGCTTCAAACTCCCATCCTTAGCCTTCCTAGAAACCTACAAACTCTCATTCTTGGGTCTCCCTGGAAACCTGCAAACTCCCGTTCTTGGGTCTCCTTCTCCACAGGTTTGGCAGCCTCTGAAGAATAACAAAGAATGAGTGAAAATCAAGTCTGGAATCCCCCCCAAAATGCCTCCAAACCTCTTTAAAAAGGGAATAACTGTAACTCACGTCCAAGAGAGGTTAATGAAACATATTTTAATAATAATTATCATTTATTAGTCCAACGGTTTCCAAAGATTAACTCCCTTTTTCCGAAACTTCACTTTCTTGGGCCTGCCTGTCTTAGCAAAGATTATTATTATTTTTTTATTTGAAAAGGGGACATGACAAGTCCTCTCCTCCCAAACATTGCTTGTCCTCAAGCAATGGCTGAACAATAAACCAATCAATCCTCCTGGATCCCAAATGTAGTCATGAACTATACTACTACCAATTAACACAGACTCCTGCAAGATCCTCTGCAATATGACCAAGAGGAATCCATAATCAAACTGGAAATTATAGCTCAACCAAACTCCAAAATCACCATTACCACAGTAAAAAACCCATGAGACACAAACTCTTAGAATATCAAAACCCAAGTAAAGTGGACTACCAACATAGTAAATACCATCAATGCATTCCACTGGCCTATATGGAATGTACAATCCAACTCTGCAACAATGGTGAATGCTCTCAAATGAAACTATACCAAGTATGGAGAATCCACACACTGTACAACTCCTGCAGTCAACACAACCCTGTAGATCATTGGCCACTGTCTCATAACCATAACTCCCATGCACCCCTGATGGTGAAAAGCCATCACAAGATAAACAATAAGAAATGGAACCCAAACCAAATTTTTCTGCCATCAACTCCTTAGCATAAGGATCAATTGTTAACTGATGTACATACCCTGCAATATAATGTTGATTAAAAAAACCAACCTCAGTCAATAGCTCACCATGAACAAGTGATACAACCCACTGTGACTGATCACTAGCTAAGTCAGGAGATGTCATAGCCAAAGGAGTAGAATCAATAACAACACTTGCTGAAGCATCACTCCAAAACTCCTGCTCTAAGTCATGTATTATCAAGCTATCAACTACAGAACCTGTCGCCATGTCGTGCCCATCACAACTCTCATCTCGAGGCATCGAACTATTCCATAACTAATGATAAGCACTAGGAACCAAAGTACATCTCTGTATCATAATCTCATCAACATGGTCATCAAAGGTAAATTGATGAGCGTACCTCATAGTGTAATGCCGATAGAATGCGCCAATCTCAGTCAGTGGCTCAGACTGTAATCTAGATGAAACTAACTGCAATTGATCATCAACCATGTTGGAACTGACTACTACCTCCAAAGATATTGCCAAGGGAGTAGTATTACTAGCAGGAACCATGCCAACTGTCGACTCACCAACATCACACATGATCTTTGATACATCTCTAGTCTCTGTGCCTTTAGTACTAGAGGCCACCACCCTGTCAGGCATACAATAATCTGCTACAATACCCAACTCAACTAAACTTGACTCTAGTGGGAATGAACCTGATATGCCAATGTTAGTATCAAGGATGGTTGCATCCCCATCTCCACTGTCTCTGACAATCTCAGCCATGGACATCCTCGAATCACCAAACACCATAGCTTGTGACTGTATAGAATCAGATAAAGACTGTAGTCGCTCTAACTCCATGGTCACCTTAGCCAAATGAAATTGTGACTCCTTGAAAGCCAACTGTGTACTCTCAAGAATCTCAGAAATCACCTCAAGCTGCTCAGTAAGCTCACTCACCTCATCTTCCTTGGCCAACAATGCATCATATGCTGTACTACCCCACTCCATAAGATAATCTCTGTCAGCTACCAACTGCATATAATTCTGTCTCAAAATCCAAATAGCCTCCCATAAAGAGTGGATCTCTGTCAAGGAAAGATAACTTCCTTCCTGCTCATCACTAGTAGGAGAACCCCATCCATAAACTGCTAATAACTGACGAGCAGCATCAAAATGTTGGCAAGTGATAGCAATGTCTCGGTCACTAACTCTCAACTGATTAGACACATGATGGCATTGGCTTGACTGTCTCCTACAAACCTCCTTTGATGCACTATCTAAAGGAGTATCCTCAAAGTTACTAGTCTCTAGAGTATTACCATCCATGTCCCGTGAATCAACTCTAAAGCTCATATCAACATAGAGAGTATCAAAAACTGTAGCACTGTTGTCCAACTCCTCTGTACCCAAAGAAACTAAGTCTTCAAAATTGCCCACTACATCCTCTTGGATGTCATCAATGCCAATATGATCCTGGGACTCATCTGTACACACTACCAAATATGAAAGATCATCAACACATTCCAGCAAGTATGGTCGACTGGATATATGAACAAAGCCCAACACCGGTGTATAAAAACTAATACCAACATCAGACAAGATACTGGCACAAGCAAAGACAACACCGTGTAATCTACTAATCAAATCCATGATAGCACCCAAACAAACACTGCTACCAAAAAGTGTTAAAGATCTCCAGTCAACTGAATCCCAAATGCCAATATAACAATCTCGAGTCCATATCCGTAAACTAGAATCAACTGGTAACTCAAGCAAACTCCTCACCTGAGTAATATGACCAATACCAACTAACTCCACATACCTGTCATGATGAGATAATGAAGTCACAATACTATCTGTGTTCACCTTCAGCTGGTTGGACAAATCATGTGAAGTACTACCAGCCTCAACCTCATGTGATGAAGCATCTAACTGTGCCTGGTACTCTTTCTCAAAAAAGTCATGAATGCTCAATGTCTGCTCATCTCTACCAGGTATCTCACCATCCTGCACAACAACATCCTCATAATCATCATCTGAACCCACTACACTGTAGTCACTGCCTGTTGTAACTATACCATCCTGAATACCTGTGGCATCACCCTTTGACAACCTGTAAACAATTGTCTCAATTTGAGTATCAAGTTGACCGTTACTATCAATCTGTGTAATATCCTTTCCCACCACCTCCTGTGGCAGAGTAGAATCTGAGACCTCTACCTGGCTATCAGCTAGTTTCTCAAACTCCTCATGCAAGTTCTTGGAAATTGTGTCATCTGTCCTGTGAGAAAATCTGCCAAATAGAAATCCAGTCAACTTATCCACCTTAGCTGGGTCAGATAACATGTCATTTATACGGTGGTGCTCAACCAACTGTTTAGACATGTCATGGCTTATTTTCATAAGTTTATCTCGAATGTCTAAATAACCATCCTTTCTACTATTTTGACTCTGGCTATCAATTGTCCAAGATCGTTCCCTCTGAGACTCTGTACTATACTTGTCCATTCTGGATAAAGTAGAGTGTAACCCCAATAGGATATAACTTCTTCAAACACTAGGAACTAACATGCAAATGATTAGAAGTAGCATGCAACCATAGATTTGGACATGCAACTAATTAGAAGCAACATGCAACCACCAAATTATGACATGCAAGATCTGGGTAGTTGTCAAAACTGACATGCAAGATCTGGGTAGTTGTCAAAACTGACATGCAAACTTCTACAACCACCAAATTCACCAAGAAATAACATGAAAATGATTAGAATTAGCATGAAACCATATATTTGGACATGCAACTGATTAGAAGCAACATGCAACCACCAAATTATGACATGCAAGATCTGGGTAGTTGTCAAAACTGACATGCAAGATCTGGGTACTTGTTAAAACTGAAATGCAAACTTCTACAACCACCAAATTCACCAAGAACTAACATGAAAATGATTAGAAGTAGCATGCAACCATAAATTTTGACATGTAGCTGATTAGAAGCAACATGCAATCATAAATTATGACATGCAAGATTTGGGTAGTTCTCAAAACTGAAATGCAAGATCTGGGTAGTTGTCAAAACTGACCTGCAAACTTCTACAAACCCTCAGGCTAGCAAGATCATGGCTCTGATACCACTGAAATTTCCCTTTTCTGATTTGATATGGTATTTCACACCTCTAATCAGATTTTCAAAAATCAAACAATTGCTATCACAAAGATCCACCAAATTTCTCAAGAAACCCCAAATCGGTTATGTTGAAAATAGTGCTAAAAGCTTCACAACTTCACAAATTATTAATGAATCTGAAAATGGAAATTTTTACAAAACTTTCAGCAGTATAACAGCCTAAAAATTGACATTTCCAGATCCGTATAGCCTTTACACAATAGCTTGAAAATGTAGGACCAAAACTATGCTCATCGGGCTCCCGAAATAGCACAAAATATGCCCGAAAACACCACAAGAACACTAATAATCTATCTCAAAAGTTTAATCACGTCCCAATATATATATTCAGATCTATTTTAACAGCTTAAAGTATAAAATACAGCAGCAACCAAAACTGATATGAAATACTCAACCGAAAACACCAAACTCTTACAAAAATACACCCGGAAACTCACAAATCTGCACTGTTCAGCACAAAGGCAAACTCTGTATGAGCATGCACATGGAATGGCTTCAAAATCCCGTCCTTAGCCTTCCTGGAAACCTGCAAACTCCCGTTCTTGGGTCTCCCTGGAAACCTGCAAACTCCCGTTCTTGGGTCTCCTTCTCCACAGGTTTGGCAGCCTCTGAAGAATAACAAAGAATGAGTGAAAATCAAGTCTGGAATCCCCCCCAAAATGCCTCCAAACCTCTTTAAAAAGGGAATAACTGTAACTCACGTCCAAGAGAGGTTAATGAAACATATTTTAATAATAATTATCATTTATTAGTCCAACGGTTTCCAAAGATTAACTCCCTTTTTCCGAAACTTCACTTTCTTGGGCCTGCCTGTCTTAGCAAAGATTATTATTATTTTTTTATTTGAAAAGGGGACATGACACCAAAAAACATTAATAAATAATAAACTTATCACAACTATACATAATCGATCTAGAGAACCTTTACATAAAACTTCATTGGCTAACTCTAATCACCATTAAGGTATATCAACAAGTTATCTAATAATACATAACGTATTAATAATAACAATTCTACTTATAGTAATGTTATAATAATGACTCCATGTCAATTAAATCTTAATCCATTATCATTAAAGTCTCCTCATTTAAAAACGTAATATAAAATTACCATCTCTAAATTATTTAATATATATTAAATAGTATTTAATATATATTAAATAGTATTTAATATACATTATAAAAAGTTCACTATATAAACTATATTAAAATCTTTTTTCTTTTAATTTTCTCTTAATTACACTTCTTCTACTATAAACTAATCTTAATTAAATTTGATTTAATTAGATTAGATAATAAACCATATAAAACTAATGCATATTAATAAGATTCTAATAAGGAAATATTACAATAATATGTTTAATTCATTTCATGCTTTGATATATTATTTTTGTGAAGTTTAAGCATAAAGAACTCTTGATTATGGGAAATGAAGAAATATCTGTCCTTGAATAAAACATCCTCAGTACGACGGCCATATCTCCCTAATAAACCATTGGATCAGGCTGAAATTGAAATATGTTGGAGAGGGCCAAGTTGTGCCAATTTTGACTGGAGCGATCGAATAAATTCGATCTCGATAAAAAGTTATAAATGACTGAATTCGGGTCTATCCAAGGGGCAGCGACAGCACAATTTGTGATGAATTAAAAAAATCCTCTTAAAAGGTAATTGTTCTCTAAATTTATCCAATAATTTCGCTAATGGATTTGGCCATAAATCTTGAAAACATTTTCAAATCTATTTCAATTTGATTCTAATTCGAACCCAAACCCATTTAGATCTAATTTTTTCCTTAATTGGATCTAGGATTTTTCTATTGTTTTCTTTGCAACCATACATATCTAGATTCCAATTTAATTGTAGATTCAATCACAAAGAGTATTCAAACACATAACAAACATGATAAAGACAGGAAGAGAAATAGTGCAAAGAGAATATGCGAATATCACGAGTGCACCTGGACACTGATGCTAATCTGCCATGCCTCAAAAGTCCATAGAAAATCCCTTCCTTCTCCATCATTCGCAATTCCTCCAAGATCCAAGCCAACCAAATCCTCCAATTGACTAGAAGAGCTAGAAAGAACAGAGAAGCATGTAAAAAATATATGAGCATATGAACTTCTCCAATGCATGTAAGCTTTGAAGCTTCCATTTTTAGCTTGTAGCTTGTAGCTTCCATTTAAGCTTGTCCCAAACACACTAGGAGAGCCTCTATTTAAAGGCCTCTAAGATGCATCTAGAGTGTCTCTAGAAACAACTAGAGGATAAGCATGACAACCAAGCATGAGTCTTCTCCAACCTTCTAGATGAGTCTTAAGGTTGTAGACACCATGTACTCAAATAAAATGCTAACTTCTAAGTGTAGACAACTTGTGCATTCTTAGAGTGCAAACTCCTATGTTGTCTACATGACAACTCCCAAGAATTTTCCAACTCCTATGTGAGCAAATAATGCACATTAATTAATTTAATATTTAATTTACTCTTTTCAATTTAATTAATTTATTTGTTAAATCTCATGCACTAGCTTTAATAATTCCACTTTTTCAATCTTAATATATTTATATTTTAATCACATGAGATCTAGAATCTTTTAATAATTTAAAATATATTTTTCACTTTTAAATTTCATTTTTCAAAACTTAATTGCTAAAATATTTATTAGCTTTAATAATAATATTATTTAGTCATTTATTTAAAAATGAACTCCAAATATATTATTATTAAAATAAATATTGTCACATTCCAAATTTAAACTTTTAACTTTTATTTTCAAATTTAATTATTTTATTTAATTAGTTTTCTAATTAATTAAATAAAATAAATATTAAAATATCATATTAATTTTCCATTTAATTAAACCATTAATTAAATCTTTTAATTAAGCTTAATTAATAGAAAATACATCAAAGACTCATAAGGTAAAAATATGAAAACCCATCATAGCCAAAATACATACAAAATCAAACCAAGTGTTTAAATCACGAATTACGTTATCTAACGTATTCGGAGGGTACTCAACTCAGATACTGGTCCTAATTTTTCAATTAGAACAAATGGCTTAAAGGGTTGGAATTTGGACTTGAGAATTTACTCCCCTCTCTTATCATTGAGATCATGTGATAGGGTATGCTCATCCTGGCAATTCAGGGAAGTCGATACCCAGTACCTGCAACCTGCATAAAAACCATGCATGTACAGTCACAATATATACTAAACTAAACAAGCAATGGCAGGAAGTGGTGCATCGTGTAGATCTTGACTAGCAGGTGACTACGACTCCCTTCCTTAACCACATCAGACACGCCATACAAAAATAAACACGCAAAGCAAACACGCACACCATACACATGCAAGTATGGGGTAAGTATCCATAAGAAAACACATATGATAATAAATTATCTTACTAATAATCATTAATAACTGCAAGCAATGTAATGATCATCATCAATAATTGCGAACACTAAAAATAATCATCATACATACATGAAATGTAGAATCTAAGTAATCACATCACATAATAAACTGAATCCATAACATAACATTTGATAATCATAACAATGCTGCTAACCATCAACATAAAACTAGCTCTTAAAAGAGTTTAGCGATGATAACAAAATGCGAACCAAGGGCAGACACTACATAAGGCCATAGTTTGGTTGACCATGATCCTGCACAAACCCAGCTACACATACAAATTCTAATCAATAAATCATTTATCATAGTTAATGCTTCATAAATCAAGTTAATATATGGAAATGATTTGGAAATATATTGAAATTGGGGGATAAAGTATTATAATAAATTGATATAGATTTGATAATTTATAGGCTCATCAGTGACTATTAGCTACTATAGGAGATAAAATATGAAGAAGTAATATCAGTGAATGAGTGAAGTGTGAATAAAATATCAAGTATTTAGCCATTTGATCCCTAAGGTGCACTTGCCTTGGTCCTGTAGAGCCAAAAGAGTAGAGAATCCCTAAGATTCTATTGAAGTTGGTCAAGATCTAAAGATATTCATGCTGTAGATAGAAAGTAGCTAACCCTTAAGCTTGTACTTGTCTTCTGAACCCTGGTGTCAGGTACTTTGTTGCCTAAAAATGATGACTCTACTAGGAAGTCAATGAAAGAAAAAAACTCTGAAGTTCTCAAATCTCTGCTGAATTTCCATATCTGTTTTCATATTCTTTTTGTCTTATAAAACCTTTTGTGGGTATTGGTTGTCACTAAGTGACAAACCTTGAAAATTTGTGAAAGATTTAGTACCACAGAAGTTGTGACATAGAATGGGTTTGTAAAGTGCCTTATTGGCTAAATAGAGTTGTAAAATGAAAATATACAAATATAAAGTAAATTAGGGTTAGGTCCCTTTTGTTAGATCTATTTCAAGAAACATTCCCTCATAAAAATTCCTTGACTTTTAGCCAAATAAAGATATTTTCCCCTCCTGGGTGGTGACTTATTCTTAGGTTTTGATACTAGTGCTTATTAAAAGTGAAAGATGGTTGACAAGAGGAAAAATACTTGAGAGCTTATGTGAAAGAAAATCCAGATATCCCATTATATATAGATTTACCAAAGGGTGGTAGAAAAAATTGGCTTAAAAAGTAAGGGGAATCCAATCATACCTGGAAACCTAGAGAAAGCCCACAATACTAGCCCTTAATTTAGAAAAATATTTCATCTCATAGTTCTAAATTTGAAACTACTAGGCTCTTGGGTAATATTTTCATAATGCCTCATCATGAAGCAATATTTTATCAAGATAAAATGGTATCATTTATAGGTGATACTATTTTCAGAACCAGTGTTGTAGAAGAGATGAGCAACTGTCTCATGCCTAGAAGTATTCAGTCTAATAGACCAAATCTTGAGCAAGTCCCCTATATTGAAAGAAACTTGATAGATTTGGATGATTTTGTAGAATCTAAAGCAATAGCTATAAATCGTGATGATGTGTTTTCTAAAGTAGAAATCCTTAGAAGAAGGGTTTCTAAAGAAGAAGCCAAATACATTCATTTGGAAATGGAGAAGGAGAAAATAACCACAAATACTTTTATTGAAAGAGATAATTTACGTAGAATAATGACTGCTCTCAAGGAGCAGAACAAAAAAATAGAAGAGAGGTCCTCCAAAGTATATTCAGATGTATTTGGAGATGTTGAAGTTTTAAAATCTAAAGTCCAAGAGCAAGAAAATATCTTGAAGGAAAAAGAAGGATCTATCTTAGCACAAGTACAATCCTACAAACCTATTAAGTGAGTACTTATCAATTTGACTGTGAAATACCCTGACAAGGGTAAGAAGAAGGTTATAGGAATCCAAATAAATGAACCTAAAGCCATTCCTAGCAAATTTTTAAGTCAAGTCATGTCTCAGCTAGACCTAGATTTAGAGAAAGTAAAGAAGGAGAAATAAGATTTAGCTAAGGAGCTTGAGAAAGTGGAGAATGAAGAACAAGCAACAAAGACTAGAAGAAAAATCCAATTCATTAAGTCTAATTCTACTTTAGCTTCATGGCCAAGTATGTCCACTCAAGATACACCTTCTATCCCCACTTGTGGACTGATAATACCTAGTCAACCCTTACCTCATATTCTACCACTAGTATTCAAATCCATGTTGTTTAACAAATATAACAACCTCAAATCCCTATCCAAAATCAAGCAACAATAACAAGTACATCAAATGTTGCTAGTTTTCAGAAAAAAAACCATATACATGGAAAAGTATAAATAGATTTCATTTCTAGGTATCCCTAGCTTCCCACATCCTATCTCCTTTGATCTTAGCGATAAGGTTGTAAAGTTTTTAGGAAACAATGCCATTACTGGTGAAGAGCACCTAAGAATATTTGTAAACATGCTTAATGATTATGAAGTCGGGCATGAAGATGTGGTCATGAAGTTGTTTGTGCATTCAATGACTAAGGATGCCACAGATTGGTTTAGAAGGCTGCCAGATGATAGCATTAATTCATGGAGTGATTTAGAAAAATCTTTTAAGGAACAATATGGAGATAATACTAATGTTGGTTTCATGTTAAATGACTTCAAAAATATAAAGAAGAACCCTAATGAGTCCACATTTGATTTCAATCTGAGATTTTCTAAGGGGATGTGCAAGCTTTTCCAAGTAATGAGGGTAGGAGAGGATGTTTGTCTTACTATATATTTTAATGCATTTGATAGTAAGATGGCTGATACCTTAAGAGGCAAGGATCCTAAGACCCAAAGAGATGCTTACAAGATGGTAGTGAATATTAAAAAAAATAGAAAGGCCTCTCATAAGCTAGGGAGAAGAGATGACCCCAAATTGTTCAATCCAAGGAACAATAAGAAAGAAAGTGATAAGTCTGCTACAAGTAAGAAGCCTAAAGAGGATACCATGGGTCAAGTGTTAAATCTATTAAAGAACATGAGTCCATAAGCTAATAATGCAAATAAGTAAAGTACTGGTGATAAACCTCAATTCAATAACCACTATAATAGGTAGCCTAGAATACCAAATTATCCATGTACCACTCAGTGGAAAGATGGCAAGCCTATCCCCAATCCAACTCAAAATACAAAGGATAAAGGTACATTTGACCCTCTACAAAGAAGTTCTAGAAATATGACAGATGATGTACCATGGTGTGTTGTATGTCAGTTTCTTCATTCCCTTGATTATTGTGCATTAGGTCAATCTTTTGGTGAAAATCAACATGTGCAAAATGAGCAATTAATTAGGTTAAAGTTTTATTGGGTAGACTCTATGTGGCAATGGAAAAGGTACTAATCATCAATTCAAATGCACATTGAAGATTTCATGTTGTTGCACAAGGAATAAATTTAAAATCAAATCAATCTTTACTTTGTTGTATGAAGAGTTTAATTGTTGGTAAACACTTGTTTGCAATAAATCTCTATGTGTTATAGTTAGCTATTGTAACCAAGAATTATTTGTAAAACCAAGAAGAATTGTGACCATTATCTACTATAGGAGATAAAATATGAAGAAATAATATTAGTGAATGAGTGAAGTGCGAAGAAAATATCAAGTATTTAGCCATTTCATCCCTAAGGTGCACGAGTACCTTGGTCGTGCAGAACCAAAAGAGTAGAGAATCCCTAATATTTTATTGAATTTGGTCCAAATCTAAATAAATTCATGTTGAATATAAGAAGTAGCTAACCCTTAAGCTTTTATTTGTCTTTTGAACGGTGGTGTCGGGTATTTTGTTGCTTGGTAGTTTTAAAACCCCAACAAGGTGTCTTAAGCATTTTGCTTGGTCCCATGGACACTTAGGATCAATTCAAAGGCCACATCCTTGTCTTTTTTGTGAGTGCGTACTTAGATTCATCTTGTCTTTTTTCGTTTCCCACATTTTTATCCGATATAAATCATATTCATATCCTCATAGTTTATGCTAGTGATTATTGTATGATCTTTTGATGTCCCTAATAATGCTCAATGATAAAAACTAGAACCTATTTATGTAACGCTTGCAAGTGCACCTTTTTATACTAGCTTGCATTCTAGGGTTCATTCTAGCTTAGCTTTTCATTTTTCATGTTGAGAGAGCCCTCTTCTTTATCTTTCATGGATGTGTCAGCTAACTGTCTTCATCTTTCTCTTGCCTCTTCTCGATCTTGTCTTATCTTTTCTTTCCTATTTCTCACTTCTTTTCTATCTTACCATATCATTTATGCTTTTGACCTATCTTTTCTAATCTTGACATCTTGGATCCATTTTCAAGAGTGAAATCCAAAGTCGAGGGTTCATCTTGCTAGTCAAAATTTATTCCTTCTTCTATGTAGTTGGCTGACCTATTGAGGCTTAATCTTGGAATCTTGTTGGGGCAATCATCGTTTCTTCGTATATTCTTCATTTCTATTTCATGTCATTTCATCTTTCATCTTTCATCTTTCTTCGACCTAATTCTTATGCTTTATCTTTCTTGGTCAAACTTAGTCAAACTGGGGCATATCTTCACTCTTTGTTATTAATCTCTTATCTATCATCATGAACTTTTCTTTGTTTTGATTTGTTCAAATCTAGATTATTTCTACATCTTCTCTATCTCATTTCAATTTTGAATCCCGAGGGGGCAGGAATATTCTATCATTGTTGCAAATTGCTTTCTACTTCAACTATCCATTTTCTCTTGATCTATTTGCTTTCTTTTCTCGACATATTAGTGCTTGTCTTAGGTACTGATATTGTCTCTTCTCTCTCCAAATGTTTAGTATTTTCTGCTAATAGACTATGCATTTAGGATTTTCTATCTCTTTGAGGTTTGTTCTTCAGAGTCAAATCTTTCTATCATCTTGGCTTCTTCATTCTTTGATGTAATGTGTTTGTAGACCGATCACACATTAGTCAAAGTGGGACAATGTAATAAGCCAAAAATGGTTATCTAGACTATGATCCCCCTTTCTAGCATTTTTGCATAATTTATCTAATGCTTATCCTTGAACAAATCTCCAAAAATCCATTTATTTAATTTTATCCTATAGTTTGACATGATTTATCCTAAGTTCATATATAATTAGAAGAACATGTCCCCCTTTCAATTAAATAAAATTCCACAATCATATCTTATCCTAATTTACACACACAAAAGTGTTTCCCTTATTTAAAAATAAAAGAATTAACATTTTTGTCCCACATGGGGGACAAAGTCAACTCTTACTCATGATTGGTGGAAATGCTTGTGCACATGGATCATTCCCACTTTCAAACTCCACCCTTGATCACATGTATCTTGCCTCATGATCTCTATCATCCATTTCTCTTTAAAAGGGATAGATCTCTCCTCACTTCACAACTCCACTCTTTCACTAACGTTATGGTACAGGATTGAAGATCTCATACTTGTGAAGCTCCTTTTATTCTATCTTCTATTCTTTATTCTTCATGCTTCTCATTCATTCTAGTTTCTCCCCATGCTTATAGCACAAATCATCTAGTCTAAATAGGGGTTGTAATACTTATTTTCTAGTTTAGCTTGCATTCTACTTTCTCTCATTTAGCTTTCATTTGCATAAGATTCATTCTAGATTCTTGGATATTGGCACTCTTGCCTCTACTCTTTGAATCTTCCATTCTATGGTGCACCTTACAAGGGTTTTCATAGCTAGGTTCACTTGAAAGCCACCATCTCATAGTTCTTGCACATCATAGATAGGAATCTATAAGCTATCTCTTGAGATGCTCTCATGCATGGGTATTCTCAAGAATAATGGTTTATAGAAGTGTGTTTTCATTTTTCACACAAACCTACTAGCAAGTAAGAATTGCAAATCAAAGCTTGGTTATGCTTTTTGAGGAGTGTAAACATTATAGATTGGATTACATTTTGGAGTCTACCTACAACTTCAAACTTATGCATAAAAATATTTCTTCCCACTCATCTTCCAAGTGAAACAAACGGTTCCAGTAAAATCCAAAAATAGGAATGAAGATTTGCAAAACCTTGATTTGGCTAAATCAAGAGTTGTAGAAATCTTGATTTCTACAATTCCATGAACCAAACAGACCCTTAAAGAAAGTTATTTCACCTCATTCTCACTTATCCAAATTATTATTCTTCCCACTTCATTCCAGCTCTATATTTTTCCAACCCACAACACTTCAACAATTACCTAAATGGTGCCACTTGTTTTATTTGCTTCAGTCCTATTTGGCATGTCTCAATTATTGCAATAATTCTAAGTGACTCACTGATTAATATAAAAACCCTAGTTTAAGGAAAGAACATTCACCAAATCATAAGACACTAATTTTTTTAGATGTCATTTTTAAAGTGAGGAAATTGATACAAGTCAAAAGAAAGCACTCAACTGAAAAAAAAAATTATGATTATTATAATGAATGAATCTTTCCTACATTTATGAAATTAAAACATTAATAAAATCAAATAGGTAGTTACATAGTTTTTCATTGAAAAGGACAAAACATGAATGTCTAATAGGATATAAATAGATCGATTTTGGGGCTCACACCTTTATGGTGCATTTGGCCAAATATTATGTTTATGGGAGTATAGACAAGGCATATGGTGTGTTAAACATAGTAATTCAAAGATATGTTTCATCTCATGTAATGTCATGACTATGAAAATATAGAAGATTTTAATTATCCTATCAATATGAATCCAAGCTTATTAGGACATAGGTTTTTTTTTAATTTGTAAAAAAGTTGTGACATGATCCATAGATTGCCAATTTGGAAATGTGGTACATAATGTTTCAGATTGATTGAATTTACATTAGTTTGCCTTAGAATTGATGAATAAATTAATTTTTTTCTATTTTTATTTTGAACTAAAAGAGGGGTAAAATTTTATTAAGACAAAAAGAGAAACAAAAAGGAGAGCTCAACAAGGAGCTTTATCCTGAGCAACAAGTTCATCTAACTCATAAGACAAATTCAAGGGTAGTTTCCCCCTATCCATAATATTTTAATCTTGAACATGATAAGAAACCCATTTGGCCAAACAATTAACAACTCTATTCCATTCTTGAGGAATGTAATTAAAACTATTAGACTCGAGAGAAGTACAAAAGGGAAGAGTTTGATTAACAACAGAAGCCAATTGCTAACTAACATCCTCAAGAAACTATGAGGTAAGAAAATTAACTATCACTTGAGAGTCAAATTCACAAATAAGCTTGCACCATCCCCTTAAACAACATTGCTCCATAACATATAAAATGACCAGGGCCTCTATGAGATTTTTAGTATGCCAACTCTAATGCATTGAGAAAAGAAATTAAATTTCTCCAAAGTTACATTGAGCAACACCCCCAATGCCAACAGGGCCTTGATTTCCCTAAGAATAACTATTAGTGTTGACTTTAAGAACTCCAGGTGGAGGAGGTGACCAATGATCCACATGGTTCACCTGTCGCTTCCCCTAACATCTAGGATGGTTTGGAACATTATGTTACCATTGACTTGCAACCCTTGAGAACTCATTCTAAAAATGGAAGTTAAGGTGACTAAAAATAGAAAGATCACCAGGATCCATGCCTCCATATAACTTATAATTAGTTTGAATAGTTTGTTGAAGAGAGTGGGAAATCTTCCAATAAAGATGCATGACTCTAATATGGAGATCCTAAAAGATTCATTAGTTTCTCTCCAACTAGATATGCTAAAGAATAAAAGAGGGGCCAACAATTCATGTAGCCTGAAGAGGTGAAGCCTTGGAGTGGGCACTCCCCAAGAAATCCCAAAACTTGGGCAAGGAGGAAGCATGCCGACAAGGCTAACCCTAAGCACTCCACCAAAGATGTCATAAGTGGGTAGAAAATGAACAATGGAAGAAGAGATGAGAGATAGACTCCTCTCCATTACTACATAACACACAAAAGGATGGGCCCTAAAGTCTACTTTTACAAAGATTATCGCACGTAAGACATTGGTTGTGAGCCACCAGCCACATGAAGAAATTACATTCTGACTTAGAAATCTTATTCCAAAATTGTTTCCACCAAGGGACCTCAACATCCCCTAAGAATTGTTTAGTAATCTCCTGGTACCCAACATAAATAGAATATTTACCATATAGGGTACCACTCCAAGTCAAAACATTTGGCCCTAGTAGAGAGAAACACTCCCAAGAAGCCAAAAATCCTAGAAATCTCCTAACGGTTTGCATTTGAGCCCTAGGGAGGCAAATCTGAAGAGTGCTTCCATCTATATCCGGAAACAAGACCCAATTGATAAGGAGTCTTATAATGAGCCACTTTATCCCATCTAGCAGCAAGAAAAATAATCACACAAAGTTTGGAGATGAGGGTAAATGGATAAGATGGAGGGTTGCCATCCCAAGCATCAGACCAAAATAAAGCCTCAGAGCCTCCCTTACATATTAGGAAAAGGCCCATCTTAACCAATTGAGCTTTATAGACCACTTGGGGTACTATTTTTATTTTGAATTATTTGTAGAATATATATATATATTTCTAATTGGTTCTTTATAATCTTTCTATTGATAGTTAGTTTTATTGGTTCATTAAAAAAAAATTCTAGAAACAGTTTGGCTTCCATCTACTAGTAAAACATTTCAGATTTCCATCCAAATCTAATATCTCAATCTAAGATTCATGCAAAGATTATAATTTATTAACTTGAAATTCTATTTTATTTTAATATATTATTTAAAAAAATAAATATTAAATTAAATTTCAAATCTTCAAAGTAATATTTAATAATAATAATGATAAACATTTTAATCAAGCTAAATATTTAAAACTATTAATAAAAAAAAAAAAAAATATTCAAATGTTCACTTTAATATTTTTAACTTTGAGTTAATATTTTGATCTCCCTTCATATATTTAACAAGGTAACATATTGGATTGAAAAGGAAAAGATAACTTCTTTTCTGTTAAGATATCTAACATTTAATTTTGTATGGCAATTTATGAAAAATAATGTTATATTGAATAGTTTGGTTGAATCAATTAATGGTTTGACTTACTGACTTAATCTTATTATTATGTGATATTAATGGTTTTATAAATTTCAAGGTACATTGAGAGTTTTATACTCTATAAAGTATCCATTAGATTCAATACGATTGTAAGATCTTTGCTTTGAAATCTACGTGAGATATAAAAGTTATTTTTGTTGTTTTCTCAGATAAATCTAGCCGTTGTGTTCTTCATGCCCTATAAATAAATCAGTTAGTACGGAAGATGGATGGTTGTAGAATAGGCGCCATTGCCTTCACCATGGAATTCCTGCAACGTTTGAAAGAGAGAGGGTCATCTAATCCTCTCCATTTACTCCAACTTCTCAATGATAATTTGGAGGTTGAATTCTGGGAGCTGCCAGAGGAGGCGAAGAAGACAGTGAATTGCCTCTTCAAGCCCTGCAAATCAGTTTGCCCTCAATGTAGTTTTGGAGAGGCTAAATACCGCTATCTGAATAACAGAACTAGATGTAAGTCTCCTCAACCAGCGTTTCAATGCCCTAGTTGCAGGCGCTTCTTTCCACTGGGTGGGATAAAGAGGAGGTTCAAAACTGAGACACCATTTCAACCGGCCCCAACAAAAGAAATTAATTCCCAGTTTGAGAAAGGGGCTTCAACATCAATCAGTGCTTCTAAGGGAGATGCCAAAGATTGCTTTCATTGTGATGGTCTTGATTCAGACGTCATAGCAATGGATTACTCCACAGAGATTGTAGATGAAGAAGAATCTCTTTTCATCGCCAAACTTGTCCAAGAATATAATGAGAAACACGACTCTGAGTGGGAACATGAGCTCAGTACACATTCTCAGTTTAATAGATCACAAATTCAACTCCCTTCCGATTGACTTCAGACAATAAGAGTGTATATCAAAATCAGGAAGCGGTATGTATTAGTTTAGCAGCAATTCACTCATTTTTTATTTATTTGCAGCTAATTTGCCAAGTGAGAAATCATGAGGACATCCTCTAATATTGAGGTCCCAACGCTCTTGTTTTGTCTACGAAAGAAATTGAAATAAAGATGAGCAAATTGTTGGCTAGAGGTATGTTGCTAAATACTAGACGGGTTCATGGAAAGATTTATCATACCAATAATTTTCAAATTTCTACATATTGTGATGAAAAGACGTTGAACTTGGTAAAGATTGAAGAAAGAAAAATGAAAACAAAAACCCACTTGAGAAGGAAGTTGCTGGTTGTCCTATTTATTATGATTTCTTCTTCTGTTTGGATGTACTGATTAATGAAGAGGGTTATCAAGTTCTAAAAAGAAAGCACAAGAAAAACCCACACCCATGGGAGAAAAAGAAGAAGAAAACCCATTTGAGAAAGAAAATGATGGTTCTTTGAAAACCTCATTCAGCCACCAGTTCAGAATTTGGACACAATTCTTGTTCCAATTTTGATACGATGCATTCCATAATTTCAAGGGTTTCTTCAATTGTTCGGTTCTAAATTTAATCATTAGCATCTGCTTTGAACATTTTTTTAACTGAATATGGTAATAATACAATTGATGTGATTAATAAAATTCTGGGCAAGTCTTCTGGTCTAGAGAAAAAAGTCAATCACTCACATTTGATACTACTCCTGTACCATAATTTGTTTGAATTTGAAATGGGCTTATAATTCTAATTCTAATTCTAATTCAAAACTGTTCGACACTAAAGAATTCAAAACTGTTCGAAACAAAAGAATCACGGGATTTTGATATTTTGATTCCAAGAAATTATCTGCGATCATCGATGACGTCCTGGAAATTTGATATTATGAATAATGTAGGAACAAGCAATTTTATTTTTTTTTCCCACAGACTTAAAGAACACAATGGTTTTTAATTGTCTTTTCAGAATTTTATATTTTCCAAGCACATTCGTTTTAAGCCATCTTTCCATGGCACAATGAGGTAAAACATTTATTAGTGGGCACGAAATGTTTGTTTCCTGGAAGATTAAAGGATCGCTAGAAATATAAATTTGTTGGAAATGAGGGATTTGGGGCTAAAACAGACTGCCCAAGTCCTCCGCGTTCTTCATTATTAGAGATTTCAAATTGGAAATATTATAATCTGCCTTCTGTTTACCGTTTCTTAGGATACCTGGCATAAAGAAAAAACATTAAAGGTTGAATCCACTTTGGGTACCCTACTTATAAGATTATCTAACTTTGGATACCAATGTTACACCATTTCATGGTGGTTATTGTATTTGTCGTAGGCAATATACTATTCATTCAGTTCTTCACAATTAGTAAATCTTAATAAATTTACATCCAAAGTTTACAAAAAACTTTTAAGTGAAACTATTATTGAAAGAGATGTTGGAGCTCAAGAAACATGTCACATGCTCCTAAAACTTCTATTAGTGGAATGCAGTAGAAGATTTGTTAATCTGAACATCTCCCGAAAAATATTCAAATCTGTTAAGACAAAGAATGAAGATTGTATTGAAAAGAAAACAGAATCATCCATAGATTCATATATAAGAAGACCTATTTCTATGGACTCCATCACTTTAATTGATGTCTCTAGAGAATGGATATATTGTACAAATAGAAAGAAAGAGAATAAGTGGGAGCGTAGAAAAAAGGTTACAATTGTTAGAGTATATCCAAAATTTATTTCTATTCCGCTACATGTATCAGACAAGTTTTTTGAGTTTTTCTTTTCAGAGTTGTTGTATAAACCATTCCATGACATTCAAGTTGATATTGGTGATGATAATATCACAATAGTTTCAAACTGGGAGTCACTAGATTATGTTCCATGGCATGCTGAAAGAAGAGTGGGTGTAGAAAGTAGTGATGGCAGTTTTGTGTTTGGAAGTGAGAACAATGTAATGGGTTCTCATAACATTACAGAGCATGAATGGGAAATCATCTCATAGATGAATCGTGTTCAAATGATGGAGATTTTTAAAGCTGATATGCTAGGAAAAAGGGACATGGATGTGCAACATAGTTGGTTAAAGCAATACAGGTCAGATGAATATACTTCAAGTGCAATCAATTTTATTGGTAGAATGAGAGAAAATGGATGCACTATAAATCTTCAACATGAACAATAAATTAATAGCAGTAAATTGGGTGAAAAATAGAAAAGGGCATTTGATGTTATTCTGACACACTATAATGGCAGTGATAATGTAACACCCTTGTATATGATAATTCAAGGTACAACTGGTACAGAAAAATCATTTTTGATTGGTGCAATCAATAATTTTTTTAAAGATTCTGCATTCCCTAAGCATTGTCCGTTGTTAATTCTAGCACCGATAGGAGTGGATGCATACAACATAGGTGGTTCAACTGTACATTCCAAATTGAAGATTCAAGTAAATAATTTTAGAAAGTTGGAAGGAACACGTTGACAAGTTTCCAAGAAGAACTAAGTTAAATAAGATATATTTTAATAGATGAAATGAGCTTTCTTGGGGAGAAGTTGCTTGAGAATATAGACTCTAGACTTCGTTAAGCATTTCCTCAAAATTCCCATCTTAACTTTGGAGGTATTCTATAACAAATTTATAATTGATGTAGTAGAGAAACAAAAAAAATTAGCATAAATATTTTTTTATTGCAAAATTGCTAATAAATAATTTATATATTTTTTAGGTATCTCAGTGATTTTGGTTGGTGATCTTCGCCAATTCCCTCTTGTGAAACACAAGGTAGCATATGACAGTAGGAGATGTGTAAAAATACTATGGGAAGACTTCAAGATTGTGATTACATTGGAAAATGTTTATAGACAAGAGGGAGAGAATCTAGATCAAAATAAGTTCCACCAGTTGCTCACAAATATTAGAAATGCTCAACCAACAATTGACGATTGGAAATTACTAATGTCACATACAACATGCAATATTCCAAAAAATATAAATGATGATTTTGACAACAATGTTCATTTATTCTGTACAAATGATAATGTTCACAAACATAATAAAAGAAAACTCCATTCTCTTCAAGAACCAATTGCATGTGTAATTGCTACAAAGTTGTCAAATTATATTTCAGTAGATGAGAATTGTGCCAATGAACTTGATATTAAATTGTTGATTTCAAGGAGATCAAGAGTTATGCTAACATCAAACTTGTGGATAGAAGTAGGCCTTGTAAATGGAGCTTTGGGTTATGTTGAGGAAATAGTGTACAAGCCAGGTAGTGCACCACCTCAACTGCCATTATATGTCATGGTAAAATTTGATGCCTACTTTGGCTTTCCATTCAATAATGAACACCCTAAAGTAGTACCTATTATGGCTATACAAAGAGGTTCTACCACTCAGATGCCCTTGAGATTGGCATGGCCACTGACAATACATAAATCGCAAGGTTTGACACTTGAAAAAGAAAAAAATGATATTGGACCAAGAGAAAGAATAGTAATGACATTTGTTGCAATTTATCATGTAAAGTCACTACAGGGTCTGAGGATAATGCCACCATTTTCTTTTGATCCTTATGAGAAGATGAAGAACAGAAAATAGTTAGAAAAAAGAAAAGTTGAAGAAAAAAGGCTAAAGACATTAGAAATAAACCATCATGATTGTATAGTTTAATAAGGTCTTTTCTACAACTATTAAATAATATGCAGTTGTATATAGACATGTTATAAACATAGGAGTTATACTACTTGAGCAAAGAAAATAAAATTGGACAAAAAATTAATAGAACAAATATGTTGTTGCTTTGATGTTCATCATTCTCAATGCACATTGTACTTCTTCTATAATTTCTTTCTTCTTTTGTATAACAAAAAACTGTTGGTAAAGATTTACCAACAAAAAAGATTGTGGAAAGTTTAAAATTGCCATTCAATATTTTATTATTATTGTTCATCAATTATTTGTATTTAATACATTGTTGGGACTTAATGTGGTTCAATAAATATTATTTATAGAATATTACTTTGATGTTTGTCATTCTCAATGCACATTGTACTTTTTTATAATTTTTTTCTTCTTTTATATAACAAAAAGCTATTACTGAAGGCTCAGATAAGGATGTCCCTGAGGAAGAGGAAGGGATGGATGCTGGGGAGTTTAGCTCTAACCTGGATGGTTATCCAGATACGAAAGACAAAAATGAGGAAGGGAGAGAGGAAGATACTATTGAGGATAACTCAGAACAGAGCAAGTTTGATAATGAGGGTACTCATATTGAGTCTAGGGGAGGTGATAAAGAGAAAGAAAATTTAATCAATGATCCAACTATTTTAAGTGAGGAGGAAAACATGGGGATAGCTTCCACTCCTGTAAAGGAGATTGAGGGACATGATAAGGAGGTCCCAAGTCAACATGTCCCTGCGGAGTTTGGTGAGGAGGATCCATTGGATGGGGGGGTACAAATTGATAAAGTTGGCCCCTTGCCACACACCACTGCTGATGATGCGAGTGACTCCCCGGAGAGGGAAACCAAACTTCCTTCCTACACTTTGCCAAACAAAAAGCTGACTCTTTCTTTTAAGTCGACTCCTAGATTTATAATGAAATAATGGGGCTGAATAAGAAAGTGGAAACCTTGTAACATAACCAAGAGGCTGACTGGGCTATTATTCAACACATGGAGGTGCAAATGGGAGATATCCCAAAAAAAAAAAAAGATTACGAGCAAAATCTTAGAATGCTTATCAAGGAAAGTGGAACAAAAATGGAGCAGGTAACTTCAAGCATCTGTGCTACTGCGGTGAAATTGGGCAAAAGAGCAAATGAAGGAACCATATCTTCAGAGGGCCCTAGCAAGAGCACAAGACAGAGTTTGAGGAAGAAAGCTTTGATTGTTGCTGCTTCTTCGGCTGCTAACTCCATCCAGGACATGGCTAAGATTGGTAAGGAGGCAGTTAAGATGATTATAGAACTACAATAGTTTCCTAGGTCTTCTTTTCTAGTTGGGTTCTTGTTCAGGTCTTGTTTGTTGGTTGTTACTTCTGGTTCTTGTGTTTGGTCCTGTTTTCTAGCTTTTGCTTTTAAACTGTACTGATGGTTCCAGGTCCTTGTAAAACTCGGGTACTTTATTTGGACTTTGTTAGTGGTTTCAGGTCCCTATAAAACCTATTTTTGGTACTGCTTCTAGTAGGTTTAAGGACTCTTTCCTGATGGATGGCTTGTTTTTTCTTTTTTTGAGGATGTGAAAGGGTTTTAGGGTCCCTTCAAAACCTGTTTTTACCGTAATCTAAAACAAAAAGCTATTGGTAAAGATTTACCAAAAAAATGATTATGGAAAGTTTAAGATTGCCATTCAATATTTTTTAATTATTGTTCATCAATTATTTGTATTTAATATGTTGTTGGAACTTAACATGGTTCAATAAATATTATTTATAGAATAGATAGAAAATATAATTTGTCTTTGTTAATACTTCTATTTTTATTTTCAGATATTAAAAGGAAAAAAAATGTTGAGGCAAAGAACGATTAAAGTTGATAACACAAATCATCATTTTAATCTTCAGACAATACACGCTCAAGAAAGAACAAATTATTTATCTTGTAAAATAAATCTTTTAGAAGTAGGGTTGTTGAAATTTTATCCACCAGCTCTTCAAAATTTTGGTCACTTCTACCAAGATCCTAATTTTTCGTATTTGGTTTGTTGTGAAGACTGTGACCCCGCAGAGCTTTATTTTGTTCCTATAGAGGTTTGGATTGAGCAATCTCCTTATCCAATGGACTCTATAGAAAATAGCCCTATTTGGTTAGAAAAAAAATTGCGGTCTCCACAAACCAATACTCAAGGTCTAGCAAACTATCATTATCATGGTCAGATTTTTATATTGTAGTTTAGTGGATTATAGAACACCCTGTGGAATCAAGTTGTTGTAGATAGATGGGGAGCTCAAGGGGTCTTCCTGACTCTACCAATCCATGAAAGAACAAGGAAGATTGTTGTAGGGAAAATATGAACATAGATACAAACTACTTGTGATTTTCAAAAAATAAGGCAAGGAGTTACAAACACATGGTGTTTGCGATGTAGAATTTATGAACATCTCTATTGGTTTGACATTTTAGATCCTACATACTCTATTTTGTTTCAACGAAACATTGTTTAATTTGATGATGATAGTGATTCTAATTAGAATATTTATCTCTATGTTATTTTCTGCAAACAATGTAACTTTGATGTTACTATAAAATTGGTGAACATTCCAACTATCTTTATATGGATTGTATATAAAGTTTATTAAAAATATTACATTTTACATTCACATATTCTATATGAATATTTTATTTTCACAAATATATGATTTATATCCTTTTCGGTGTAATAATTTGATATATGGTAAGTTTTAACATATTTTTTTCACATTAAAAAATTACAAAGATGTTTTCAATTGTTTTAGAATTTGTTATTAATTACTGAAAATTTCATAACTCACATTAATTATGAAAATCATTTTACACTGAATGGATATATTCTTTTGAATGACTTTATGATTTTTTTTAAAAATTGATATGAATTGTGTAGTGTTTTGGTGGGTTTTCATACTAAAAATTTTACTTTTTAGTTAAGATTTCATATAAGGTTTGAATGAGACGTCATTAGACCATATGCTATATAACAATGGTAGTGCCAGTGTTGGAAATGAAGACTGTAGTATTTTCTGTAAATCTTATAGATTGCTATTTTAAATATATCAGCAAGCTGAACCGACACATTATGGAATCAACAAACCGATACTATTGATTCCCATATATGGGATATTGTGGAGATTAATATAGTTTATTTTATCAGCTAAAATAGAAAAGGTGTTCCATATATTGATAGGATGGGTCAGATTCAGAAACAACTTTCCAGAGACCCCAACATGAATAACATCGATCTGTTGTCTAATAGTGAGATTGTGTATTGAGCATGACAATTACCCAAATAATTGCATCCCCATCCTAAATTTGCTTGTGTGTTAATGCTTTGGTAGATGCCATAAAGACATGTGAATTCCATGTAGCAGTAACATGAGGTGGTTCTCACCTAAGAGTAAATTCAATAATGTGCAAAAGTTTATAAAGTTTAACTACTGGACGGTTTTCTTCTATCTAATTAATGGGGTCTATGAAGCACAGTAAGCAAGCATTGAAAAATTAACATAGTCAATGAAATAGTACAATTCCAGTATAAATTTTAATGTGAATTATATCATTCCTTAAATGTTTTAGGAAGGTTGAGGATAAATTATCGTTCTTGTTAAAGAATCAAAACTAAAAAGAAAGAATATGTCATAAATGAAAAATTAAATGTCACAAAAAATTTAAAATCATAAAAGTTTTCACAAAATACAATGCAAAAGGAGAGGCACGCCTCTCCTAGAACGTTGTAGGAAAGACATCACAACATCTAATTGTAAAATAAGAAATGTTATAATCTGCCTTTTGTTTACCATTTCTTAGGGTACTTGGCATAAAGAAAAAACATTAAAGGTAGAATCGACTTTGGGTACCCTACTTATAAGATTATCTAACTTTGGACATCAATATTACATCATTTCATAGTGGTTATTAGTACTTGTAAGTATTAGTACTTGCTGGTAGGCTAACGACTATTGTGATACTTTAAATTTTTTGGTTTGCTTAAAAATTAATTGATTTTTTTTTATCGAACTAATATGTTGCATAACATATATGCATAATTGTTAACATTACAATTTAAAAAATATATTTTTCAAAAAATTATATTTCTTATATTGATAGGGTGGATTGTAAAACTAATCATTTTTAAGAGTTGTTTTTATTAAGGTGAATATGATTTAATATTTTTAAAATCTAAATGATTTGGTTTAATTTTTTATAATTTTAATATCGTATTTATTTTATAATATAATTTTTGTCATCAAATTAAAAATACTAAAAGATATCTTTCATATATTATATAATAGTTTAAGAAATACTATTATATATTACTATTATAAAAATATTATTATTTTCATATTTAAATATATTTTTAATATAATATTAGTAGATGACATAAATACAATAGAACATATATATTAATAATTATATTTATAAATAAAATTTAAATTATAATTATAATTAATATCATTATAGACAACTATAATTATCTAATATTTTTATTAATTAAAATATTTTATAAACTATAATAAATTTATTAAATTAAAACTATATTTATATAAAAGCTAAAGGCAAGTATTAAGCCACTATTCACTTGTTCAAATTTATCATTGGACACAGTAAAATTGATGAAGTCATGGAATTCAATATTTTCTAAATATAAGCTTCATTGCATTATTGTGGCTTGCATTAGGGAGAATGTGTTATCTTATTAGGAGTATGTGCAATGCCCATATTGGCCCCATTTGGAATTATGACCACCTTTTTATTAATAAATATTTTTATTATTATAAAATATCGCATTAGATTTGTATATATTTGTACTTCGTTTGGCAACTATAAAATATGATTAGCTATTGCATTGTTTTACTCTTTTTTAAGGCACATATAATGTGGACTATAAAAGACACTTAAATGTCATATTTTATCACAATCGTGTAGGTCCATATTATTAAGAAAATGAGTTGACATTATTAGTCTTGGCCAAGCC
This sequence comes from Cupressus sempervirens, assembly GCA_028749045.1. Classification (NCBI taxonomy): domain Eukaryota; kingdom Viridiplantae; phylum Streptophyta; class Pinopsida; order Cupressales; family Cupressaceae; genus Cupressus; species Cupressus sempervirens. The sequence goes on from CM053791.1 coordinate 315,302,822, forward strand.
CCCTATAGCATTTTTTTATGTAAAAAAAAAATTCAAAATTTCTAATGTTTGATTTTAAAAATCAATTATGATATGCAATTTTGATATTTTGATTAGTCTATGGTAAATTTGTTGGGATTTATTTGTATTTTGTAAGTAGAAAATTAGGAAAATAATGAGAAGCATACATGTAAGATTATATTGGGTCATATTCTTTTGTCCATTTAACTTTTGCATTTATGATTTTTTTTGTTCTTAAAGTGACTTATATTTATGTATGTTATTTTTTAAAAGAAAAAGTGGGCACGACCACAAAATATTATTTTATTAATAAGCTAGTTCAAGAACTTTGTATGGAAAGAAATAGAAAGAAAGCCCTACTTGTTCAATTACATTATATGAACGAAGAGGATAAGAGTTGTCTGTAGCCAATTATATCATCCAACACGGTTGAGAGACTCCTTATCAACAATCTCTGATAAGTTTGAAAAAGATGATAATGAAACTGATTGATTAGTCGAATTAGAACTAACCACTGGAACAAATAATTCAAGATGTTGGCCATCACACCCAAGGTTAGCCAAATGGATTGCTACCTTATTACCTTCCTGAGAATGTGGGAAACACGATAGTTATGGAGTGAATCCAACAATTTCTCAATTTGATTTAAAACATATGAAATTTTTCAATTGATCGAGGATCTTGAAATACATGAGGGTAAAAGTACAAACCTGTGTCACCCTTTTACAAAGGAAAAGGCTAACAAAATTATAACTGTTCAACTTCAACGACATAAATATTGTATTATTTTTTAGAATTTGAAAGTGAAATAAACTAATAAAATGTGTAGAAATGGATGAAGTTTAGGATTATAATTTTTAATAATTATTTGCAAAAAGAAATGATAGATTTTCCTATTTTTTAAAGATAACTTTTTAGTTGCTGAAAAATGCTAAAAATTAGGAGTCTAGTTCCCACCCCAAAACTAGAAGGAAATAAACTTATTTCCTTTTGATCTCAAATTATGCTATAGATGATATATGTAGCTAGAACAATCAAAAACAAAAATAGACTTTAGACCTATATTTTCTCTTTTATAACAATTCAAATTTTAACTTATTCAAATCGATAGTTTTCATTTCCCACCATATTTTTGAAAATAAATCTATTCCAACTAAAAGAAAAATTATAGATTCTTGAAGAAGACCCTCTCCTCTAGAACACCATATAATTTTAAAATTTTTCTAATGTGATTTACTATTTTTTTCTTTCTCAAAATCGACATCTTCTCGAGTGTTAAAATGTGTAAGTGTAGAATTTTTTAATTACAATATATTATAACTAATAAAAAAACTACGAACCGTATATGAGAATATCCTTGACTATGATCTCTATAACATGGTGTTTATATGTTATTAAAAAATATCATAAAAAAATAGTAAGAGTTATTGAAACGTAAGTTTTCTAATATAATTTAATTTATTTAGTAATTTGATACTAACTACTATAGAACATGCATTTAATACACATTTCCAATTGGAAAAATGTGAGATCATATATAACTTAGCTAGAATAAATTTAAGAAGATCATATGTAAAAAAAAATTGATTTTTAAATAGAAATACTCAAATTTAGTTGTTTTGATTAGTCAGCCTAAAAGGTGACACAACTTTGTACATTCACCCATTAATTGATAACCACTATTGAATCACCTTCAATGTGAACTTTCATTTTCTTTTCCAAAATCATACTAGCAAAAAGAGTATGTGCCTTAGCAACATTATTTGTCCTCGATAGAATAGGACCAACTTTAACTGCCAAACTTTTCCTTAGTGGTCTCTCATACAAATTCATATACATAAAATTCTTGGGTTACCCCAAGAAGAGCCATCAAAATTAATCTTGCCAAAGCCTTTAGATAGTGAAATCTATTTGATTGAAGCCTTGTACACAATCTTGTTTGAATTTATCTTTGGAGCGTAACTCATTGGAATATGAATGTCTTTCCATTCTCTAATAATACTACCACCCCAAAGTGAGAATAAATTATTAAACCCTATTGTAGATAATGATGCATTTGAGATAGACTTCTCAATACACTCTTGAACTTTCCTTACATGTAATAACTCATGATGAAAATTTGTTTATTCCTCTCCAGCCAAACAACCCACACTACTATTGACAAGGTACATTTCCAAATGTAATGAAACAATGAGCTAGAATAAAGAAGAGGCCAACACTTAAAATAGATCCCACAAGTTATGCAAAAGAGACATCAAAAAATTTAGTTTGAACTAAGAACATGTAACCAACATTATTGTGCAAAAGGAAATGAAGCAAGAGATGATCAATCATTTCAACTAAAACATCACACAAAAAATAGTTAAATGGTTGACCAATTTGAAACCTCAAGAGTTGTCACTAGTCAAAATCCTCTTTTTTAAAGTGAGCCATGTGAAACAAATAGTCTTTGGAAGCATTGCATTATTTCAACAAAATGTGTAGGCCCGATGTGAAGGTCTCATCTTGTCCATTTGTTTGAAAGCCCTATAACCTTCTTTGACACACTACTTGCCTTCATGTGAGGAGGCCCACCTAATAACTTCTTCATTATGGGAAAATAAAATGATCCTCTCATCAAAAAAAATTGTCAATAATGATCTCTGCTAAGAGTGTTACATCCCAAATTTTGCTCTAAAATTTTTAAGCTAATTATAATCGTTGAACCAAAGTAATTTTTCATGTTCAAGTGAAATTAGTTCATAATAGCCATTGTTTTATTATGGAATTTATAGTCATTGTTCTATTTATTCATGTTCATGTGAAATTGAAGTAGTTATCTTTAACCGTTGCATCAATCTAATTATCCTATGAAGTTGAATCAGTTAAATTTAGTCGTTGTGTTCATGTGAAATGAAGATAGTTAAATTTAGTCATTCTGCATTTATGATGAATCAGTTAGTATTTATAATGAAATTTCCTAACGATTTTATCTAACAAATTATAGATCATGAATTGATGTTTTGGTGAGAATGTTGTTTAAAAGGTTGCAAGATGAAGACCAGAGAAAGAGGGGAAGCATTATGAAATGAGGTCATCAGAATGGGATGGACATAAGATTCAGTCATCAGGAATGACATGTTTGAACTAAAAATCACCTTGGTAGGTTTATTTGGACTTGACAACAAATTTCTTGGTGGAATCTGCATGAGCTAAAATTAAAGTTAAAAATAATATAAATAATAAATATAAACAAAATTCTTACCTTAATTTAATTTTTCAAATAATAATATCACCTTACATTATTTTACTCTCTTCATTAAGATCATAAATATATAAAAACAAGATGACACTTTTACATTAAAAATTATAATTCAATAATGCCACCTTGTACGTACATATTTATAACCTTAATAAAGATAATAAAATAATATGAAATAATATTATTTAATTGACCTTTCATCTTTCCTCCTCTTTTCTTTTTCTTTTTCCTCTTCTTATATTCTTTCTTTTCAATCTAAAGTCAAAATGGGTCTTGTAATGATAGGAAGCCATAAGGTCATATTTGAATTATTAAATATGCTAGCCTTGTCATCTATCAGGCTCATTGGAAATCCAACTCAACTTACTCTGCAATACGTCCATCACCCTACAATACATTTATCACTTTGCAAAATGTTTATCCATCTACTCAGCCACGATGCAATATTATCTAGATTCCCACGTCTTTTTGCATATCACTTGTCATTGTTCCTACATCCATTCACGTAAATTCTTATCTGGGTCGATTTGGTCCAAACCTTAAATAATTTACACAGTATAAAGTTTTGTTGCTTACCATAAGTTCTAACTATTTGAGATGCCTTTGAATCTATACACATGGTTACTTATGAAGCAGTTTAGTGTTTAAAAATGAAAGCTGACTATGGAAGTACTAGTGCTTGTATGATTTTTAAAAATATTTTAAAATTTTCTTTGTCCAGAATATCGAAAGCCATCACTTGAAATTTTTTTGAATATAGATTATTCCCTTATCAAACCATGCATGTTATAATCTATAGATTTTATCTTGAAATGTTCTATTTTTAGATAAATATACAATAATAATGATCAATTCTGAATACTAAAGAAATTTCTTAGGATGTAAAGTCAGAGTCTTATAAATAGGTACATGATGTAATGGTTCAGGCACCAAGGAAACACTGGTCTGATGACTTGTTGATGGTGTGAGGTGTAGATGAAAATGATAAAAGAAAAATAAGAATGCTATCAAAAATTTAAAATACATAAATTAATTCAATACTATTAACTCATGCAATTTCACTTTGATAATTAGTTGTCAAGTTGAGTGGTGGAGATCGGGTTATAAAACCCACCTCTGAAATCCCTAGCCAGGGAGATGATAGGCATACTTGTCATAACAAAATGATTGCATTGATGTCTTGATGCTTCAGTTATTTAACCAAATAGCTATTGGGACCTCAACCCACTTGAGTACTCCAATGGTTGGATCAATGAATGTCCCAAGCTTGACCTCAGGGTAGGGAGGGCCATTTTATTAATTTAGAACCCGTGGGTATAAGTAACAAGGTCCACGGTTGGGAGGTTAAGCCTATGTAATGCTTCTCCTCTTACCAAAGTTAGAGCTTGGACAACCAATTGGAAAAGTCTCTCACGTAAATTAGTATTTTTTTCTTTTCTTTAAAGTTAGTAATCTTCCTTGTTTAGTGGAAATATTTTTCTTGGAAAAAGATAGTTGTGATCATAAAAATCTAGTTAGTTAATTGTAGCATGTTAAATGCATCTTTCCATTCTAGCATTTTAGTCTAGAATTAAATTTCAACATTTAATTTAAATTCACATTTAGTAATTAGAATAAATTTAATTTTAGTAATTCAATTAGAATTAAATTCAACATTTAGTCTAGATTTAATCTCAACAATTAATCTAGATTTAATTTTAGTTGATTATGTAATTTTCTTGAATATGAAATGAAATGTAAACTTAATAATCTATTTTTGAAATGTAAAAATACAAATCGGAATGTTGAAAGTAGTTTTAGAAAATCTAGTTGTTACAAAGAGCCAAGAGGCAAGCTCATTGGTTCCTTCCACAAAAATTTCCTTGGGAATAATATGTTGTCTTATTATTATTTATAATTTTGCTTTAAAAGAGTATATAAGATTTTATGATAGTTTGAAGTAGAGATATAAAAATCAAAATCATAGATTGTATATTTAAATTGATTTTTTTGAATGCTATTTTTATAAATAAATTGAAATTATATATATATATATATATATATATATATATATATATATATATATAATATAATTGAAACCTTGATTATTATTGTTCATATTGATAACATGTTAATGTTATAATTCTGTCGAATAAATTATATTATATATATGAGATATATAAATATGAAAAATAATATATATGAAAGAATTAACTTATGTTAAAAGTATATATATATATATATATATATATATATATATATATCTTGATATATCTTGTTATGAAACCATTATAATATATTGAGGATATATTACTTGTGTTATAGCTATAACTAATGTAAGTTAATATGTTAAAGGGACATGTCTCTTCAAGATACATGCCTCTTTATTTCATATATATATTTGTTTGTATAGTAACTTGGAAAACACATAAAAGATCCAAAAGTGCTATTACAAGTTACAAAATAGATTAATTGATCCTATTTCACTAACATCGTATCAGAGCAGTATACGTTACCAGGGACTTGTGAGATTTTCACTTACATGGTTGGATCTGGACATAATTACTGTCTCATAGATTTGATAAAAATTGTTTGGACTCAACTACTATCAGTTCTTCTATTTGAGATAGAGCAGGATCAAAATTTCATTGTGTTAATCATATGATACAGATGACGAGTATCATAGAAGCCTCTATTGTTCAAGATGACGTCTCTCAAATATTAGCAGAGCATGGGAAGATACAACACTTGGGATCAAAATGGAAGATCAGATAGTTATAAGGCTTTGGGCATTATTACTAAAGCAAGTGATCACACTTAGAAAGGAAAGATTAAGAATCATTTTGTTGGAAATTAAATGGAAAACTACTGCAATTGAAAATCTCTCGCAGGATTTCCCATATCCACTGTCACACAGATAAAATGCATTCTTTTCAAATGTAAATATGGTGGGAGTATCTAGTGGGATTGGTCTACATAGGGCCTCTTAGAGCACTCTATGATTATAGATCATAATTGCAATCTATCTATGTTGATGGAGAATTTTATTTTGGTGAAGACAAAGATAATATTCAAGCATTGTTGGTACCAGATGATCGACCTCGTACTTAAAACAAGAACGACCACAAAACTATATATAGGGATAGTCACATCATAGTATCAACCACAATATCTTATGCTCCTATTCAAAGAAGATCATACCCATTCATCTCAGAAATTCACATCGGGTCAGTAAGAAAATCGAGGGAGATCCATTTTGACTTAGCATGAGAACATAATATCACTTTTGAAGGAATTTCACAACTACAGTTTATAGAGGAAGATAGAGGGTTTGGGAATAAAGATAAGTATTTTTTATCTTTGGTATTGATTATGAGAATTTCATTACTTTGATCAGCATGGGGTAGATGTTAATGTTGTTGACCATATTGGTCAAACTGCTTTGTATTGGAGTACTATGCGTGGGGCAATTCAATTTGTTGAGTTATTACTTTAAGAAGGTGCTTGTGTGGACATTGTAGATTCAAATGGATACCACGTGGGTTTTTCTATCGCGATAGGTCATTCATATGAAATTTTAGCTAAATTTGTATATCTAAGTAGCATCAAGCCTACATGACTTAGTAACTCAAATCAAGTTAATGGGAAATGGAATTTTTTTTCTTCTTGTATTGGAATTGAAATTGTATATTTGCACCATTCTATAATCTTGAAAGCTTTGAAAGCTAAGAGTAGGAATTTTCCATTGTGGGGGGAATAGTAATCAATGTTCCATTCTCACTTGAACACTCTTTAGCAGGGAGATGTTCCAATCTCAAATAATCTAAGAAGGAAATTTTTGATTTTTTGCATATGGACCCTCATTGGAGCAATTGGTATCAATGATTCTTATATGTAGATATGTATTTATCCTTGAGTATTACATTTATCTTGTCTTTGTAGTCTCTCTCTTATTTGTACTTCTATATGTGATATAAAGAGTCATTTGACTTAATCTTTTCCTTTGTCTCTAAGGATGTCCTTGCAAGAAATAAGATTGGAACATTAGGCATGCTTCCAATGTTGTAAAAACTGAATCTTATGATAGTATCTCCAAAGAAGTTTTGATTCGTTAATCATCTAATGATTATGTTGAATAATGTGTGGCTCTTGAAGAAAATATTCTTGATGATTATGATTATGAGAGGGAGTTTGACAGTTCATTAGAGGTAACCTTGGAGAAAGAGAGGGAGCAAAAAATAAAATTGCTTCAATTAAACTTTTGATGATTTTGATTCAGAAGGAATAGACCTTGTTGATAGATTGTCCACTAGTTAGAAATGGTATCAGCTAAAGGACTATGATTCATGGTATAAGAAGGTCTTATGCTATTAGGATACCTATTGAACTAGGGAAGCATGACATGACTTGCTACCAAGAGGTTAGAAGGATGATAATGGATTTAGAGGGAGCTTTGACACTTTATTGGTAACCTTGACAAGAAGATCAAAAGTATTCATGGAGACTTCATGTGAACCTTTGATGTCATACATGTATGAGCTTGTCCCCTATGTACATCATGAAGAAGTGACAACTTCTAAATACTTATCACTTGTATTAGGAGAAGTTATTGAAAGGTGATGAACTTACAATGACTTGTATCATGATATAAATTTTATGTAAATGTTGAAATAAATCATGAACGGCTTTATCTTATAAATCAACAACTAGACATTAGATGTTATTAATTTAACTATCCACAAGTTGTTCGTATAGATATATTTTAGGTACTTGGTGAATATCTTGCCTTGATATTCTGATAGGCCATTACCACATTGAGTACTTGGTGAATATCATTTAGTTGATGTTCTAATAGGCCATTACTTAAGAGTACTTGGTAAATATCCTTTGATTGATGTTCTGATAGGCCAATGCTCATGTTACCTAATATGATATCAAATAGTAATTGGTGAATATTATGTTTTGATATTTTGATAGGTCAATACTTATATGATATCATATTCTAGAAATCTTTTGATCAAAGATTTCTTATATGTATTATTCTTGAAATATTACCTATGGTTTAATATCTACGTGTTTTATCCTTCTTCATTAAGAGGGAGTGTTAATGTTATAATTTTTTCAGATAAATTATATTATATATATGAGATATATAAATATGACAAATAATATATATGAAATAATTAACTTATAATATATTGAGGATATATTACTTGTGTTATAACTATAACTAATGTAAAGTAATATGTTAAAGGGACATGCCTCTTTATTTCATATATATATTTTTTTGTGTAGTAACTTGGAAAACACATAAAAGATCCACAAGTTCTATTATAAGTTACAAAATAGATTAATCGATCCTATTTCACTAACATAACATTATTTTAATCTTAAATTTTAACAAAATTATCATCATCCTTTATTCATAATCATAATCCTATAATCTTCTTTGAAAAAATAATTTCAACATTGTAGTTATGATTGGATCATAGAAATACATTTGATCAAGATCTTTTGTACAATCTATGAGATAAAATAATAAAATGTTTGAGAAGAAAAATCAATTCTAATAAACTATTAAACATACTTCTAAACCAATAAGATTAAATAATAAAATGTTTAAGAATTAATTATTCTTTTTTTAAAGAATAGATTGAAAGTTTGATTTTTTTAAATAAATTGATGTTTTATTTATATAATGAATCAAAGAGAAAATGGTGTGTATTTTAACTTTAAAAAATGTTAAATAAGAATTTATTAAAAAATTAGAAAAATCATTTTAAATTCTCTATGCTAATACCAGCAAATTGCATCCTTAAGGGCCCGTTTGGCTAGGGAAATAGGAATAGGGGAATAGGAATAGCTATTCTGGAATAGAAAATGGGGGTACATATTCCTATTCTCTATTTGGTTCAGCCATAATTTGATGGGGAATTCACAGACCCAAAAATTTATGTTTTCTAAAATAAATAAAATTGAAATAGGAATACATATTCCAATTCCACCTATTTAGATGGAATTGCAAAACCTCATTTTTGGACCAAAATTGGAATATGTATTCCTATTTTATCTCGTATTCCAATTCTGATTTGGTGCATCCAAATGAAGAACTCAAAATTTTAAGAATTTACATATGCCTATTCTGCTTGTATTCCCACTACCAAATGGGCCTTAAAAGGCAAAAATTTTCTTCATGTTTTGAGATTGCAGAATCCTTATAAGGGTGGAAAATTTCTTCAACTTTGTGAAGGAACAATTATTTGGGAAACTATAGCTTTCGTGCTAGAGGATTTGAAGTGTTTTTTTTGACATTGGAGGTTCATCTCTGGTGAAGTTTTACATCATTTGACGTGGGCCCTAGACACATACATCTTTTCACAGATAGTAGTACCACATCGATATTACATAAAATCCTAATCTAGGTCAAGCACCATATATTTCATAGACCTGTCTGCAAGCAACTTGAATTTCATAAAAGAGAGCATATTAAGCTATGATAGATCCTCATGCAAAATAGACAAGAATTGTCCATTGGTATTCAATTGCAATATCTTTTGAGTAAAGTGAGAGTGATTCATGGGATATGAATAGTTAGACACAAGCTTCCATAAAGGAATTATAAGTCTTAGCAAATTAATGGTAGGCTCCCAAATACCACACACTGCCTCATCCATGAATTTTAGGTGCTCTAACAAAATCACAAGGCTTGGAAAATATATCAACCACCCTAAAACAACACTTCATTCCCATTTTGTGGATAGATAATATTACTAGCACTAGCACTTTCACCTTTGAAGGGTGAAAGGGTCAATTTGATAATCTTGTATACTTCTAATTGTGTTCTTTATTAGTCCCCTCTCTCTCTCTCTATGTGTGTGTGTACACACACATATCTAACTCCAACTTTACATTTACCTATATCTTCTTCACTCTCCCTCTATATCTAGACAAATATTTCTCTCCTCTTCATAAACCTTTATATTCATATATCTTTACCCTTTTTTCCTATCGCTATATATTTATATCTCTCCATAATGTGTTTTTCCCTATATACCCCTAGATCCCTCTCTACCCCTCTATATATCTCCATTTACTTACATATAATCCTCTCTCTCTCTCAAACACACACACACACACACACACACACACACACACACACACACACACAATTCTCATATACTAATCTTTATTTATTTCTCCCTCTACATCTCTCCTCATCCTTCCCACTCTTTGCCTCCCCCTATATGTTATCTGTCTCTATCTCCCTCTCACTCTCTCTCTATTTCACCATTTCACTCTATCTCACCATTTGTATCTTGCTAGCACTCTTTACATCATTATTCATTCCCTAGTAGACATTGTCTTCTATATGCGGACCTAGGACCTTTTGAATGTACCAATATTTATGATGCACTCAATCATGTAAAATAAATTATAATATACCAATCAATAAAGCTATTGCATGGCATCATTTGTAATTTTAAAATAAAAACTACTTTCTAACCTTTTTATTTATAAATAATTATATGACACGTATAATTTACATTATTTGTTTCTAAATTGATAGACATATTTACAAATAGAACATTAAGAAGAAGAAAAATATTTTTAAAGAAAAATTTCCTCACATTATCTCCCCATTTCCCTTCCATCTCTATTTTAAACTAAACATGTATTTCTCTATATTTGTATATATCTATCTCCCTCTCACCCCCTCTCTATATCACCTTATATCTCTACCTAGTAACACTTTATCTCACAATTTTTATCTTGCTAGCCCTCTTTACATCATTATTCATTCCCTAATGGACATTGTCTTCTATATGTGGACCTAAGTCCCTCTACATGTACCAATATTTATGATGCATTCAATCATGTAAAATATCATATAATATACCAATCAATAAAGCTATTGCATGACATCATTTGTAATTAATTTTTTTATATACAACTATATGATACATATAATATACATTTTTTAATTCTAAATTGATAGACATATTCACAAATTGAACATTAAGATATATATATATATATATATATATATATATATATATATATATAGAGAGAGAGAGAGAGAGAGAGAGAGAGAGACTCACACACACACAAATGACATGACATTATTTAATCACCTAAATATCGTAAAAGTAAATATTTTTTAATTTTTTAATGTTATAGAACACTATGCAATGCAGGGTGCAACAAGCAATATGATACCACATAGTAGTCATTAATCTAGAGGTGTAAGGCTAGGAGAAAGAACACCCAAGGTAAAAAAAAATAATTCTTAAAAGTATAATAATACATTGGCTTTGAAATATTGTTTCTTAATTGGTATGACAATAACAACACAATGTTCCCTAAATGTTGTTTCTTAATTATTTTACAATGAACACCCATCGTCTGAGAAGTATTACAAGGAAGCTAATAGAATATCCATGTCCAACTTAAGTTGAGGAGGACATTCATCTAATTACATCATGCAAAGTTTCTAGCATGCTAAAACCTTTCCATCTTCTACACTCATCATTCCTCTTCCATGTCCCATAACTATCATCCGTCTTTCTTCCAACCTGCTTATAGATCCTCCTCTATTTCCCGCCATTATTTAAACCCCTCTTATAAATCCTTTTCCATCTCCTGCCATCGTAGAAACCATCCCAATTTCATCAAATTTATCTAGTTCCCATCAACATATCTTTCTCCTAGCACAATCGAACTCCATCTAATGAACCTCATGAGTTCATCCTCAATATACCCATCTGCACTGAAGAACCTCCGTATCACATAGGGTGTCCTGTAAGAGTGTGGAGATCATGAATCTCTACTTGTATTTCTTGACAAGGTGCCAAAATTTCATTCCCAAATCGCTTTTCCTTCCAAGACTCTTTGTTTTCAATTTAGGCCTTGTAGCCTTTTTGAGCTCAAAATTTTCCTATCTTTCAACTATCCTTGCAATCTTGTCCTTCAAGTACTTCTTGCATCTTCTTTCCCTCCTATGATCTTCTTGTTGTTATTGTACCTTCTTTCCATTTTCAAAATTATTCATATTTATAACCATACTCTTTACTATTTTATAGAACTTGTTGGGGGCTGAAATTTCTCAAGTTGATGATGCCATGCTTTCTGCCATTAACTTTGGCCCTGATAGCTATGCAATATCATAGCTTGCACACCTATAAAGCTTACAATTTGAGTTGAACTCATGATGTGTCTTATTAATTCCTCTTATGTTATGTTTGTTTCTTCTTTAGGGTACTCCACATAGCTTGAGGTCTGGAGGAAAGAGAAGGAAATCAACAAGAACACTAAAACAAAAAGAGGTATTAAATACAAGTCAAGTTTTTATTTTAAAATTTATTATGAATGAATGTATATACATGTACTCAATATTGAAGAATACATGTTGACTTGTTTTTTTTAATATATGTAGAAACAATTCAATTTTGTAGAGTTGATGAATGCACCTAAGAGTGTTGACGTTGAGGTAATGCAAGATGTATCTCATAAATTTTAGGTTATAGTATGCATTTGTTCTATATATACATACTAAACAGTCACATTTACAAATGAGTACATATTTTTTTTTCTTCACTTTAATAGTAATTATCAACAATTTGGCTTATTAACATGTGTTATTTATCTTTTACCTATTACAACACTCTTTGAGACTTCATGCAAATCTTTTCCCATTTCAATTTGTTAGGATTCTTGAGTGTCAAAGATGGGGTCAAACACAAGAAAGGCTAGAGGTATGTATGTAGATTCTTAGTTGAAGCCCTCTTGTGATCTTAATTTGGATTGCTTATGTGCGTGATAGAAATCCCTAACATCTACTCTACAATTCTAATATTTTATCACTTACCATATAGGTTGTGCCTCCTGCTAGCATTGGAGATCTAACTCTGGTTATAGTACATTTTTTTTTCTTTATTTTGAATCCCTAATGCCACTTTATAATGTTAATATTTTATCACTTACCATATAGGTTGTGCCTCATACCAACATTGATTCATCAGTGATTGTCCCTCCTGCTAGCATAGGAGATCTAGCTCAGGTTGTAGTAGGTTTTTTATTTTTTTACTCTATTTTGAATCCCTAATTCCACTCTATAATGATAAAAATTTATTGCTTACCATATAGGTTTTGCCTCATACTAGCACGGGTTCATCAATGGTTGTACCTCCTACTAGCATGAGAGATCCAACTCAGGTTGCAGTAAACCTTTTATTTTTTTACTTTATTTGGAATCCCTAATGCCACTCTATAATTTTGACATTTTATCACTTACCATATAGGTTGTGCCTCATACCAGCAATGATTCATCGATAGTTGTGTCTCCCATCATCACTCTACCTCATAATTTTGTTAGGAGTCCCACCCATCAATGAAGGATCCCATTACTGTTATCATTTAGTCCAACTATGGGACAAAGGGATGAGTTAAGAACTCAACTATCGACAATTTAGAACCCAATTTCTAGTTATTTTCATATTAATTATAGATAAGATATTTGCTATAGTATTTTATTTTTGGGTATGTGTAGGATCATGGTGTGCCAAAAAGTGGTGATGCGAAAAAGATAGAGTTTGAAAACATCTAAAAGCATTTCAAAATCCACTCTAACTTTTTTCCACCCATCCTGATACCAAAGCTAAAAAGTAGGCCCAAACCTTATTGAGTATCTACTTTCTTATCGAATATCCAATATGAAATCAGATACCCGATACTTGTATTGTGATTTTAAAAAAATAGCAAACCTGAGGGTTATTTGTTCACAATGCGTTTTTGGTTTTGAGCTTGGATATCTGATCCATGAATGAATACACAATATAGGTTAGTGATTTTTTGTTTTTTATTGTTTTCAATCAATTTTATTATAAATTTGTTAGTTTTAATTGAATTTGTTAAAATTTAGGGTTTTTTGATAGAAATTGTTGAAATTTAAGTTTTTTCAATAGAAAATATGTTTTGTGAATTAATAGGTATGGCTAATTGAAATGATGATACTAAGGCAAGAAATATTGTCCCTCATAAACCCCCATCAAAAACTCATGTAGCCCCTCAAAATCATCCACCAAATGATCCCCTACACCCTCAAAACCCTCCTCAAATCAAGGAGTTGATATTTGAAAATATCATCAAATTGAGGGCTTTGCGAACAACATATAATACTATACTCGCATTGGCTCCTATGTTATCCATGTTAAACACCATAGTGGATAACCTTGAAACACTTATTGAGGAACAAAATGCTACTCTTCATTGGCATTACAAAATGCATGAGATTTTTAATGATGAGCTTGTAGCCCTCAATATAAGTAAAGATGATTTGGTTGCCCTTTTTGCAAACCCAAAAATTGGTTTACCAGTCAACTACAAAAAGCCCAAACTATTGATTAAATGGTGCACAAATGATGCCATACGTGTGAACTTTTGGAGTTCTTGGTGGATGATTTTGACATCCCTCCACATAGAAATTTAGAGGTACCATTTTATTTCCTGAGAAAATTGTATGTAGAATTTGTGTTGGGCCTCAAGGTGAACTATTGGAGCATGAAGCCTAGCATGGGTGTAGGAGGAGGATCTCCTCAAGATAAACCTTCTTCCTAGTAGAGGAAAGCTAGCACTTTTGTCCCCCTACTAATGTCTCCCCCCTCCTTGAGTGTAGCATCCTGATATCATTATAGAGGCTAGCTCTTAGAATATTAGAGCCATCCACAGATTGAGTAGCCTACTAATATCCCAGGCTAGGTTAGTGTTGCTTCCTTGTGTTGATGATGCTAGCATGAGTTCATCAAAGGTGAGCTCATCACATGTTTCTATGTCCCATACTTGCATAACGTGCAATAATATTTGTCTAGGTCCCATAGGTGATCATTTTGAGTATCAGTTTTTATCTGACAAGGATACACTAGATGCATGTATAGAGGCTACAGACCCTAATGCAAGAGAGGAGGGACATGCAGAGGCATGGACTCCTTCTATGTTAGTACATGTATACATTTTTTTTTATGACATATACGATTTAAAGTTAATCTTTATAATAGAGTAATTTTAATTTTTAAGCCATACTGACTTATACATGTATGTGATCTTCATTCATGTTTAGTTGATGACTAAGGAGGAGCTAAGAAAAGTTGATGATGCCACACTCAACTATTTCATTTGGCCTTAAGACATCTATGGTACATAATGTTTGTTCTCATTGTTTTTTCTATTTGATATTGTAGCATTTATGGCTTCTAATATTTCTTTTATCTTACAGGTACCACCTATCCCTGGGGGACAAAGTGCAGGGGATGAGCTAGGACCCATCGACAAAGAAAAGGTAATTAGGTGCTTTCTATTTGATTACATATTGATGCATTCTTATAAAATGTTTGTGGTAATAAAATTTAATTACATTCTTTATTGTATAGGGTGTGGCTATTGGTGATGAGCCCATGCAAATTTTCTGTCGTAAACACTCAAGCATTTCCATTCACACTGAGAGCCCCATTGTATGTATAACTATCATTTATTTTTATTTTCCTTATTTTCATAAATAAATTCAAAACTGATTCCCGTGATATTAACAACTAGTATTCTGTATCTCATAGGAAACTCCTAGTGCACACAAGGTTGGATGGGAGAGTTTTGTATCTTTGATGATGTAGCCACTATATCCTAAGGAGGAGCCTACACTAGTAAGTTGTAGTTTGAATTCTTGATTACATGTTATAAATTTAGCATGCTATGAATTATAATGTTATAGTTTAAATTGTACATTCATCTGAAAAATGTATCTAAACATACACAGGCCACAATCAACGAGGTACAAGCATTTCCAAGGGCATACAAGAGGACTCCTAACCGGCACAGGAGGTCAACAAGAGAGGTATTTATGGTGAAAGTTTAATAGTATAAATCTTCACTAAAAAAAGATCATTATGCATTTGAGTAATTCAATGTTAGATACAAATAATCATATAAATTTAGTAGTCTAACTTTGGGTTTTCCTTTTTTGTTTATGTAGGAGGCATCCGATCCACCTAGACCAATGAAGAGGCTGCATTTTGATCATCTACCAATAGCCTAGGATAGTATAGTTGTCATAGGATGCATCATGAGACATTTTGAGATGGCATATGCCACATTGTTTACAGAAACATTGATATTATACACATTCCAATGAAATGATTAGCCACATTTTATATATGGATCTTTGTATTTTGATATATATTTGTGTAATTTTCTATGGATACATGAACTTTGATATATATATTTGTGTAATTTTTCTATGGATACATGTATTTTGATATATATTTTAATCATTTATGTGCACAATGATATACATATTAGTTTAGTATCTAGTATTGTTCAATTTATCATGGATCATGTGTATTATTCATGTTTATGGAATATCATTAATTTTGATCATGTTTGTTATATTCAATTCAAATGCAATAATTTGTGAATAATATTTTAACAACCTTTATTATCAAATTTGGATGAAATGTTTAATTTGAAATGCTATCATGAGTTATATCTTTTTTCTATCAAAAATTCTATAGTTAATATATGAGAGTTCACTTTCTATCATGTGATTCATAGTAAGAAAAAAAGGGAAACCTTATTTATAGATAGAAACCATAGAAATGAGTGACATATGAAAAACCATTGTTTTCCGTATGGTTTAGTTTTAGATTGGATGTATTCCTTATCTTGGTTGAATGATGTAGAGCGTTTCGGTACACCTTAATAAACAATAATTTAAGGGGATTCACAAAATGATGGTAGTCTATCAAGGAATTTGGATGAACTCAAAGGCTTCAACAAAGATCCATGGCATTTTATACAATAACATCAACACACTTTTTAACCTCCTACACAAGGTTCACATAACCCCAAATCTGATTTTAAACTCCACCTTCAACCTTGAAACTAACTCTTGGCTTCAAATCTAATCTCAACACACTTAACAAAACTTAGTAACAAAATCATCCAAAACATACCTTCTTGTTGTCCTTTGTATAGACCCACACACAATCATTCATAACTTTTGAACCATACTTCATTTTCTCAATCCAACCATTGAGTAATTAGATCACTTGACCCTCCATAACATATCCAAAAATTAGGCCCATCCAATGGTGGAAAATTGAGATATGCCCCCCACAAAAGCACTTAAAATTCTATGACAAAACAATCTTCCTTTGACAGTCTCATTTAAAACACATTACCAACAAAGTGTAACAATGGAAAATGATACAAATTGCAAAAAGAAACTTTTTTTTATTACTTCTTATTAATCATACACCATACTTCTTGTTTTTATTTGAACAATATACCTTAAAGATACTCTCTAAGAGTTATAAATTGATCAACTTTCTCCACCAACTGACTTCTACTCCCTTTGAATCAATTGATGACAACTTATTGTCAAGTTTTAATTGTAATTTAAATTGTCATTACATTTTTTTCCCATTATTGGTCTAATCAACATCTAAAGGCCCTAATAAGACATTTTCTACCCTATAAAGTACTACAAACCCTATAATCCCTTACATTCCCATGATTAGCCTTCTGGACCATATTTTGCATATAATACAACTTTTATGTAAAATGGCTTCATTAATGCATTCTATCATTTCAAACCTTATATAGGTGTTTCCAACCTTGTGTGGTCATGATCAAACCCCTAACTAACTCTTTCCACTCATTTTCACTTTGCAAGAAAAAGTTGCAAAAGTTGATAAATTGCAATTTTGCAATTTTCAGTAATTTTTGCTATAACTTTAAATTCTCAATTAGAAGAGTTCACCAAAATTGGCAAGGGGTTAGCAATAGCCCTCACAAGCTCTAAGTTATGACCCTTAGAAGATTGACCTTGATACGCACTTAGAGCACCTCGGAGACTCTTTGGTACAGGATGGCCACAAACAATGGAGGCTCTTTGTAGCTAGAAAAAGGGTGTCACTAGGGTTCACCCACCCATATAGAGCTAATGGTGATGATAATTTGATGCCAAGATCAATGGTTTCAAAGTTATGCTGTGGTGCACCTATGAACTGAGGCACACTGCGAGTTTTGGCATTGAGCAAGATCACTGTGCTGAATCCAAAGAAAATGTGATCTCTCAAAAATGAGATAGGTTATTTTAGGCCTTCACATGACTATCTTGTAGCATTCAACATTTCATCGATAGCCCTCATGAGCTCTAAATTACGACCCTTAGAAGATTGACCTCAACACACACTTAGAGCACCTTGGAGACTCCTCGGTACAGGGTGGCCATGGATGATGGAGGCTCTTTGCATCTAGAAAAAGGGTATCACTGGTTCACTCACCCATCCAGAGCTAATGGTGTTGAAAATTTGATGCCAAGATCAATAGTTTCAAAGTTATGCTATGGTGCATCTATGAATTGAGGTACACTATGAGTTTTGGCATTGAGTGAGATTGCTATGTTGAATCCAAACAAAATGTGATCTCTCAAAAATGAGATAGGTTATTTTAGGCCTTGGTATGATTGTCTTGTGGCATTCAAAATTTAATTAATAGCCCTTATGAGCTTTGAATTATAACCCTTGGAAGATCAACCTTGATACACACTTAGAACACCTTAGAGACTCTTTGATATGGGGTAGTTGTGGATGATGGAAGCTCTCCACAGTTAGAACAAGGGTGTCACTAGGGTTCACCCACCCATCTGGAGCTAATGGCACTAATGATTTGATGCCAAGATCAACAGTTTCAAAGTTACTCTAAGGTGCACCTATGAACTGAGGTACACTACAAGTTTTGGCATTGAGCGAGATCATTGTGCTGAACCCAAATGGAATGTGATCTCTCAAAAATGAGATAGGTTATTTTAGACCTTGGCATGACCTTCCTATAGCATTTGATGCTTCATCAATAGCCCTCACAAGGTCTAAGTTACGACCCTCAAAAGATTGACCTCGATATGTATTTAGAGTACCTTGGAGACTCTTCAGTATGGGGTGGCCGTGGATGATGGAGGATCTCTCCAACTAGAACACGAGTGTCACTAGGGTTCACCCACCCATCTAGATCTAATGGTGCTGATGATTCAATGCCAAGATCAACGGTTTCAAAGTTATGCTATGGTACACCTATGAACTGAGGCACACTACAAGTTTTGGCATCGAATGAGATCGCTGTGCCAAATCCAAATGGAATGTGATCTCTCAAAAATAAGGTAGGTTATTTTAGGCCTTGTCATGACCATCCTATAGCATTTGAAATTTCATCAATAATCCTCACAAGCTCTGAGTTACGACCCTTGGAAGATTGACCTCGATAGACACTTAGAGCACCTTGGAGACTCTTTGGTATGGGGTAGTCACAAATGATGGAGACTCTTTGTGGTTGGAACAAGGGTGTCAATAAGGTTCACCTACCCATCTAGAGCTAATGGTGTTGATGATTTGATGCAAAGATTAGCAATTTCAAAGTTACGTTGTGGTGCACCAATGAACTAAGGCACACTGCAAGTTTTGGCATCGAGTGAGATCATTATGCCAAATCTAAATAGAATGTGATCTCTCAAAAATGAGACACATTATTTTAGGCCTCAACTTAACCATCATATAGCATTCAACATTTCATCGATAGCCCTCATGAGCTCTGAGTTACAACCCTTGGAAGATCAACCTCGATATGCACCTAGAGCACCTTGGAGACTCTTATGTATGAGGTGGTCACAGATGATGGAGGCTCTCTGTGGCTAGAAGAAGGGTGTCACTAGGGTTCACCCACCCATCTAGAGATAATGGTGCTGATAATTTAATGCCAAGATCAACGATACAAAGTTACACTGTGGTGCACCTATGAATTGAGCCATACTATAAGTTTTGGCATCGAGCGAGATCATTGTGCTGAATCCAAACAAAATGGGATCTCTTGAAAATTAGATATGCTATTTTAGGCATCAACATGAATATCCTATAGCATTACACATTTCATCAATAGCCCCCATGAGCTTCGAGTTACGACCCTTGAAAGATCGACCTTGATACACATTTAAAGCACCTTGGAGACTCCTCGATATAGGGTGGCTATAGACGATGGATGCTCTCCATGGCTAGAATAAGGGTGTCACTAGGGTTTGCCTACCCATCTGAAGCTAATGGCATTGATGATTTGATGCCAAGATCAGTGGTTTCAAAGTTATGTTTTGGTGCACCTATGAACTGAGGCACACTACAAGTTTTGGCATTGAGCGAGATCGCTGTGCTGAATCCAAACAAAATGTGATCTCTAAAAAATGAGATAGATTAGTTTAGACCTTGACATGAACATTCTATATCATTCAACATTTCATTGATAGCCTCCACGAACTTCAAGTTATGACCCTTGGAAGATCGACCTCGATACACACTTAGAGCACCTTGAAGACTCCTTGGTACGGGATGACTATGGATGATGGAGGCTCTCCATGACTAGAACAAGGGTGTCATGAGGGTTAGTGTTAAAAGAAAAAACATTATTTTTTACCTCTCTCAAGTTTTTGGCATTGAGCATAGTGCAAATTTGGTGTTAGTATGTATTAAAATCATCAATTTTAGTTCCCTCCACATAAATTGCATTAAGTAAAATCAGCTTTGTTTCTTACATTAATTCAACAAGTTTACATTTACAATATATCAAGTGTTTCATCATTATTACATCAATACATAACTACCAAAAGTCATAGTGTCAAAAATTATAGTGTTAATAAAAGTATTTTAAAAAATTGTAGTGTCAAAAATAGAATAGATTTTTATTCATTCTGCTCCTTATTTAGGTTTTTATCTTCATGCATGGCTACTCTTTGTGATGTACCTACATTCCAATATCATAAAAAATATTAGTAACTTATTTTATTAAACAAGATAATCATCAGTTCATTAAATCATTATTAACAAAATAACATAAGAAGTAAATATACGTAGTTGAGTGTTCCAATAGGGTCCTCTCTCTATTTTAGGGTCTCCAACAAGGCTTCATGATCAACATTAGTAATAGTAAAAAGTTCATTTACTTTTGGTCTTCCTTGATGCTTCAAGATGCAAATATACGAGAATTTGTTTTGTGCTTCTAATAGTCTTCGAATGCAAGAATTCCATTTCTTCTAAGCATGTATGTCTATAGCCATGTTCCAATGACAACCATTGAACCATTAGGATACATGAATCCATCATCATCTATGATTAGTTGTGCAAGCTTTTGTTTACCTCTTATGCAACATATTAACCAATAATCTGATTTCTCATCATTCCTCTATGGTGCAACCAATGCAAAGACATGTCCTGGCTGAAGAAGAACTAATAGATGGTTATGCTCAAGTGAAATTTCCATGTTGTTAGAATTGCTTTAGAATAACTGAGAGGGGGGGTTGTGAATCAATTATTTAAGGTCCAGATGTCCCTTTCAAACTTCTCACTAAGTTTGATAAATCCATTCAATTATTCATTCATTCAAACTTTAAATTGTTTAATAGCAAGTTACTATAAATCAACATGCAAGTATAACACACAAGATATCAACACATGACACAATGATTTACGTGGAAACCCAATTTGAGAAAAACCACCAATAACATGCTACTCAATTCTCACCCATCTGAAGTGATGCCCTATGAAAGGCCTACCTTGTTAAATGCATACAACACACACTGTTAAATGTGACCTCGTTACAGGATTTAACTACCTTGTTAGAAGTGGGCTTGGTAAAAGGACTTTAGAAAATTCACTTGGAATGCCACCTAATTAAAGGATTTACAAATGGCTATTAGGCCAACCTAAGTCCATAAGATTTTTAGATCTAATACAATTGCTAGAGAGTATGAGAAAATCTTGACCTGACTACAACATACAACTTATCTTGCATATTTCAGATTACTTCTCTGCTCATATCCTTACCTGGCCTTCCATCTCTGCAACTCGTAACTGCTTGCATTTTCTTTCAAGCTTTTTCTTTTTGAGTCTCCATACTCAATGTACTAGTGCAATCATCTCTTCATGACCACTTGTAGAAGCAAAGCCTCTGTGCTCTTCCTTCTCCTTCTTGAAACTCTTTAAATCACTTCACATATTTGACACTTCTGCAGCAATAGTATTAGCAACTCTCTTCTTCTTAGTTTATCACTTCCTAAATAGAAGTCTTGGAGTTCCTTTTCCCACTCAATTCATCTTTTTCTTCAATTTCAATTTGCATGGATTAGATAGTATTCATTGCATCTAATCCATATTCTATTTCCTCTAGAATCTTCTTGAATAATCTATTAGAATTCACCCAAAAACAATTTACATCAGATTTTGTGCCAAAAACTCATCATCCTTATCCTCCAACTTGTTCACAAAATTCAATGTAACCACTAAGTCAGCTTGGAATTGGTAAATCTTCATTATTTGAAATAATGTAGTAGCTTGACACTATTGAAATACTAGTGCTCGGCACATACTGTGTTACTTGGCATCAACTATGTTTTTCTTGATGCTTGGCACCTGAAGATTACTCGACACCAACTAAAAAGTTTTCTTGATGGTCGGCACCTAATCTTTTACTCGAAACTTGAAGATCACTTGGCACTAACTACAAATTTTTGTTAGTCGGCTTCTATTAAGAATTTTCTCGGGTTCAAGTAATTTTCTCGGCTTTATTGCTTGGCTTCAATTAATGATCAAGGTTAAAGCTTTGCAGTTAACTTTGTTACAACTTCTTTTTCCAATATGTCTAAATGTGACCATCCTCTATCTCTTTGAGTATGTTATCAATACACTACTTAACCATTGCCTTAGCTAATCCTTGCACTTTATTACAACATCATAACTCAACCTTTCCCTTAGGTGCTCTTGTTACATCTTGTTGACCAAATCGTCTTCATCAATCAACTAAGTGATAGCACTTGAATCTTATAAGAAAATATCAGTCCTACAAATAGTAAGTTTGACATCAATGGTAAAACAATGATTGACACATTTTTACAACAATCTCCCTCTTTGGCATTGATGGCAAACCAACCTGATCAAGCATCAGACTAAACTATTCAATCACAAACTAACTAGGTTAAAATAGTAAGTCAAAAGCCAAAAGTAAATTGCAACATTACATCTCCTTCTACTATTATGTTTGCTTCATTTCAGCTTCTCCCTCTTTGCTACTGTAGCCTTGTTCTCTTTGTATTGTTTATCTTCTATTGTTCTGATCAACCTCTAAAATCTCCATCTATCTTTATTTGTTCAGTTGTCTATATTCAATTTTTATCTAAATTTTTTATCTTCAAAAATTGTTGATTAGTTGTTCACTTCTCTCTCTTTGACAATAATGGCAAAGACATATTAGTATCTCTAATATGTAGATGTAACTCTTACAGATTTTGTCAATCTCTCCCTCTATCACCTTGCTTGTGACTTATTTGAAGTTTTCAGCACTTCTATTACTTTAGGCATCGATCCCAAAGTAAACATCCTTTGCATCAATGTGTAAAATCTTCAACATTTGGCTTATTTGATGCAGGGCATTCTTGCTTTTGCTTTAAGTAGCTTTAGCTAGGGGTATCACCCCTAACTTACCTCTAAGATACTCAAAAGCATCTTTAGGTAGTGCTTTTGTGAAGATATCAGCAATCTATTCCTTTGAGCTAACATATTCCATCTTCACTTGTTTATCTTCCACTAGCTCTCTTACATAGTGATACTTAATTGCAATATGCTTGGTTTTAGCATGCATTACTAGATTCTTTGATATATTGATAGCACTTTTATTATCACAATAAAGTGTTACAGGCTTAATTACCTCTTCCTTCATACCTTATAGAAAATGTTTGATCTACACAATATTAGTGTAGTTTATAGTAGATACCACATATTCAGCTTCAGTAGTAGACTATGAGGTGCAGCTTTATTTTTTGCTTGTCCATGTAATCAACCTCTTTCCTAAGAAAAGTGCTCCTCTATTGGTGCTTTTTCTATCATCAATGTTACCTCCCCAATCTTCATCAGTATAAGCTCTTAGTTCAAATTTCTCATTCTTTTTGTAGTGCAAACCAAAGTCATTAGTTCCTTTTAGGTATCTCAATATTCTCTTTACTGCCATTAAGTGGTTTTCTCTTGGATTGGCAAAAAATCTAGCCACTATTCCAAAAGCTATTGCAATGTCTGGTCTACTATGTACAACATATTGTAGCTTTCCAATCATTGACCTATACAATGTTTGATTTACTTCAGTAGACTCATCATTCTTAGATAGCTTATGTCTAGTTGTCATTGGTGTGTTGACTGGTTTTGAGTCATCTAGCCCAAATATTTTGAGTACTTCCTTGATGTATTTGGATTGAGTCACAAATATGCCATGCTTCAACTGATGTACTTGTAATCTAACAAAGAATTTGATTTCTCCAAACATTGACATCTCAAATTCGTGCTTCATTTGGTTTGCAAAATCTTTGCATAAAACATCTTTTCCTCCAAATATTATGTCATCAACAAAGATTTTTGAAATCAAAATGCCTTTACTTTCCTCAGATTTGATGTACAAATTGCTATTGTCATCTATTCTTTCAAATCCTATTTTTACAAGGTATTTGTGCAACCTTTCATACGATGCTCTTGGTTCTTGCTTTAGTCCATAAAGTGCTTTGTGTAGTTTGCAGACCATGTTTTTGTTCTTCTCATCAACAAACCCCTCT
Organism: Cupressus sempervirens; assembly: GCA_028749045.1. Taxonomy (NCBI): domain Eukaryota; kingdom Viridiplantae; phylum Streptophyta; class Pinopsida; order Cupressales; family Cupressaceae; genus Cupressus; species Cupressus sempervirens. The sequence goes on from CM053791.1 coordinate 315,327,718, forward strand.
AGTTGTTCTATGTAGACTTCCTCTTCTAGTATACCACTCAAAAAAGCTAACTTCACATACATCTAGTAAACTTTGAAACCTTTATATGTAGCATATGAAAGTAATGTTCTTACTCTTTCCAATCTTGCAATACGAGCAAATGTCTCTCCATAATCCAATCCTTCTTCTTGCGCATAGCCTTTGAAAACTAGTCTAGCTTTGTTTCTTGTTATTTCACCATTCTCATCAAGTTTGTTTCTAAACACCCACTTGGTACCAATCACATTCTTATCAGTTGGTCTGGGGACTAGAGACTAAGTTTCATTTTTCTCAGTCTGATCTATCTCTTCTTTCATGGCCTTATACCAATCATCATCTTGCAGTGCATCTTTGATTGTTTTGGGTTCAACCTTCCTTAGTAAACATGATTCATTTCTGAGTCTATTCCTTGTCATTGGTCTAACATCCTTATCACCAATGATTTGATCTATAGGTTGATGTCTTCTTACATACTTAGCTAATTTGGGTTCAGTCCTTCTTTCCACATTTGATCCTTTAGCTTCAGAGTCATTTTGTTCTTCTTCATTAGATAATTCATCATTCCTTTCATGTATACTATTTTTAAAACTAGTTTTTTCATTTTCTACATTCTAAAACTTAGCTTCTAAATATAACTCAGCATTCATAGGCTGAGACTTAGTAGATACTAAAGTTCTTTGTTGGTTCCCAACTTGATTTGCAACATTGTCTTCAACTGTCATTCCTTCATAGAAGTATACAAATGATCTATAATCCTCTATTTGCTTTAAGTCATCATCCTGAACTTCTACATTCTCATCAAAATTTACATTTGCACTTTCCACAACTTTGTTAGTGTTAGTATTCAAACACTTATATGCCTTACTTTTAGTGGAGTACCCAAGAATATTCCTTCATCACTTTTTGCATCAAACTTGCCATTTCTAGTGTCTTTTAGAATATAGCATTTACAACCAAACACTTTGAAATGTTTAATATTAGGTGAATGACCATACCATAATTCAAAGAGTGTTGCATTTGTACCTTTCTTGACTTGAACTCTATTCAGTGTGTAGATTGTAGTACTTATACCTTCCCTCCAGTACTTAAGTGCAACATTTTTCTCCATCATCAAGGTTGTAGCATAGTCAATCATTGAACTATTTCTCCTTTCAACAATACCATTCTATGTTGGAGTTCTTGGTGTTGACATTTTCCTTTTGATACCTCTATCATTGCAGAATACTTCAAATTCTCTTGATGTGAACTCACCTCCTCTGTCTATCCTTAGGAATTTCAAGTTCTTTCTTGTTTCCTTCTCTAGCCAAATACAACTTGAACATTTGAAATGCATCAGATTTTTGTTTTAAGAACATATAAATCATCATTCTAGAATAATCATCTACAAATAGCATTATGTATCTATCTCCTACGTAGCTTTGTACTTCTATTGGGCCACATAAATCTGTATGAACTAACTCTAGAACTTCATTGGAAGTGTATGCTTTTCTTTTGAAACTAGATTTAGTCATCTTCCGTAGTTGACATTTGTTTACACATTGTGTTTTCAGGTTTCTTTAACTTGGGCAATCCTCTAACTTTTTTGTTTCTGCTAATGTTGATCAGATTATCAAAATTAACATGACACAACCGTTTATGCCACAACCACACATCATCAAGTCTAACAAGAAGACATGTTGCTTCTTCCATATCTAGGTAAAATAGATTACTCCTAGTTTGTTCACCGTCTTCTATCAAATTTCCATCAATATCATAGATCTTGACAGTTGTGTTTCCAAATTCAACTTTGCAACCTACATTGCCTAACTGAGATATACTCAACAAGTTGTAGTTCAATCCTTCAACATAGTATGCATTATCACATGAAATTTTCTCTATAAGTTTGATAGAGCCTTTTCTTTTGATTTTACATGGGGCGTCATTATCAAATCTAATGATATTTCCATCATATTGAGTAAAGGTAATGAACTTACTTTTATCTCTTGTCATGTGATGTGAGCATCCACTATCTATAATCCACTTGGCATTCTTGTTCACATAGGTAACCAATGTTATTGCTTCATCTTCATCTTTGTCTGATTCATCCTTCATGGCTACATAGACTACTTCATCATAATTTTCATCAGAATCTTCTTCAACAATGTAGCATCTCTTTCTTTTCTCCTTTTAATCTTTGCTATCATCTTCCCTTTTGTTCCTAAACTTGCTTCCTTCTTTAAATTTTTCCTTCCATGGGCATCTTGCAGCTATATGACCTACTTCACTACAATTGAAACATATGATAGGAAGCTTACCTTTGAATTTTCCTTTACCTCTATGAAATCTCCTAGCTAGTAGTGCTTCTAACTATTCCACATCTTCCTCATCTGTGCTTCTAGCACTGGATGCATGCTTTCCTTTTATTCTTCTTTTTCTTGATGTGTCCTCCTCAATATATTTTATTGTCATTTTGGTCTTGAAAGCAGATTCAAAGTTCTTAGGTCTATAATTTTCAAAATTGGATAGCTCAAATGCAGTCAGTCTTCCAACTATTCCTTCAAAAGTTGGTGTGTTTCCTTGTAAACACCTCAGCTCTTGAATGGCTGAAACTCTTATAGCATAGATAGGGAGCAGAGTTCTCAAGTATTTGCTGATGGATGTTTCTTCTTCTAGTTGACCACCTAGACTTCTTATTGCACTCACCTCTTCTTTTATTCTTGTAGCATACTAAGCAACATTTTCACCTTCCTCCATCTTCATGTCATCAAACTTCACTCTTAGGCTTTCTCTCTTTTCTCTCTGGACATTCTTATCTCCTCCATAAATTTATGATAGGGTTTTCCACATCTTGAATGTAGTGTCATAGTCTTTGACATTATCATATTTGGCATAGCTAAGTGCAAAGGCAATCTCCAACATTGCTTGATTGTGCTCCTTCTTTTTGTTTAAATCATCTATAGTAAGATTTCCTACTGGAGTTACATGTTATGTTCCAATTGAATTTTGTGCATAGTCACATATTGATCCAAGGTGTAATTTCATCAAACTCTGCCATGTAGCAGAGTTGTCTTTGTTGAGCTTGGGAACTTCTTTCTTGGACATCTTTATCTTCTTGCTTCTAGTACCTTGAAACTAAATCAGTAGAAGGCTCTAATACCAATTGTTAGAATTGCTTTAGAATAATTGAGAGGGGGGGGGGGGGGGGGGGGGGGGCTGTGAATCAGTTATTCAAGGTCTAGATGTCCCTTTCAAAATTTTCACTGAGTGTGATAAATCCATTCAATCATTCATTAATTCAAACTTTAACTTGTCTAATTAGCAAGTTACTATAAATCAACATGCAAGTATAACACACATGACACAGTGACTTACGTCGAAACCCAATTTGGAAAAAACCTCCAGTAGCATGCTACTCAATTCTCACCCTTCTGAAGTGATGCCCTATGAAAGGCCTACCCTATTAAAGGCTTACAACACACATTGTTAAATGTGACCTTCTTAGAGGATTTAACCACCGTGTTAGAAGTGGGCCTGGTAAAAGGACTTTAGAACATTCACTTGGAATGCCACCCTATTAAAGGATTTACAAATATTTGTTAGGCCAACCTAAGTCCATAGGATTTTTAGATCTAATACAACTACTAGAGAGTATTAGAAAATCTTGACTTGACTACAACATACAACTTATCATCTTGTAGATTTTAGATCACTTCTCTGCTCATATCCTTGCCTAGCCTTCTATCTCTATAACTCTTAATTGCTTGCCTTTTCTTTCAAGCTTTGTCTTTTTGAGTCTCCATACTCAATGTACCTATGCAATCATCTCTTCATGACCACTTGTAGAAGTAGATCCTCTGTGCTCTTCCTTCTCCTTCTTGACACTTTTTCAATCACTTCACATATTTGACACTTCTGTAGCAATAGTATTAGGAAGTCTCTTCTTCTTGGTTTATGAATTTTTAAATAGAAGTCTTGGAGTTCCTTTTCCTACTCAATTCATCTTTTTCTTCAATTTCAATTTGCATGGATTAGATGGGATTCATTACATCTAACCCATATTCTATTTCCTCTAGAAACTTTTTGAACAATCATTTAGAATTCGCCCTGCCAACAACTCATCATCCTTATCCTCCAACCTATTCACAAAATTCAATGTAACCACTAAGTCAGCTTGGAATTGGTGAATCTTCATTATTTGAAATAATGTAGCAGCTCAGTACTATTGAAATATTGGTGCTCGACACATACTGTGTTACTTGGCATCAACTATGTTTTTCTTAATGCTTGCCACCTGAAGATTACTCGGCACCAACTGAAATGTTTTCCTGATGGTCAACACTTGATCTTTTACTCGACACTAACTAAAAATGTCTATTACTTGGCTTTTATTAAGAATTTTCTTGGCTTCAACTAATTTGCTCAGCTTCAACTGATTTGCTCAGCTTCAACTGATGATCAAGGTTAAAGCTTTGCAGTTAACTTTGTTACAACTTATTTTTCCAATATGTCTAAATGTGACCATCCTCTGCCTCTTTGAGTATGTTATCAATACTCTACTTAACCATTGTCTTAGCTAATCCTTGCACTTCATTACAACATCATAACTCAACCTTTCCCTTAGGTGCTCTTGTTACATCTTTTTGATCAAATCCTCTTCATCAATCAACTAAGTGATAGTGCTTGAATCTTATAAGAAAATATCAGTCCTACAAATAGTAGGTTTGACATCAATGGTAAAACAATGATTGACACATTTTTACAACAATCTCCCTCTTTGATCTTCAAAAACAATGAGCTTCTCAATCAGATTTCCAACACATGTCATCATTTTTGATAGAGGGTATGAGAGAAAATGGAGTAATATAATATGGAGCCCATGTGTCCACCCACTCACTCGACTCATAGTGATCCCAATCACACTGAAAACAACTAGGACAAAAGTAAGCTAGCTATCATTTCCAAATGATCCATGTACTAGAATAAGAGCTCTGGAATCAATGCATTTTTTATGAGTCTCTCACTATAGCACAATCTAATCTATCACCTATGGACCCTTCCTCAACCAACCAAAAAAACTTACATACTACTGAATCAAGATTCCCCCCTATAATAATGTTGAACTACACAAATCAACAATGCTATGAGCATCAAGAAGCTCTACTTCTAAAAGCTTTAATTGCTCCTTAACTAGAGCTCTCTTCACACATGCCCCTACTCCATCATGTTCCCCTTTTCCATGGCCAAACTCAAAAAAGCTCCAAATATGAGGCACCCCCCTGTTTACGTGCATCCTACACAACCAATAAAACATGTGAGCATTCTTGAATTGACCTATACAATTATCTAACCAAATGATATGTCTATTCATAGCAATTGCATGCTCCTACAAGAAATCAAAATAATTCTCAAAATAATGTTGCACAAACTTGTGAGCGTGAGATCTATCATCACTCATATAAAAATGATACTCAAAATAAGACACAATTGGTTGGTTATAATGCATCAAGATGTGCCATAGGTTAACCTATGATCCCTCTTGAAGAATTTCATGACAATATATGTCCCCAAGGGCCCTAGGACCCCTTGGGATGCATTTAGTTGGTTTTAATGCATTAAGAGGGGTCATAGGTTAACTTATAACCCTTCTTGACTCATTTCATGACAACATATGTCCCTAGGGGCCCTAAGACATTGAGGGACGCATTTGGTTGGTTTCAATGTGTTGAGAGGGATCATAGGTTAACCTATGACCCCTCTGGATACATTTCATGACAACACATGGAACCCATTTGGTTGGTTCAAATGAACTAAGAGGGGTCATAGGTTAACGTATAACCCCTCCTGATGTATTTCATGAAAACATATGTACCTAGGGTCCTAGGGTCATAGGGACACAATTGGTTGGTTCCAAAGCATCAAGAGGGATCATAGGTTAACCTATGATCCCTATCAATGCATTTCATGACAACATATGTCCCTAGGGGCCCTATGACCCCTAAAGATGCATTTGGTTGGTTCTAATGTGTCAAGAGGGCTCATAGGTTAACCTATGACCCCTTGCTACACATTTCATGACAATGTTTGTCTCTAGGGGCCCTAGAGCTCCTAAGACACATTTGGTTCGTTCTAATGTGTTGAGAGGGTCATAAGTTAACCTATGACCCCTATCGATGCATTTCATGACAACATATGTCCCTAGGGGCCATAGGACCCCTAGGGATATATTTGGTTGGTTCTAATACATCAAGAGGGGTCATAGATTAACCTATGATCCCTCTCGATGCATTTCATGACAATGTATGTCCCTAGGGGCTCTAGGGCCCCTAGAAACATATTTGGTTGATTTGAATGGGTCGAGAGGGGTGATAGCTTAACCTATGACCCCTCTTGATGCATTTCATGACAATGTATGTCCCTAAGGGCTCTATACCCCTAGAGACACAATTGGTTGGTTCTAATGCATCAAGAGGGGTCATAGGTTAACCTTTCACCCCTATTGATGCATTTCATGACAACGTATATCCCTAAGGGCCCTAGGATCCCTAGAGATACATTTGGTTGATTCTAATGCATCAAGAGGGGTCATAGGTTAAGCTATGACCCCTCTCGATGCATTTCATGACAATGTCTGTCCCTAGGAGTCCTAAGACCATAGGGATGCATTTGGTTGGTTCTAATGAGTTGAGAGGGGTATGGCCCCTCTTAACACATTAGAACCAAAAAAATGCATCCCCAGGGGCCCTAGGGCCTTGAGGAACATATGTTGCCATGAAATGTGTTGAGAGGGGTCATAGGTTAGCCTATGACCCCTCTTGATGCATTTCATGACAACTTATGTCCCTAAAGTCCCTAGGGACCCTAGGGATGCAATTGGTTGGTTCTAATGTGTCGAGAGGGGTCATCTGTTAATCTATGACCCCTCTTGATGCATTTCATGACAAAATCTATTCCTTGGGACCCTAGGACCCCTAGGGACACATTTGGTTGGTTCTAATGCATTGAGAGGGGCCATAGGTTAACCTATGATCCTTGTCAATGCATTTCATGAAAATACATGTCCTTGGAACTTGAGGGATGTGTTTGGTTGGTTTGAATGTGTCAAAATAAGTCATAGGTTAACCTATGACCCCTCTTGATGCATTTCATAATAATTTATGTCCTTAGGTGCCCTAGGGCCCCTAGGGACCCATTTGGTTGGTTCAAATGCATCGAGAGATCATAGGTAAATGTATGATCCCTCTTGACACATTTCATGACAACATATGTCCCTAAGGGCCCTAGGAGTCCTAGGGATGCATTTGGTTGGTTCCACTGTGTTGAAAGGGGTCATAGGTACCTATGATCCCTATTGATTCATTTCATGATAATATATGTCTCTAGTGGCCCTAGGACCCCTAGGGATGCATTTGGTTGGTTTTAATGTATCGAAAGAGGGTCATAGGTTAACCTATGACCCCTCTTGATGCATTTCATGACAACGTATGTCTCTGGGGGCCCTAGGGCCCCTAGGGATGCATTTGGTTGGTTCCAATGCATCAAGAGATGTCATAGGTTACCCTAGGACCTCTATGGATGCATTTCATGAAAACATATGTCCCTAGGGGCCCTAGGACCCCTAGGGACACATTTGGTTGGTTCTAATGCATCAAGAGTGGTCATAGGGTAACCTATGACCTGTATCGCTGCATTTCATTACAACATATGTCCTTAGGGGCTCTAAGCCAACTAGGGATGCATTTGGTTGGTTCTAATGTGTCAAGAGGGGTCATAGGTTAGCCTATGACCCCTCTCGATGTATTTCATGAAAACCTATGTCTCTAGGGGCCCTAAGACCCCTGGGGATGCATTTGGTTGGTTGCAATGCATCTAGAGGGGCCATAGGTTAATCTATGAACCCTATTGATGCATTTCATGACAACATATGTTCTTAGGGGCCCTAGTATGCCCAAGGATACATTTAGTTGGTTCTAATGCATCAAGAGGGGTCATAGGTTAATCTATGACACCCCTCGACACATTTCATGACAATGTATGTCCCTAGAGGCCCTAGGACAACCAAGGATACAATTGGTTAGTTCTAATGCATTAAGAAGGGTCATAGGTTATCCTATGATCGCTATCAATGTATTTCATGACAACGTATGTCCCTAGGGGCCCTAGGGCCCCTAGGGACACATTTCATGACAATGTATGTCCCTAGGGGCCTTAGGGCCCCTAGGGATGCATTTTGTTGGTTCCAATGCATCAAGAGGGGTCATAGGTTAACCTATGACCCCTCTTGACACATTTCATAACAATATTATATTTAATAATAATAATAACCATATATTATTATATATAATAATAATCATATAATATTACTATATATATTTAATAATAATATTTATTATATATATTACTATTTTATATTTAGTTATAATGATAATTATATTTATAACTATATTATATTTAATAATAATAGTCATAATAATCATAGTAATCATACATATTACTCTATTATAATAATAATAATCCACTAGAATTTCCCTCCAAAATTTCCAATGTGGGTGGTTTCCCTCCCAATTGGATAATTTAGAATAAGTAGATACCTAATTTCATATTGAGTATTTGATCTATAATTGGATACCTAATTTGAAATTGCGTATCCAATTAGGCTTGGTATTTACCAAACCTATTTGGTCAACCCAAAAAATGTGTTTGAGAAGGGTTTCACTAACACTCAGACTTCGAGTAGCCATTTGGCAATGTTATTTTCATAAAAATTCAATGAAATGAAAAATATTCTTTATAACACTCTCAAGATTCCATCAATATAATAATTATCAAATTCTAAGTTCAATAAGTATTTATTAGTTAATTTTCAATGAAGATGATAGTAAAGTGTTGATTGACATACTGATTGAAAAATAGCTATAACTTTCAAACAGTATAACATTTTTTAAATCAAAAGTTGCTTCACATTGTATGCTTTGCCTATTATAAGGAAAAAAATTAATTTGGTAACATTTTAAATTAATTAAGGTGGTCAGACATGAGAGTTTTTTTATTTTGAAAAATTTTTAATAAAAAATTGATATTTAATTATTTATTTATAATAAAAATACCCAAAAATATGTGTCACATCTGGGCATGAGTCTACTTTTTATATCTATAATTTTATTGAAAAATATTATCATTTGATTTTGATCAAGGTGGTCAGACATGCACCTACTTTTTATTTTTGCCCTAAAATTTTTTTGGTACTGTGTTGAAATTCAATCTTTTGACCAATCAAATATTTTTTTCTCTAGATAAGGCCTAGTAGTTTAGAAACTACATTCAATTTCCTATAGACTATTTTCTTATAACTTTTTGATATAAAGTCTAGAACCACTTTGAAATTAGGTGTCAAGTTGACATAACCCTAATTTGCTAGTTTTTCACTACCACTTAAGGCCATAGTTTGGTTGACCATGATCCCGCACATAACCTTTTTCTTCTACAGACACTTGATGAGCCACAGACTGCATCAAAGAGGCTACATTTTGATGATCCTACATAGTCATAGATATTGATAGTGATATACCTAAGTATTTGTGGTCATTACATGACATTTACACATATTCAACTTTTGTATTGTATATATTCGAGATTTGTATTGTGCACATTCGACATTTCTATTGTAACATTCGACATTTCTATTGTAACATTCGACATTTGTCGACTATTCAACTTTTGTACTGTACCAATGAGACATAAATTTTTTTATAGCTATATGATTGATATGACACAATATATTTTTCTTTTTGATATACATTAAACTTGGATTTCTATCCAACTTGTTCAGTGTGTGCACAAACTTGTATTTCATCTTACTTTCTTGTAATTAATCAAACACATGAACGTTCATTATTTTATACAAAAAATATAATATGTTTATCAAATTCATTATAACAAGCAACCAAACTCATATTTCACTTATTTTTATGTAATAAGACATGAAAATTAATAATATGTCATGATTTTTGTATTTGTGTCAAAGATCGTAGCTTGATAGTGCTTGGAGACCCTTAGGGATGCTTCTGTTCAGTGTGGTTGATACTGTCAGAGGGATGTTGTGGCTAAAATGAGTTTGTCCCTAGCTTAAATCTGATCAACCATAGCTAATAGAGTAGATGATTTGATCCTAGGACCAATGGTTTGAAATATACACAACCTTGCTCATTTGAACTAAGCAACATTACAACTTTTGGCATTATGCAAGATAAGGATGCCAAATCCAAATAATGTTGTATCTCTAAAAATTGAGATAGTTTGTTGTAGATGTAGACAGCATGATCCTATAGCATGTGCTAGTTCATCAATACCTTGCACAAGTTCAGAAAAACACCCCATCAAAGATCACATCCTATTAGTGCTTAAAGACCCTTAGGGACACTTTGTTTAGTGTGGTCGATAGCATCCTAGGGGCATTGTGACTGAAACAAGGTTGGTCCTAGCCTAAAATTGACCAATCAGAGCTAACGGATAAGATTATTGGATTCCAGGACTAATGGTTTGAAATATACATAATTTTGCTCATTTGAACTGAGTAAAATTGTAACTTTTGGCATTAGGTGAGATAGTGAAGCCAAATACAAATAAAGTTGAATCTCTAAAAATTGAGATAGGTTGTTGTAGGCATAGACAACACAATCCTATAGCACCTAATAGTTTATCAGTACCTTCCATGAGCTCAAAGAAACACATGATCAAAGATTGCATCCCAATGGTGCTTAGAGACCCTTAGGAGCACATCCATTTAGTGTGGTCAATAGCATCCTAGGGAAGTTTGATCTAAAATGAGGCTGGTCCTAGCCTAAACTTGACCAACTAGAGCTAACAGAATAGATGATTTGATCCCTAAACCAACTGACACAACCTTACTCATTTGAACTGAGAAACATTGCAACTTTTGGTATTAGGAAATATAGGGATGCCAAATCTAATAAAAGTCAAATCTCTAAAAAAATTAGATAGTTTTTTTAGTCCTAGACAACACCATCCTATAGCAACTGATAGTTTTCCAACACCTTACACGAGCTTGGAGAAATGCTTGATCAAATATCATAACCTAGTGGTGCTTAGAGACTCTTAAGGATGCTTCTGTTCAGTGTGGTTGATAGCATCCTAGGGATTTTGTGGATAAAATGAGTTTTTTCCTAGCCTAAAATTGACCAATTGGAGCTAATGGAGTAGACAATTTGTCCTAGGACATATAGTTTGGAATATACACAACCTTGCTCATTTGAACTAAGCAAAGTTGCAACTTTTAGCATTAGGCAAGATAGGGATGCTAAATCCAAAAAAATTGAGTCTCTAAAAACTAAGATATTTTTTTTAGGAATAGACAACATGATCCTCTAGCACCTGATAGTTCATCAATACCTAACATGAGCTCAAAGAAATACCCGATCAAAGACCATAGCCTAATGGTGCTTGGAGACCCTTAGGGAGAAAGTGGTGAGGATTTGATGGTTGGGAATATAAAACAGGCCAAGGAGACTTTAAACCTACTAAACCTATGGTTTTGACACCTAATTATATTTTGTACAAAACCTAATTAGGTATTGTACAAAGTTGGGGACTCAGGGGTTAATAAAGAATATGATATGGAGGTTGGATGAATCATTCACTAATCCATGCTTCTTGGTCTTCTTGTAAGACTCTTAGGGTGTCTCTTCTTCACCTATTTGTCACCTATATGACCTTAACTATCTTAGGGTCACTTTAATTCTCTAGCCAACCCAGCTACCAATAAATATTATGCTATCAAGTCAAACTTGATGCTTTCACACTTCATTCACTCTAGCCCTTACAACAACATAAAGGCTCTCAACCTCCAAATCCTAAACCATACCTTGTAGATTTATAGAGGTGTTGTCAAAAACTTCAAATCAACCAATTAGGTAAGTTATAAGTCCCATCAATTCCATCTTTCTACCCAATTTCTTCTTTTCTTCACAATTAAGACTAAAAGGCCAATAGCCCCAATTAGGTCTCCTATAGCGAGAAAATAAGTTTTTTCTCCTATTCCTTCCAAAGGAACCCTATAATTTATTTTTGGTTTCTTGGTTTATTTTTTATCCCCTTAGATCTTTTTTGGGTCTTGGAGTCATACCCTTCCATCCATTACCCTAACCCACCTTAGGTGAAAATAGGGCTTTTTAGGCTTCATTGGTTGCTTTAGCCAAAAAGGTTGTTTGGGATTTTAATTTGATTGGTATGAATCTCTCCTCTTCAAGGAATTATGGCAATAATTCCTTTTCCCATGTCCAAAATAAATTTGGACTTTATCTTTTCTCCTCTACAAGACATGATTCTTTCTATATGGTCCTCCCTAGCTAGACTCGCCACAGGCTCGCCTAGGGCAAGACCTTAAAAATAGTTTCTCTACATTTAAAAGCCCTAGCTTCTATACATATTATGTACATGAAGTCTACTCACTATTCCCAAGAGTTAATACAGATTCAATGGAGGCGAAGTGAGTTAGAGCTCTATCTTGAAGAATCACTTGGACAAAACTAATGACAGTGTGGAACCAAAGTAATTTGACAAGAGGTAATTAAAAAAATAAAAATCATTATCTACCAACACATAGATTCAAGAAAAAAATGAGACCCAAAAGGTGCACAAGTGATAGTATGGATCTTTAACTCCTAACTATCTATTATCATTCAAATAAAAGAAATTAGTCACAAAATGCTTCAAGGTGTCAATTGCAAAAACACACAATCTATACAATGGACTTCCAACCTAGCTCATAGGTCTTATCGTGCCTTATATAGGGTGTTTGGGTGGTTATTAAACCTTTAGGACTCCTCTTCAATTCTATGCAACTTTCTTTCCAAAAGTTTCTCAAGCAACTTTTGAAAGTTACAAAGTTGCACAATGCAACTTTTACATTTTTTTGCAACTTTTCACCAATTTGGTCAAAGGACCTTCCTATCTTCTCAAACATAACTACAAATCTTACCTATGGTAAAAAAATCACCCTAACTCTTCATAGACCCTATTGATGACATGATGACATCATCATCACGTCTTATGCCAATTAGAGGGCTTTACAATGTACTAGCCCCTAATTACACCTAGTGAAAGGCCCTAAGAACCTATGAACAAATTCTCCATTGAACTTTGACTATGGTCAACATGACCTTATATAAAATACAACCAAAACTCCCTAAGGATCACACTTACACATAAAATACATGAAAATTTAGATTGCCTAGGCAATCCTTAATTGTTCCTGCACCTAAGTAGTTCCTTTGTCAAAGTGGCATATTTTAAGCCGAAAAAGGGGTTCCATAGTGTGATAGAAAGGAAATGGTCCAAATAAAACTTATCCAAGATTTTCATATGTTGTAGAGAAGCCAAATGGGAACCCCAATCTATAATTTATTTTCTTGATGTTTTAGGAAAGTTGGGATAAAAATAGTTTAAGAGCCAAATTTATAACCATAATAGTAAATTCATTGCATGAATTTATAACAATAATGTGCAATATTTACATCTCGTATCAATTTTATACACAAATTTTGGCATTTGAATATGCACATGTAACATCTCTTATCATATTTTTATACAAAATATGGCATATAAATATGCACATGTTATATGTCTTCTCTATTTTATATAAGAAAATTGGCATCTACATATGCACATCACTGTGACGTTGCAATATTTTGCATAACATATATACAAAAATTTTACAACTATTCCACCATATGTAGAATGATTAAGCTATATAGCACACAATCTTGTAACGCCCCACTCGGGAACCCCAGAGAAATAAACCTAACATATTACAATGTTTACTGAACTTTTTTTTTTTTGAAGTTTAAAAAACATCAAGATAACATTAATGCGGAAGCAATATGAACATACACATCAAATGCACATAATCAATTACAGATATAGTTTCAATTCCTCAAGGATTCCTTTATGTTGAGTCACATTTAATAATTCTAAATTAATTAGTTTAAGTTTCAAGTACAATGTCTCAAGATCATAAAGGAATAATAGATACATAATCGCTTAAGCAAATGCATAAGTATAAACAATACAATGAAAGTACATCCACTAAATAACATCCACTGCACATGTCGCAGGGTATGTGAAAATAGATACAATACATCATAATACATGATAACATATATACATCATCATAAAAGAAGTCTCTAAGATAAGAAATAAGAATGATAAAGGTACATCTTCTGCAATGAACATCCAACAGCTAGCAATGTGAAGGGGGACCCAAATGGTAAGGAGGCACTACCTCCCGACCGCGTGGTTACCTAGTCAGGCTTCCACTCCCACCGTGCAGGGAAGATAATGAACGATCCACATATGGCTATCAAACATAAAACATTCCTAGGCAAGGTACCCCTAATAGCCAAAACTACCTCAAAGGTAACACATACTACTCAAGAAGATAAAATAATCCAAAAGTAAGAACACTCAATCCAATACCGACACCACATAACAAAACATCATAAATGAACCAAGTATAAACCAAATACCAAGATCATAAGTTAAAGTCAATGAAAGATAATCATCTCAAGTCAAAAGCCACATGTCAAAAGTACAACATCCATGAATCACCAATCATCCTCAATGAAAGTAAATATCCATAATAAACACATCCGACAATAATAAGTACACCACATCCAACAATAAGAACACCACTAGAGGTACATGTAAAATCCACAAAGATCTACAGAGGAGACTCAGGCTACATACTAGGGTGTGTCATCACATGGCTGCTTGAGTTACCCTAGACTGATCTATTAATAGACCTCGGACCCTCAAGCGTTGAGTTACCCTGGACTGGTTACTCTGAACCCCGAACCCTCAACATCACACATATGGAAACTAGAAAGCCCTCTCAAGAAGACGAGACACTCATCTCATTCCCATCCTTAGTCTATACAAGCACTCAAGGCATGGTTAGATCAAAAATCTCTAACTTATCTTTTTAGTGTGTTTCCCCCCAAAATTTTTAATTACTAGATTATCACTTATTACATAACTTGCATTAGGTTACCCTGGTACTGACCACTTTGGGTCCCGGACCCCTATGCAAGCCACTCCCAAGTCACATACCTAAACAACCTCTCCTAAGCACATAAAAACACAGTTGTGTCCCATACCACAACATTCATAAAGATCAAACTCGGTTCCTTAACAGGTGTACACTCGAAAGTGTCCCACTCTAAACCCTTATATCCAAATGATTCCATGAGTTGGAATGCTTGGATGCCGGCTTAGAGCTCCCTATCCATGGAGTGCAAGAGAGTGTATTTCAAGTTCAAGGGCTCTCAGATGAGCCTTAGAGATACTCTTCTTGCTAGTAAACCATGCAATGGGAGGTTCCAAAGACAAGATGCAAGAATGCAAATGTCCCAAGGAGTTCCTCAAGAATGCAATGCAAATGAAAATTAAACTAGGATGATAATGCAAAATGCAGCTATGCTAAAACATGTATGAGAGTGTTACAATACCATTATTAAGCTATGTGAGATTAAGCTACATGTAAAAATGAAAGCTAAGCTAAGATGCTATGGTATGAGAGAATGTAGACAAGAAATAGAAATTCTCCACAAAGCTCCAAAGAAACCTGTTAGAAAACCTGCAGCATAACAATATTCAAAATATGGATGGATTGAGGGGGAAAGCTCTCTCCCTTTTAAAGATGTATGGACGGTGGAGATCAAGATGAAGATGGTGGATGATCAACGGTGGAATTCGAAAATAAGAGTGATCCATGTGCACACACAAGTCAACCAATAGAACATAAGTTCACTTGTCATATAAGACAAAAGTCACAAAGCCTTTTCTTTTAATTGTAAAATAGAAAAAGGACTTTATGTGTGCACTTTAAGTGGATTAGAAGAATGGGGTCTTTTATTTAATTAAAAGGGGACATGTTCTTTTAATCAAATAATGAACTTAGGATAGCATAGTCAAACTATAGGTTATAATCAAATAAATTGATTATTAGCAATTTGGCTTAGGTAAGTGATTAAATTAATTTAGCCAAAATGTTGAAAAGGGGGCTAATAGTCTAGATGACCATTTTTAGGTGATTACATTTGCCCCTCTTTGACTAATGCGTGATCGATCTGGGAACACATTATGTCAAAGAAAATCGAAGCCAAGTAGGCGATGATAGATATAGATGTCTAATTCCGAAGAGTGAAATGCAGAAATAGATAGCAAGTCCTAAATGCACAGCCTGATAGCAGTAGTACTGAACACTAGGAAGAGATGATGTTAGAATTCAAGAAGAATACTAACACTTAGAAAAGTAGATAGAGTGAGAGCAAGTGAGAAGATCAAAAAAATGCTCCTAAGCAGTGATAGAGTATTTCTACAAAAGCATTTGATTAGATTCAATATGCTGCTGTAAAAAACCAGAGATAAGAAATGAAAGCAAATGGAGCTGAAAATTTGATTCAAGCCCCTCGGTGGGTGCCAAAAATGTACACTTCTATCCAAACGATTCCATGAGTTGGAATGCTTGGATGCCGGCTTAGAGCTCCCTATCCATGGAGTGCAAGAGAGTGTATTTCAAGTTCAAGGGCTCTCAGATGAGCCTTAGAGATACTCTTCTTGCTAGTAAACCATGCAATGGGAGGTTCCAAAGACAAGATGCAAGAATGCAAATGTCCCAAGGAGTTCCTCAAGAATGCAATGCAAATGAAAATTAAACTAGGATGATAATGCAAAATGCAACTATGCTAAAACATGTATGAGAGTGTTACAATACCATTATTAGGCTATGTGAGATTAAGCTACATGTAAAAATGAAAGCTAAGCTAAGATGCTATGGTATGAGAGAATGTAGACAAGAAATAGAAATTCTCCACAAAGCTCCAAAGAAACCTGTTAGAAAACTTGCAGCATAACAATATTCAAAATATGGATGGATTGAGGGGGAAAGCTCTCTCCCTTTTAAAGATGTATGGACGGTGGAGATCAAGATGAAGATGGTGGATGATCAATGGTGGAATTCGAAAATAAGAGTGATCCATGTGCACACACAAGTCAACCAATAGAATATAAGTTCACTTGTCATATAAGACAAAAGTCGCAAAGCCTTTTCTTTTAATTGTAAAATAGAAAAAGGACTTTATGTGTGCACTTTAAGTGGATTAGAAGAATGGGGTCTTTTATTTAATTAAAAGGGGACATGTTCTTTTAATCAAATAATGAACTTAGGATAGCATAGTCAAACTATAGGTTATAATCAAATAAATTGACCACTAGATTATCACTTATTACATAACTTGCATTAGGTTACCCTGGTACTGACCACTTTGGGTCCCGGACCCCTATGCAAGCCACTCCCAAGTCACATACCTAGACAACCTCTCCTAAGCACATAAAAACACAGTTGTGTCCCATACCACAACATTCATAAAGATGGTTCTCCCACCCAAGTACACATAATTTCTCCACAAGATAAACCTCATAGATATAATCTCCAATATGAGTCACAAAACACATCACAACATCTAGTCCCATAAATAGTATCCAAGAAAACTCACAAAACCTCTGGTGTACATCCTAGACTGGTCAACATCTAATCAACTCAAAAATTCACGAAGGATAGATGGTACATAGAAAACATCATAGTGTCACAGTTGATTTGATTTGAAAGCATATAGTTGAGTTAAATGTAAGGTTATAGTTTCGGTTCAACATACGTTTTCAAGTAAAATGTTTCAGAATTCACCCTTACAAGTTAACCCACTCCAACTCTAAATTTACCCTTACTGTTTTAAGTCAAATTCCTAAAAACAATCCAAGAATAATTTATTTAAATTATTAAATTAATACTTGCTGTTTCTCTCAAAGATATAATCTATGACTCTCTTTTTCTTTATTATAATCAATATTATAATAATTAAATAAATCTAAAACTTAATTGGACAAATTCTAATATTAATTAATTCTAATTAAATTATATTTAATTAAATTAATTAAAATATAAGACATTCACATTAATTCTAATTTCGTCACTGATTAAGACTTTAAATTAAATATTACCATAATTTAAATTTATTGATTAATTAATAATTTATTAAAACATAATAATGATAACAATTTCATTTAAAACATAATTTAAATTAATAATAATAATTCATTATTATTTTATAAACTAAAACATAACATTTAATATTTCTTAAATAATAAATATTAATTAAAGAATATTACTTAAACTTTAAAATATATATTAAAATACAAAAAAGATTGGTTTGAGCGATTTAAAAATTGCTAGAAGGATTTTTGAAAGCCGCCGGCCATAATGGCAAAGCCGTGCGGCTGCCTGCGTAACTGCAGGCTTGTCTGCTACCACCGACAGCAGTATTAACTGCTGCCGCATGCAGCAGTCAGCCTACGCACGCACGGCGGACAAGAAGGTGGTGGGGTGGTCAAAACCCCCCCCCCCCACATATATAATATATATATATTTTTAAATTTATTTTTATTAAAAAGTTTCGTAAGACATTTTTTTTTTATATAAAGAGTTTGATTTATTTTATAAGATTTATGATTATATAAACTTTATTAAATAATTCCCATATATATATATTTTAAGAATGTTTACGATATTAGCCTGATAGGAAGATAAATAAATAAATCGAACCCTTCGCATTTTCAATAAAAGATTTTCGTTTCCACAAACAAACCCTTTCTAAATTTAAATTTCTAAATTCCAATTTAATTCAAAAGCCCAGATCCTGATTTATTACCAATTTCTTTCAATTGTAGAACGAGGTTATTTAGATAGTTTTTCAATCTGGATTCACAGATGGAATCGAAAAGCAAAAGATGTAGAACGAAGGGTGGCAAGATTCATACAATAGAATTTGAGAAATCAATTTTCAATGAGCACGAAGAAGACAGAGATACAAAAATATTTCTACAATGGTTCAAAAACCCTACCTTGATCTGTTGCTAACAATTTGGTGAAACCCTTGCTAATCCAAAACCCTTCAAAGCTTCCAAAGATTTCTTTGTTCCCCTTCCAAAAGTGTGTTCCCTCAAACTTGTGTGTGCTTTGAAAACCTGTGTCTAAAAAAACTCCCTCTGAAATAATGACCCCAAAACCCTCTAATATAGAATCTAATTACCTTTTAGGGTTTCTGTCACCACCACTTCTAAATTAGAATAATTTTATTTAATTCATTCATTCATGCACAATTAATTTTCTTTTTAATCAAGATATTCTTTTATTATACCTTCATGCACTTTAAGTGAATTATTAAATTACTTGATTTAATCTTTCCACTAGACTTCAGTTTTAATATTAATTTATAACTTTAATCACATGTGCACTTTATTAAAATATCTTAATCATGTGCATATATTTTATCTTTTAAATTAATTTCTTATATTTTAAACTCATTCACGCATCATGCAAACTTAAAATCTTTTTTTAATAATTTAATATCTTTCTCCTTTTAATATATTTTTGAATGTTTAATTTGATAAATATTTATTAACTTAAATAACAATAATATTTAGCATTTATTTAAAAATGAACTCTAAATATATTATTATTAAATTAAATAAATATTATCACGTTCTAAATTTAATCTTAAAACTTTTATCTTCAATTTAATTCTTTATATTTAATTAATTTCTCAATTAATTAAATATAATTAAATATTCATAATATCATAATAATGTTCCATTAAATTAAATTATTAATTTAATCTATTAATTAGACTTAATTAATAGAAATTCATCAAAGACTCACAAAACAACATACGTACAAAATACTCATGGGTTTAAAAAGGGTAGACAGTCTGTTACGAGTCCTCCTTGTAGGACAAGTATTATAGGCTATGGCTAGGATTGGACCTGATCATTATCTTCCCATTCTCACCAGTTGAGTATTTGTAATAGGGCACGCTCATCCTAGCAATTCAGGGAAGTCGATGCCTGGTACTTGCATCTTGCATAAAAGATGAGCATGTACATGTATATAATATATCTAAACTAAACAGACAATGGCGGGGAGTGGTTCATCGTGTAGATCTCGACTAGCAGGTGACTACGACTCCCTCCCTTAGCCACATCAAACACGTCAGACAGAAAGATAAAATAAACACGCACACCATACACATGCAAGTATGGGGTAAGTATTGTAAAAATCACAAGTCTAACATCAAATGCGTACATATAATAATGCATCTCTATCAATACAACATAATCATCATTAAAGACATCATGTTAACATTTTTATAAAAGAAACCACATATACTAACTAGGAATCATTAAGACATCATTAACGTCATGTGAAATGAAATCAACAAGTATATATGTAATCCAAAACATGAAATAATATCATAATATTGTAAATCCAATATCTCTAAACTAATCAATGCATAAAATCAACCTAAAAGAATTTGACAATGATAACAGAAATGCGATCTAGGGGCAGGCACTACAAATCTACCAAGGGAACCTTCTGGATCAATTCTAATCCTTATTGCATCAAATATTGGCTTTTGATCAAATTCACCTACTTTCCACAACTTCTTGTTAAGAGGCCTACATGATACGATATCAATTGAATCTTTGTTACAAAAATAAGGTTAGAGTAATGAAGAATATGTTTGTGTGTCTTGAAATCCTCAAATAACCATGTGGTAGAATTCTTGATAGGGTACCTACATTAGATTGCAAAGACAAATTAAAGTCTAATTTGACACATTATACATGAAAAATTGACTTAAAGAGATCTTCATGGTAGTGGAAAAAATTATACTACCTTCTAAGCCATGTATTTATCACAATGAGGGATCCTATTGGGTACTCAATATGCACAACATAAATGACTATAGCTATCAGTTTCTTTTTGGGCTCAATACACTGACATAGAAAGTAAAAGTTCCTTTGTCATTATTCTTATATGCAATAACTAAATTTACATGACCTGCATTATATAGAAGGATAAGTTAAGGCAAAAATTGAAAGTAATCTATTTTAACCAATTATTAAATTGATAACTTATTACCTAGTTCAACTAAGTTAGATGAATGCTCAAAATATGTTGATGCTTCAATCTGTTGTGTTGTGGTGATGTAGGAAGTTGATATGAATTATTTGGATACAAAGTTCTACAAGGCCATTTCTCAACCCACTCTTTGGATTCACATTCATCCCATAAATGATGCATACAAAAGAGCAAAAGCATGCAAGCTTTCTAGTATAAATAGCTAGTGACGCTGCATTTGAACTTCGAAATGAATGCATCTCACTTGATCTTGTAAGTGTATGACAATATTGCAAATTTCCAATGTTAGGTTCATGTATTAACCAAAAATATCTAGAAACCATAGACTTACCTATATTACCTAGTCTCATCATAGAATTGCACCATTGGAAAATTATTTCAATATTTTTTAATATTACGCCACCTTCGTACTTTAATTCCTTTCTACTAAGGGCTCTTTTCACACGTGCTCTAGCACCATCATGCTCTCCCTTTCCATGTTCCACCTTAGTGAAATTCCAAAAATGTTGCACTCCACTTGTCACATGCATCCTACTCAACCAATAAAACATCCTTGCATTCTTGAATTGTGTGGTGCAATTGTCTAACCATATAATGTGTTGATTGTATTTTACATCTCTTTCCCTCCAATTTTCTTAGAAAACTCTAAAACATCCTTGCACAAACTCTAATAAATGAATTTTATCATCACTAACATAGAAGTGATACTCACTTGATACCTTTTTTCCCTCCTCTGTGCTATCATGTGCATAAAAAATGTTGTGTGCAAAAATTGACACTTACTACAACATTTGGGGTCAAATTACAACAACAATTTGTGATGGTGGTGTAATTTGTGCTCATTTTCATATTTTTTTTTGAAATTTTCTCTAATGTCATCACAAAACTAGCATCAAAGTCATAATTATGATGCCCTCACAAGTATAAAAAAAGAAACATGATAATCATTCTCCATTTTTATTTATTTTGGAGAGAGTTGTGCACGAAAGAGGTGGAGAGTTGTGAACATTGTCATGAGCCTTGTGATTGATGCATTTATGTCGTGCCCTCATAATCTCTTCATTTTATTGTCTTGCCTTTGCTCTGCAATTTTATTGTTGTGTTGTGCCCTTGTGATCTTTCTACCCTTTCTTTGTGATTTTCTTCAAGGGTGAGAAGAGGTATGTATGTAAATGTTTTTTTCTTTTCCTTGGAAACATGTATGCCTTTATATTTCCTTCTAAACATCTATCTCTTTATATATTCAGAGAGATCTTTTTCAAGGTTCTTATTACATATATATGATCTAGTTGCATACATATTCCAGAATCCAAATAATAAAACAATAAAACTCACTCAACCCATGCTAAGTGACTTACCTCAAGATCCTACACAAAAATAATGTAGACCACCAAAAATGAGCCGAGTTCACAAGAAATTTTATAAAAACATATCATAGAAAATATTTTTAGAAAGAAACAAGACATAACAAGTTAAATGGGTCTAGTTACTGATTAGCTAGGTTGATATAAATGTATATTTAATTAGGTTATGGCTTCTACAAGGGAATGAGCCTCATGATTATGCATATCTACTTGGTGTGCCCTAGTGATATCTATGTTTTGTTGTCATGCTCTTGCTCTATGATTTTGGTGTCATGCCCAAGCTCTACAATTTTGTTGCCATGTCATGCCCTTGTTCTACAATTTCATTGTCGTGTTGTGACTTTGCTATGTGATTTCATTTCCATTCCCTAGCTCTATGATTTTCTTCAGGGGTATGTAAATGTTGGTTTCTTTTCCTTCTAAATAAGTATCTCTTTATATCTCCTGTTGAACATGTATATTTAGAGGTATTTTTAAAGGTGCTTATAACATCTTATCTACACAAAAAAAAAAAATTGATCCAGCTGCATATATATTCTAGAATTGAAAAAAATAAAAAATAAAACTCACTCAACCTGTACTAAGTGACTTACACTAAGGTCCTCCAAAAAAATAATGTAGACTAGGAAAAATGGGTAGAGTTGACAAGAAATTTTACAAAAGCATATCATAATAGATATTTTTAGAAAGAAACTAGCCATAACTAGTTAAATGGATCTAGTTTCTGATTAGTTGGGTTGATTACAAATTCCTATAGAATAGCCATTATATTATGTACAATAAAATGAACAATCAGTTGTTCCTAGCTAGCGGGATCAAACATAGTTTTCCAAGGTGATGAAATTGCATATGCAAGGAATTAAAGAATAACTTCAGCAAAGAGTTGAGAGTATGGAGTTGAAGAAGCTAGTTTTTCTTTTGTGTAAATGCCATAATCACAAGGCACAATCCCTTGTAGAAGCCTCTGCCATAATGACATTACCTCTAGACCATGCCAAGGGTGTTGAAGTGGTTCCTGACCTTGAAACACTCTTATAAGAATTTGATACTTAGGATTATCATAGGGATACGGTGCCAATACTTGAAAAACTCTTATAAGCATTTGATATCATAGGGAGGCTACCATAGTACCTACCACAACACTTTCCTGGATTCTATCTAGTAGCTCCCATAGTGTACTCTATGTTGTCTAGAGCAGTCTCTTTCTAAAGCCACTCCTTCTCATTCTCTTTCTAAAGCCGCTCCTTCTTCACTCTCATTCCTTAATTTTTGATAATCAAAATTCTTAATATATGCCTCTACCTTATTTAAAATCTACTTCATAGTGTGTTGTAACTCTAGCATTGGTGTTTGATCATCAATACTTTTCATATCAACATTCAATTTTTCAAGATTGGTCAACACCCTCACTTGCAAACCTTGTTAGATATAGGGATTACTGGGGGGGGGGGGGGGAGGGTTGAATCACTAACCTACAATTTTTTTTCATCAACTAGATATTATTTCTTACTTTAAACCATACATAAAAAAGCAATAAAGTAATGCTAAATAGTAATAGTAACAATGCACAAAAATAATTCACAACACCATATTTTGTTAACTAAGGAAACCCTGACCAAAGAAAAACCCTGGTGGGGATGATACCCACTAGATAATATACTAATATATAAATTCCTTGTTAGAGAATGGACCCTATTAGGAGTCATGAGAAAATTTAGTATAAGGAGTCCCTATTAGGAGACTTTCAATCCTTGTTAGGAGATTCCAACCCTATTAGGAGTTGTATTATAGTAGATGCAAGATGAGCCCACTACCCAAACATGCACTTCCAATTACAAGAAGAGCTCACTGCCCAAACAAGTAATTAATATTTTAGAATATAGAAACTTTCTTAGTTCGATCTCAGATCTCAAAATAGATATCGCTTTCACAAAAGCTCACATACAATTGATCAATATCACAATTAGCACATATAATCACCACTTCTCATTGCAAGATGTCCTTTGCATAAATACCATGCCTTTACAAAAATTTCTATTAGGTTGGCTAAGACCAAAAAATACTTTTCCAACTTAGAGTAAAAATCTAGGATGTCGGCCCTAATTGGACAAGTAATTATTTTGTAAACAAAATAATTCTTCCTTCAATTTCATTGTCTTGTTTCATTAAAACACGAATATCTCTATTCCATATAATTTGTACTAACTTCCAAGGTTATACACATCATCATCAACGTGTATGCTATCCCCATCTAACTTTTCTAGTCATAATATGATAACAGGAACAAGTTATAAACAAAACAATACATTGTTTTATACCAAATTCCATACTTAGACAATTTTCTGATAAGCTAAGTATCTTTATTTCTGAGGTTTCCTATAAGCATGTACATCATGTGTTTCCATAAATGACAAAAATTACATATCCTCATTAGCCAATTGTCAAAAATCTCTAAATTTGAAATTGATGACAACAAAATAGGGAAAATTGGCTAAGTAACAAAAACTTTAACAAAAATACATTCACAGTACATCTATTACAATTTGTCCATCTTTACATATGCTCCCCCTTACAATATACTTTTCAATACTCTTCCCTTTAAATTTACTTCTCCCTTTAACAATTTTCAACACTTCTTCCCCTTTTGACATCCATGTCTCCTTGGCTAATTTAGTAGAGGTGAGAATTGCACATAAAACATATGATGCAATCTCAACTACATTTAGGTCTGAATACAAAAAGTTAGAATAAGTGTCCTTGGCCTTGACACATTCCTTTAACTGTTTCTCAACAAAAGATATTTCAGAGCACTAGACTCTCTGAAATCTGATATTCCCTTCAAAATTTGTTCCTTTTGAAGTTCCATTCCTGATATCATTGAGAATATCTTACTATCATGTTGACATTTCTAAAGTTCCTTGATACAAGTATCAAGACTTGCCAAATCATTCTTAATATTTTGGAAAATGGTGCTAAACAAGTTAGCATCATGTTAAATCTATGCCTTTTCTTCTGTAGCTTTCAACAAGTTAGTAAATTCTTCATCAAATGACTTTAGCACAGTGTGTGATCTCAGTTCTGGATCTTCTTTTGTTTGCTACATTGCTAGAGTACTATGTAGTCTATTAGTAACCTCCATCAAGGTTTTTTGTAGGATCTTTACTATTCTATTCTTCTAAATAAGGTTTGATAAGGATAAGATCAGATTAGTTTGATCATCATCATCAGTCACTAAGTTGGCAAGTGAAATTAGATTAGATGAACTGGAAGGTTTAGTGTCATCCTCCCTTTGCTTCTTGGTTGCCTCTTTTATTCTTCTATTTTTATTCTTTGTTTTCTTTTTCTTTTCTTTCATTTTCTCTCTTCTCTTCCTCTATTTTCTTTCTTATTTCTTCTTCTGCTATTCTTTTCTTTTCCTCCTCTTCCTTTCTTTTCTTCTCATCCTCAAGCAATTTCTGCTTGGCCTCTTCTACTTTCTTCTTTTCTTCTTCAAGTAACCTTTTTTCCTCTTTAATTTGTCTCAGTTTATCTTCAATATCCTTGGTATTAGGTTCATTCCATTTGGAACCTACAAATGGATTAGTATCATCAATTTTAATGTTAAAATTGGTCTATGCAATCTACATAGTGTCACCTCTCACTGACACTTTCTAGGTTCTAGGTGCTGGTGGAGATGCTGCCTTAGATTCTGTCAACATCTGATTTATTGCTACTATAGTCTCACTTCTTAATTTATCTTTCTCACCCACTATAAACAAAAATGGTCTCATTTTATTTCTCAAATAAGGTTCAAGATTATTCAATAATCTATTTATCTTTTCTTTATCATTAGTCTTGCAAATAGTTCTTAGCATAAACTTCTAAAATTCTAAATCTTCTTCTCTTGTAGGTGCCTTCTTCTCAACAAGTCTATCATAGACTTTCTAGTTCACTATTCCCTCAATATCTTTTAATTTTAGATTGTTTTCTATAATATATCTCACAATAGAGATATCAATTTGATCTTTTTCAAAATTGTTATACAAGCCATAAAATTTGTTCATCTAAATAAAGTTACCTTTAATAGCAATAGTTGAGCTAATCTTTTCTATCTTTGGTTTCCAAGGTTGTCGATCTTTTTCTACTAATTTCTTTGATGTTGCCACCTTCTTTGCTTGCCTGACTTCTTGTTCAACTTCTTTAGTTTTATCAAAAGATTAACTAGATTCAATTTTATCTTCAGATTTGTCTTTTTCTTTTGGATCTAATCTAATCTCAAGATTCTTTACAGACATATTAAATAGATAACCAAGACTATTCTTCTCATAATTAGTTCTCTATATTGACATTAAATCATCAAGATTTTCTCTACTCGAATAAAGATTCTCAAGCTACTGCTTGCACTAAGTTAATTCAACTTTCACAATAGTACTATACTTATGAAGTTCTTCATGATCTTCTTTTAATGTTCCAAATTTGGAAGTTTGCTTTGCTAGACTTGCTCTTAGATCTGCATTTTAAGTCTTTAAATTAGATTCAACTTTGCTAGGATCATTTCTCAAAGTCAACTTTAGACTCATAATCTGCAATTCATGCTTCAAGATCTTGTACTCTATCTTCAACTTTGAATAGTCATCATCACTAATTTCTAATTCAGTAGATTCAAGCTTGGATTTGAGATGTTCAATCTTTTCCTTTAATTGTCCAATGTATACTTTGGATTCTTCATATTTTTCCTTCAATTTATCTCTTTCTTTAGTAAGGAAATCGATTTGTTCAAGTGCTTCTTCAAGGTTCTTCATCAATTGGTCTATATCCATAGGGATCTTACTCAATCTGCTAAGCCTCTTCAAAGTAACTAGACTCTGATACCAATTGTTAGAAATAGAGATTACTGAGGGGGGGTGAATTAAGAATCTATAAAATTTAGTCACTAACTAGATATTATTTCTTACTTTGAACCATACATAACAAACTAATAAAGTAATGTTGAACAATAATAGTAACAATGCACAAAGATAACTCATAACACTATATTTTGTTAACTAGGGAAACCCTAACCAAGGGAAAACCCTGATGGGGATGATATCCACTAGATAATAAACTAATATATAAGTTCCTTGTTAGAGGATGGACCCTATTAGGAGTCAATGAGTAAATTTAGTATAAGAAGTCCCTGTTAGGAGTTGTAGTATAATAGATGCAAGATGAGCTCACTACCCAAACATGCACTTCTAATTACAAGAAGAGCTCACTACCCAAACAAGTAATCAAACTTCTAGAATATAGAAAATTTCTCTGTTTTATCCCGGATCTCGAAATAGCTTCACAAAATTTGCATATATCACTTTCACAAAAGTTCACAAACAATTGCTCAATATCACAATTAGCAAATATAATCACCACTTCTCATTACAAGATGTCCTTTGAATAAATACCATGCCTTTACACAAACTGCTACTAGGTCGGCTAAGACCACAATATAATTTTTCAACTTAGAGTAAACATCTAGGATGTTAGACCTAATTGGACAAGTAATTATTTCGTAAACAAAATAATTCTTCCTTCAATTCTGTTCTCCTATTTGATTAAAACATGAATATCTCTATTTTGTATAGTTTGTACTAATTTCTAAGGTTATACACGTCATCATCAACTTGTATACTATCTCTATTTAACTTTATTGGTCATAATATGACATCAGCAATAAGTTATAAACAAAATAATACATTGTTGTATACTGAATTCCATACTTAGACAATTTTCTGATTACCAAAAGCTAAGTATCTTTATTTTTGAGGTTTCTTGTAAGCATGTACGTCATGTGTTGACATAAATGAAAATAATTACATATCCTCATTAGCTAATTGTCAACAGACCTCTCATGTCAAGCACTTTTTGTACTATTTCAACACCATGTTCTTTCTTATGAGCTAACAGTTCTTCAGATGCATTTCCTTGTAAAACATTAATTTTGTTGAACAATTGTAAACTCTTAGAAAGTGTATTTTTATTTTTATGTATGTATGCATATATGTAGATATGTATATATGTATATATGTATATATGTATGTATGTATGTATAGAGAGATCTTGTGGAATGTGGATTATGGATTATAAACAAAAAGAAAAGAAAACATGACATTGATCATTCCATATTTGTTTTGATTGATTGTGGAGAGTTGCATGTGAAAGAGGTTGGAAAGCTCTAAATGAGGGTGGAGAGTTCTGAATTTCGGTGGAGATTAGTGAAGATCTAGGATTTTTTTGTCATTCCCTTGTGATCTTCATGACCTTTCTCTACAATTTTCTTCAAGGGGAGAAGAGGTACCTATGTGAATTTTCTTTTCTTTTCCTTCTAAACATGTATCTCTTGTTCATATAGAATAGCTTTGGTTAGATTCAAGGATAATTGATTATGATGATTGTATGCATATGTGCATGTATGTATGTAAATCAATTCACTATGTGAACTACTTTACATGCATACATACACACTTTTATAATACTTGTGCTAAATTAAATTAATCATTCATGTCTTGAATTCACACAAGCAATTATACTTGCATTCAATCAAATTTATTCATACCAAACTAAGTATGCAACAATCTATACTTACATATCATATTATCTCTTGGTGGTTGAGTAAAGATCTCATGTATAATATTGTCTAGGTAATGATTGGATGCATTCACATTAAACCATAATAGGGTCAAGAAAATGATCCATTTATGTTACTTCATACTTGTTGTATTGTATATTTTTTTAAACATAATTAATAATACTAGAATTATACAACTACAACTAGTACTCTTGTTTATTTTATTTAATCATATACATTTATGACTATTATTTTTCTTAAAATTAGATTGTATATTTGTTATCACTAAAAGAAAAATATAGATCTCTTATTGTTATCTTTTTTAATTTCAAGATCTTCATATTTAATGTGAAGAGTTTCCACTACTGGCTAGTGGAATAGAAACAATGTGGAGCTACATAGCTCATGGTTTTTTCCACCAAATTATATTTTTATCATATTTTTGTCCTTCAAAAATATTATAGGTGAATGTTCTTTTGATTTTTCATATATTTCATAATTTTTTTCTTGTCATTTGAGGTAATTTTCTATTATTAGATGGAGAAATCTATCATAAGGATGGACATGCCAATTTTGATCATCTTGCTTTAAAGTTCATTCCCTTATCAAATTAATGAAACTACTTGCAACTGACACCTTGATTTTCTACAACCTACCTGATTAGCCATTCACATAAACAAATCATCCCATATCCATAAGCAACATTTAATCTTCTGTAATTTTCTCTCTTCTAAAGACCCAATACATGGAGCCATTATCATCATGAGTAGACTCACTCTCCTAAGACGAATTCAATCAAAACTATTTATACCAAACTAAGTATGCAAAAATTTGTACTTACAAATTATATTATCTCTTGGTGATTGAGTAAAGATCAAATACAATTTTCCAAGATGATAAAATTTCATATGCATATGTATGTATGTTATGCATGCATGCATTCATCTATGTACATATGTATGTATATGTTAATGTGTATATATATTTATGTATGTATATATGTATCTTTGCATCTTGTTGTCATGCCCTTGTGATCTCTATATATGTATATATATCTATATATATACATATATAAACACAAATATGTGTATGTATCTATATAAATACACATACATATACATAAAGAGAAGCTTCTCTAATCACCTACTAGGGGAAATATAAAGAAATACATGTTTAGAAGGAAAAGAAAAGAAAATTTACATAGGTATTTCTTCTCCCCTTGAAGAAAATTGCAGAGAAAGCATGACTACATTTGGGCCCAAATACCACAAATTACACCACCATCGCAAATTGTTATTACAAAATGACCCCAAATGTTGTAGTGCTACAAAGGGCACATAGATCACAAGGGTGCAACACTACAAAAAAATTGTAGAGCAAGGGCACAGAGATCACACAGGAACAACAATGAAATGCAGAGATCATAACTACACTGCAATAAAATCCTAGATCTCCATTGATCTCCACCAAGGGCACAACAAAAAAATGTAGATATCATAAGGGAATGACAATGAAATGTAATGATCACAAGGGAATGATAATGAAATCTCCACCAACATTTAGAGCTCTCTTCCCTTAGTCAGAGATCTCCACCCACTTTCACACATAGCTCTCCATAATCAAAACAAATGGGGAATGATTTATGTTATGTTTTTTTTTTGTTTATATCTAAAATCAACTTCTCATTGTGTTGTAACTTTTTCGTAGGTGTTTGATCCTTAATAGCTTTCATTTTAGCATTTCAATATTCAATTTTTCAAGTTTCCTCTTCATTATATGGTCCTTTCCACCCTAAAAACCACTTTGTTACTTCACTAAAATCAATACTTAAACAAAGCCAATGATAAAACAAAGCCCATATTCTAGAATCCAAATTTTAAAAAAATAAAACTCACTCAAACCATGCCATCTAACTTAGCTCAAGATCCTACACAAAAATAATACAAACTAGGAAAAATGGGCAAGAAATTGTAGAAAAACACATCATAGTAGATATTTTTAGAAAGAAATAAGCCATAACCTAGTTAAATTGGTCTACTTACTAACAAGTTGGGTTAATTATAAATTCTTATGGAACTATCATCAAATTAGGTACAATAAAATGTTCCTAGCTAGGAGGATCAAATATAGTTTTCCAAGGTGATAAAATTGCATATGTAGATGTATGTATGTATGTGTATATATATATATGTATGTATGTATATGTATGTATGTATGTATAGAGAGATCTTTTGGATTGTGGAAATCAGTGGAGATCTAGGATTTCATTTTCATACCCTTGTGATCATTGCATTTCATTGTCATGCCATTGTGATCATTGTATTTCATTGTCATGCCCTTGTGATCTATGCATCTCATTATCACTCCCTTGTGATCTCTATATATCTATCTATGTATGTATATACATATATATATACATATGTATATGTATATATGTGTATATGTATGTATGCATGTATATAAACAAAGAGATCTTTGCACAATAGAAAAACAATTAAATTCCCTCAATAGGTAGCATGGCCATAGGTATTGTCACAATATTTTAAACATAACTATATAAGGAGTGAGTTAAGACATATATAGGTTAACCTTACATTAATTATAAGCTACAACACAAAGGTTTCTTTAGGGTATTACAATATTATAATTATAGAAAACCACTTGATTCACTTGAGTGGGTGTATGATGGTGAAGAGTTGCATTATGTGAGTAAAGCTCACTAGTGGTTATAGGAGTACAACTACATCAAAAAAATTAGAAACTAGAACTACATATTTGTTATAGTGATTATTTCAAGGTTCTTGATCCTATGGATATGGGTATGTAGGCAGTTTGGTAGGCAGAGTATGTCTCCAATGCATAGACACCTTGGACATAGTTAGGTAGCACTTAACTATTTTAAGACATTATATGTACCTAGTGCATCTAGCTTTTGAAAAATAGAATTCTAAACTCTATGTTTTAGTATTAACTTGAGTGGTCTATTTAGACCCATTGATTATTTTCATAAGATTTTAAACATAACTATATAAGGAATGAGTTAGGACATATATAGGTTAACCTTACATTAACTGTAAACTACACCACAAAGGTTGCATTAGGGAATTATAGTATTGTAATTATAGATAACCGCCTGACTCATCCAAGTGGGTTTATGATGGTGAAGAGTTATATTAGGTGAGTAAAGCTCACCAATGGTTATAGGAATACAACTACATCAAAACAATTAGAAACGAAAACTACATATTCATTAGAATGAATAGTTCAAGGGTCTTTATCTCGTGGAAATGAGTATGTAAGTAGCTTGGTAGGCATAGAATGCCTCTAGTGTGTGGAAACCTTGGACGTAGTTAGGTAGCACTTAAATATGTATGTATGTATGGATGTAACTATTCTCTACTTAATAGTGCCATCCACATGGGGCAGGGGGGGTAGTTGATCTTGCACCTTCTACTATACTTCATTTCCATTATCAGTGCTCTCTAAATCAAAGGTATATAACTTTATCACTTGTAACTATAATTTTCAAATAATAAAATCCAAAATGGTTTCTTATAATTCTATGGTTCTCTTTGTAAGTTTATAAAATTAAATTTAAAAATCAATTGCATTTATGTAAATCTTTTTCAAGTTTGATATTTCTCTTTTTCCTGACTCACGAAAGAATAATAATTTTTCAAAACACATACTGACTAGTTGGAGATTGAGCCAAAAAATTGTAAGAATGATTATGCCAAAAGATCTAAAAAAACATGATTGGTGCACGATAATCATCTTGTTATGCTATTTTTGCAGAGTTGTTCTTACATTTTATGATTTTTGGTGAGAAAAAAAATTCAAACTAATTAGGTAGGTTATCCAAAATTAAAACATAATTGGTTGAGGCATGTTTAAATACCTTATTTCACATGTTATTGAATGTTATGCATTTATATGCTACTATTAATGAATTCTAAAGGATGAACTAATGTTAGATGTTAGCTTTGGACATTATGAGATTATTTTATGGATGCTCATAATTGTTTTTTACTTCACGTGATAATGAATGAATTCTATATTTTATTAATGAATGAATGTGAGATCCATATCTTCTTAGGTACTCTTTCTAGGTTTTTGTACTAGTTCTTAAGCCCAAAATAGATAAATCATGATTTGAAATACAAAATTGGGTGCTTAACTTAATGAATGAGCACACCAAGCAAAAGACCTTATGTGATGAGAGATTATATGATTTTCTACATATTTCAAGTAGTGAATTATAGGTTCACATACATTCTTAAGTAGACATTTGTGAGTACTAGGTGTGTGAAGGTTCCATGCAAAAACTTGTAGAAGAAAAAATGGTCATAATGAATATTTTTGATGACATGTTTTCCAAGAGCATAGACAAGTTCATCAAGGTGACTTCACATTATTAAATTTTAATGTTTGCCAACACCACTACTCTTCCTCTATATCCTACAAAAAAGAAAAATGTTGCCTCCAACATTGTAACCATATGATAAATGGGAATAGCACATGCCTAAGCCATAACCTAGTTAAATTGGTCTAGTTGTTGATTAGCTAGGTTGATTAAAAATTCTTGTAGAATTGTAAGAAAATTAGGTACTATAAAACAATATGTTGTTCCTAGCTAGCATAGGATGAAATATAATTTTTCAAGGTGATAAAATTGCATATGTAGATGAATCACTTGAATTTCAAGCATGAAGCACATTCCCCAATTCATAACAAATGGTTGGATATAAAGGCTCCATACACTAGCCCAACAATGGAAGCCAAGGATCTAACCATGCATGTATTGGCACACTCTCCCTGTGAAGATCCCAAGTATCTACCTCTATTGTTAATTTGTTCTAGTTGCTAATAAGCTAGGAGTAAGGCTCCTTCCCTAGTACCCTATTATAAGTCCTAATAACATGAATATGATTAGAGTTAGGAAGGGTAGGGAGATGAGATGTCAAGTTTCTATCTAATGTGAATATTGCTAATAGTCATAGATGAAAATTATTATCAAATTGGATAGGGTCTACATGGTAGAACTCATTATGATATTTTGTAATAAGTCAATTTTTGAGAAAATAATATTAGATGGATATGTTGATGTTCATAAGGATAAAATTTATGGCCCAATTAAATGTAATAGATTTATTTGATGATTGATTTTGAAACTACGAGACATGACTATACAAACATCCATATTTCATTCCATAATTGATATAACTTCTAATGTCTTATCTCATAATGATAATAAGATACTATTAGTAATTTCACTATGTTTAATTGAATCAAAGGATACTAGTTGTGATGTTTACATTTTGGTGATTTCCACCTAAAATATGTATTCAGAACTAACTTTCATGTTGATTGATTAAAAGTTATAGATCTAGTATTACATCATTATGATAGTATTTGGATTATGATGTGGTTCAGAATGTTAATTGGATCACGTGACTAGATATTAATGTTGATATGTAGATTCTGATATTTTAATTCTTTAAATTCTTTATATGAAAATGATTAGAAAAAAAAGTTGAGTGTGATGCTAAGGAAAACTATTTAATATGAAATTGTCATGCACCTATATAGATGCATTTTATATGAGTTTTTTTTAATAATTGAGCTACTGATGTTCAAGTTTAGCGTGTAGGAAATTGAACCATGGAATTTAATTAGAGAAACAAAGTCCAAACTTATGTGGACATAGTTTAGCCAAAGAAAATCTTTGGAAGATTCAAAAGCCTCATTGTGATGTGTTTATTTCAACAATGTAAGTTTGCATGTGTGTGGTAAATGTAATCTCATAAATATATTAGAGACATGCCATGGTGATGTGTGATGTGTTTTAATGTGTTACTTGACACTTGTAAATTGTTTATGTGCTGATGACATGTCACCTATGGTTTAAGTCATGGTTGCACTTAACCTTAAACTAATTTCCCTTGAAAAAATTTAAGAAAATCTACTTGGAGAAAGGATAGGATGGGTCATCATCAAGGGATATTTCGAATTCAAATTTGAAAAGGATTTTAGAGGGTCAATATGTGGTCACAAAGTTCCATCTTTGTGAAAATAAGCTACCCATATGTTAGCATAACATGTTAGGAGCCTAAATTTGACCATTTTAGTGCTTAGCTAGCCTAGGGGGCCTCTTAACCAATGCATTATTTTACCAATTAAAAAATTGAGTTTTCCCATGAGTTCATCCCCATCTTTCCACTTAGTCAAAAGTAATAAATTTGGTAGGTACAAAGTTTTAAGGGATAGTGGCGTGATGGTTTTTTCCAAAAAGAGATAGTGGGTGAGTCTTCTTAGTGGACTTGGACAAATTAGTGTAGTTTTCACCCACTCTCTAAGTTTAGAGACAATTAGGGTTTGGAAGGAGGAAAGACTAAGGAGAAGGGAGCTCTACAACAACTTTCATTTTTCCTTTAGCTTGGACCAAGGTTGGTGCCCATGCCATAGCTCTCATTTGCACTTATTCAATGATGTTATTCTTGTTCATATTGTTCTAAAATTCATATCATGTGTTTGTGTTGAGATTGTTGTTGTGATGGATTTATCTTGTATATTTTTCCTTTTTTTTGTGTATGAATGTTAATGGGTGTGAAGGATTCACTCACCCTTGGGAGGGAAGAGATGCCTTGTTTGAAGGGGTTAGTTGGGTTCAACATTGAAGTTGAGATATTCTCCTCTTGGAGAGGGTTTTATTTTTCATGGAGTATGAGATCCATTGAAGCCATATGCCTTGTTTGTTATTATAGGAGGTATAAGTGTAGGGTAAAAGCACAAACCTGTGTCACCTTTTATGAAGAAATGTGATATCAGAATGTAACAGTTCAACATTAATGACAAAAAAAATGGTATTTGTGTTTAGAATTTGAAAATGATGTAAACTGATGAAATGTGTAGACTTGGATGAAACTTTATGTCTATCATTTTTTAAATTTTTTTTGAGTAAGAATTTATTCATTTCTTTTATTTTGAAGTCCCTTTTTTAACTATAAAAAATATAGGGTGTAGTTCCCGTCAAAAAATAAAATGCAAATCAGTTTTTTTTGTTTTAATTTGAAAATATCTTATAGATGACATGTATATCTAGTGCACAAAAAAAGAAATAATTATTTTTTATCTATATTTTCTTTGTTATAAGTACTCAAGCTCGACCTTCTCAGAAGCCAACAGTTTTTTCCTCATGTCAAAACTTCCTAATCAAATCTACACCTTCTTGAGAAAAAATTACATATTCATGAAGAGGACTCTCTCCTCTAGAGATAAATATAATTTTTTATTTTTTTTGGTATGATTTACTATTTTTTCCCTTTTTTTAATTGAGCATCTTCTGAAATGTTGAAATATCGACTTATAATATTTTTAAATTCTAACATATTATAACTAATCAAAACACTCAAAAATTTATATAATGATGATATTGAATCTAAGATCTATAAAAGGGTATTTTTAGTTTTTGAATAAAATTGAGTTTTGATAGAGAAATGAATTTTTACCAAAACAGGTTTTGATATCACAAATGGTGACACAGATCTATGCTTTTACCCTGTATTGATGTGATGAGGAGGATGTATTTTGATAGGCTTGAATAGGCATTTGTATTATGAGATGTATAAGTGTATTGATGTGATGAGGAGGATATATTTTGATACCCTTG
Source organism: Cupressus sempervirens (assembly GCA_028749045.1). Classification (NCBI taxonomy): domain Eukaryota; kingdom Viridiplantae; phylum Streptophyta; class Pinopsida; order Cupressales; family Cupressaceae; genus Cupressus; species Cupressus sempervirens. The sequence continues at coordinate 315,364,380 of CM053791.1, forward strand.
AAGAGGCATTATGCAATTGCAAATGTATATGTGTATATGGATATGTCATTCTCCTCTTTGGAGAGCCCACCTTCACTCTTTGTTTCGTGATTCCAATGGAGAATCATTATGCTAAACCTTGGAGGGGTTGTATATGTATTGTGATGTTTTTTTGTATGTATTGTTAGCTTCTTTGGTGTAACCCATTTGAATCTTGTTTCCCTAGCTTGGTTGGTGGCTTCTTAGAAGCCTAGGATGGGAGGTGAGCCTCCATGTTTCTTGTGTAAATGTTTTTGTAGGTTTTGTGCTTTTGCATCCATGAAAGAAAATAGAGATTTTTCTCTTACATTGGTGAAGCCAAAGATGTGACAACATGCAATGTATTTGGAAGGAGCATCCTTTGTTCAATATGTTATGTAGTGAGTTGTGATAACAAGACCTCCATTATTGTTTTGTGTAATGTGTTGTAAAGGATGATCTTTATCTAAAAGTATATTATTGTGAATATAGTCTTATGAAGGAAATGAAGAAATTGGAATATGGTCATTTGTAGTTGCATTGTAAGAATCAATTTTTATGCATTAGTTTGCATTGGAATAGAGATGTTGTCCATCATCATAGTAATATATGAAAGAAAATAGGGAGTTTCATGTAAAGAGATTAAGAGTAGGTTTGAATCATGCCTATTGACTTTATGAAATATTGTATTCATCCAATTTGATATTTTAAATGTTGTTATAATGTAATTAACAATTTCTATTCATATTCTTATTGTAGTCTTGAAGGAATGAACTAGTTGAGTCCAAAATTGATCATGTTCAAAAGTATTACAAGACTCAAATTTATTGTTTGCAACTGAGTAGAAAGTTATGATTCTTACAATTAAATTTCAATGAAACTATAGACTTCAATGAAACCTTCTATTTGATACATTAATAAGAGTATTAGTGTTAACATATTCTTTTCACAATACTTAAGTAAGGGAAAATTAACGAGTAGAAGTCATTACTCAATCTTACATGGATAAACAAATCTAGAAGTGTGTATTTATTCTTTGGATTTTGTATGAGGGAGAGAAAAGTAAGCCACTATCAAGAAAACCAATATAGGCCTATTATAATATTTAGGGCATATTATTAAAGATCCTATCCCAAGAATGTATTGACATAATAATATTAACCTAGTCAAAACAAATATAAAATCAAGGGATTCACGTGCATCCCAAGTATAGTTTGGGAAGAAGAGAGGGTACTTTATGCCATAATACATTATGAACTACATAGATTTAACAATGAGAAAAATAATAAAAAAGGAAACCACATAAGGCACACCCAGGTCAATAACACTTGTAATTAGCAGAGGGAGAAGGGATGTGGTCCCTACCACCTCCTAAGCGATCACACCACCTTGACCCGCGCACCCATCCTTTCAAACTTCACCCTTCACATGACCTTGGGATGAGTGTTGACCTATTTATTACCCCATACACACCATTTTCCACTTCCTAGGTACCTTGTACCTCTCCCTGCAATGTAACCAGATCTCCTCAACATGCCATTTCCACTCACATGATAGCCAAGGTGTTGAAAATTACATGAGAGAGGATAGAAGAGATAGAGGTCAACCAGTTTGCAAGGAGTATGGCCACCTTGGTTGACTCAAAAATTATGGCTTCCATAATGTTGAAAAAGAGTAGTGCACATTAGTTTGTAGTTAGTGTAATACATGGGCTAATTGGATATGTAAGCCTAGGGAAAGGGAAAAGTGGCCACCTGGATAATATGGAAAAAGGGTGGGGATTAGTTAGGGTATAATAAAAAGGTTAAAGAGTTCATATTTTAGTAAATATATTGTTAAGTGGTTAGTGTTAGTAATGTTCATTTAAGGGTTGTCACAGGTGACCTGGTATTAGACCTTAATTGATGTTAATAGCTAGTCAATAATTAATGCTATAATATATCTATAGATAATGGCAATAATTTAGTTAGAAATTGTAGTAGCATGGTTAGTAAATAGTAGAAGTTGGTTAGATCTTAGTATTATGATATTTAGTAAGTGGTATAGTACTAGGTAGTTTGTAGTTGTATAATGTCTTTTAATCAAAGATGAACTTATTGATTAGTAAGGGATTGGTAGATTTTAAGTTAGTAGATTATTTAGTGTAATTTTTAATATATTTTAAATTGTACATAATTTAAGGTATATATGTATCCTTCAATAGGGATATATACCTAATATATGTATCTTATTTATTTAAATATATCAAATGTATATTGGATGATTATATGTAGTTGCAATGTTTAAGAGAAGATATATACAAAAATTTGTTTATAGTTATTAGTTAGTAATAGATAAATGACTCAGTTCATGTAGTGGTTCAATATGGATGATTGACATAGGCAAGTAGATCATAGAACTCACATGATAAGAATAGTTATCATCTCAATTGGCCATGGTTGTAATATCAAATAGGAAGATAATGTACTAATTTGGGACTACTTATAGTTGAGTACTTGAATAGATCAAGTCATTAAACTTGAATTCATAAAACAAGTTAGTAGTGAATATACAAAATCTAGATAATAGTTAAAGTGTTAAACTTAGTTAGCGCCTAATAATACAAATTAGTTGTAAGTAGATAGTAGGGAATTATATGAATTTTAGAATTGAATACAATGTGAAAATTTAAGTGTATAAATAAAGTGTTAATTAGTTAGTACATAAATGAGGGTCAATAACCATGATAATCTAACAATCTATTGAGTTGTGGTTCCAATAGATTATTAATGTTAAGATATTGTCCTCTAGATATATAAACATAATTAGATGTTGATGTAATGGATAAATAGTTCAGTAACTACTTATGATTAAATTCTTGACATAAGATTTATGGAATCTTGTTGCTATCCACTATGTGTATGCATATCTACTATGCACATTTATATATGTATACAAAGGTCATCTTTATATATCGATTTGAGAACCCTAATAGTATTTCATAGTTAAAGTATTCTATAACTCATAAATAAATTTTTGTTGTCATGAAAATTGGATGTTAATAGATGCAAACCTATGCAACTTGTGCCCCTTGATAAGTGTGACCCTGACCATGACCAGTATACGATTAGCCTAGTAGTAAGAAAATCACCAAAAGAGTATTATATTTTGGACATTATTATTGAATGTGTTAGATACCTAACACTCTAATTGTCAAGGTTTCGACCACCTAGGATTACCTTTCAAAAAAGAATTATTAGTTGTGTTCTTGCCCTGTAATTTTGGGCATGGCACTAGGTTGATTACAAATTCCTATAGAACTATCATCAGATTAGGTACAATAAAATGAAAAATTTGTTGTTCCTAGCTAGCAGGATCAAAAATAGTTTTCTAAGGTGATAAAATTGCATATGCAGATGCATCACTTGAATGCTAGGCATGAAGTGCATTCCCAATTTATAATGAATTGTTGGATACAAAGGCTCCATATGTTGGTCCAATAATGGAAGCCAATGATATAAACTATCCATGTATTGGGACACTCTCCCTATGAGGATCCCAAGTATCTAGTACTATTGTTAATTTGGTCTAGTTGTTGATTAGCTACGTTGATTACAAATTCCTATAGAACTGTTATCAGATTAGGTACAATAAAATATACAATTTGTTGTTCCTAGCTAGCATGATCAAATATAGTTTTCCAAGGTGATAAAATTGCATATGCAAATGCATCACTTGAATGTTAGGCACAAAATGCATTCCCCAATTTATAATGAATGGTTAGATATAAAGGCTCCATAAGCTAGCCCAAAAATGGAAGCCAAGGATGTAACCATGAATGTACTGGCATACTCTCCCTGTGAGGATCCCAAGCATCTACTACTAATATTAATTTGGTCTAGTTGCTAATTAGTTGGGTTGATTACAAATTCTTGTAGAATTGTCATCAGATTAGGTATAGTAAAATGAACAATCAGTTGTTCCCAGCTAGCAGGTTCAAATACAATTTTCCAAGGTGATAAAATTACATATGCAGATGCATCACTTGAATGCTAGGCATGAAGCACATTCCCAAATTTATAATTAATGGTTGGATATAAAGGCTCCATATACTGGGCCAACAATGGAAGCTAAGGATGTAACCATGCATGTATTGTTATGCTCTCCCTATGAGGATCCCAAGTATCTACTATCATTGTTAATTTGGGCATCACTATATGATCCAAAATGTAATGAAAATTAAAGATGGTAATAAATTCTCCCATGTCTCTAGAAAATGTATCATAGGTTCAAGGTACCTTGCCTCCTAGGAATTTGTAGCAACTATTCTCACTACTAGAAGGATAACTCCAATTAAGAGTTGATTGTAAGGAGTTGAAGAAGAAAGTTCTTCTTCTATATACGTAAATGTCATAATCACAAGGCTCATTCCCTTGCAAGAGCCATAACATAGTTAAATATATATATATATACAAGTCATAACCTAGTTAAATGGGTCTAGTTGCTAACTATGTGGGTTGATTACAAATTCCTATAGAATTGTCATCAGATTAGGTATGATAAAAGGAACAATGAACATTATTTTTGTGGAGGATCTTGAGCTAAGAAGCTTAGCATGGGTTGAATGAGTTTCATTGTTTTATTATTTGAATTTTGGAATATGTATGCAAATGGATCAATTTATCTGTTGTGCTAAGATGTAATAAGCACCTTAAAAAATGTTTCTATGTATACATGCATACATACATGTATATGTATGTATGAATATATGTATGTATGTATGTATGTATATGTATGTATGTATGTATATATCATGTGGAGATCTAGGATTTCATTGTCATGCCTTTGTGATCTTTGTATCTCGTTCATTTTATTGTACCTAATATGATGATAGTTCTATATAGGAATTTGTTGTCATTCCCTTGTGATCTCTACATCCCAGGTATCTACTATTGTTATTAATTTGGGTGTCACTACATCATCTACAATGTTATGAAGTATTGGATCCACTAGTAACTTCTTCCATGTCTCCAAAAAATGTAGCATAGGTTTAGGGTCCCTTGGCCTGCAAGAATTTATAGCAGCTATTCTCACTGCTTGAAGAATAAATTTAGTGAAGATTTGAGTGTAAGGAGTTGAAGAAGAAAGTTCTTCTTCTATGTAAGTGCCATAATCACTAGGCTCATTCCCTTGTAGAAGTCATAACACAATTTTATACTAATCATCAACTAGACCCATTTAATTGGGTTATGGCTTTTTTCTTTCTAAAAGTATCTTCTATGATATATTTTTGTAAAATTTGTTGTGAACTCTGCCCATTTTTCCTGGTCTACATTATTTTTTGTAGAGGATCTTGAGGTAATCACTTAGCACCCTAAAAAGATCTCTCTATATATGTATACATACATACATTCCCACAACATTCTAGCCACATACCCGTCCCACTTGCAATGGATAGTTCTAATGGCTTGCCATGAGGCCCATAACATTTCTATCACATAGAAATCGCAATTGCAATGGTGTTTTCAATAGATTTTCATCATAAATGTTATGGTGAAAATGAAAGGTTTGTCATAATGGTAGCCCAATTTATGACAACTATGGATGTTGAAATTGTGTCGATAACCCTTATCATCACAACTTGCAACATCAAAATTCTAATGCTCATCTAACAAGAGCCAATTCTGACTGATGTTGGTTGGGCGATGGGTTATCATTATAATTGTGACACCCTACCATTGCAATTCTGGCCCAAATGTAGTAGTCTATATAGAGTTGCATTACATTGGTTGCACTTCATTTTGAGGCTTTAGTGTATTGTTTTTCAATGAAGTCAACAACTAACACAATCATACCAAAGGGAAAAGTGTCCTTACACAACTTGAATTTCCCATCTAACCATCTATCTCTATGTGTATGACCTATGTACTCATATAAACTATTTTCTCTTAAAATAATTTCATAAAATTAGCTACACATATATCACTTTTCACTAATTCACACCTCTTTAATTATTCTCCATCTTTAACACCATATATAATTGACCTATATTTTTCAAGAGAAACTAGTGTCTTACCAATTTCATGTGTTCTATCTAGATGTAGGCATCTATGAAAATTTTTAAAACCACCACATTGAGGGAAAAAATATTTCAAACACATGGCCTTATAATAAATGCACCCATCATCTCATTTACATAGTACATTTGCAATAAATTCTCTAAGTGACTTAGGACATAATTATAGACCACATTCCTCCAATATTTTTTTAGTATGAAAAGTACAACATATATAAAAATAAACATCAGAATATAGAGAAAAATCAACATGAACTGTACAAAATATAGTGTGTGTATGATCTATCTTAACATAGAATGGTTTTTTCATCTCAAAAAACCTTTTGCTGATTTTAAAATTAAGGAAAAACTTGAAGAAACATTTCACAATGTTGTGTTTGAATCATATCCAAAAAATGTTTTGCATGTGGCTCACAATTTTTTTTTCCAATTTGTCTTTTGAAAACATCTTTTTGGTTTGGTGAAGACCTTGTGTTGTCACACCAAAAGTTTTCTATTAATGTTCTTAGTGCATCGATAATAACTTTATCCTTACATCAGACTTTACCTTGGAATGACCAAAAAGAAGTCTCATTATAATTCTCAATTTTATCTCAACTCACTAAGGCTTTGTCTAATGTTGTTCTACTTATCCTTAATGATTTACTTATTTTTCTTACCATACAATTTTTTTCCATTTCCTTTTCCATTATAGTTGATGTGAGGACCCATCAACTTGTATTAGCATCTTTAGTACTACTTTTGAACCAATGGATTGGTATGCATCAAATATATTTCTAAGAATACTTCTTTTACTACTATTTTCAAATGTTCTTAACCCCAAAATTTTCACTGTCTCTCTATATTTCAGATTTTTAATCATTTCAATGACAAGTTGGCATCTTTCACTTTGATTTAAATTTTAAAAATAGTTATTCCAAATATTTTGAAAAATTCTCCTAGAATTTCTTTTTGACATTTGATCATGCATTGGCTTCAAAATATTTTCATCAATGTGAATTAGAAACTTTGGTTTTCTAGGAATTATTCTACGAGATGTTGATGTATGCGCATGCTCTATCAACTTGAGATGTCAAATTAGGGGCATTAGGTGACATAAGTATATTTGTCACAATCATTTCAATTGGGGTATGTTGAACATTTTCATTTATCAGATTAGGTGTGTTTGTGACATCAATATCAATAGGTAGATTTTCATCACTTATATTGGAGGCATTTGATGATCTACCTTCATATAATCTCCTCATACACTCCCTTGTCTTTTTCCTTTTTTGCCTCTCATTTTTCAATTGTTCCTCCATTATTCTTTCTCATGATTGTAGATGAAAATTACCCTACAAAAAATAACATGAATATAATACACAATAAAATAGAAAACTAAACAAATTTGGATGATTATTTTATGCTCAATCACAAGATACTTACATAAAATAAGATGTTGGCACATGAAAAATATCAAATTTAGCATTTCCAATAGTAGAAATATATGTGAAATAATAGTAGAATCTATTGGACTACACTAAACAACATAATAACCATTGACATGTTGTTTTATTTATAGTTTTCAATAACCTAATCAGGTTTTGTAGAACCTGATTGGGTTTTGTAAAACTTGATTAAGTTATGTATTACTACTACACAAAGTTAGATTGAAGGAGGGAAGGAGTGGTGGAGAGAATGTGAGAGAGAGGATGGTACATAGAGAGAGAGAGAGAGATTGGGTTAAGAGAAGAATTAGGGGATATGATAGACACTTCTGTAGTATAATACATAACCCAAGGATGGTATATATATATATATATATATATAGAGAGAGAGAGAGAGAGAGAGAGAGAGAGAGAGAGATTATGGGATAGGATAAAGAGTGATAATGAGAGAGAGGGACTGATGGAAAGAAAGAGAAAGATAGAGAGAGATTGGGTTATGTATTATAACCTAATCAAGTTCTTTGAATCCAAAAAACCAAATTGGGTTATGACTTAGTGATAGCCTAGGGAAATGACCTAGAGGCTTGGGAGATTATTTTCCCTCCCTTTTTTTTTTTTTTTTTCCCTTTAGGCATATTTTCATATTCTAAGATGAATTTTCATCTTTGTCTTCATTAGGTATGCTAATGGTGAAGTGGGTATCTCTATAATCACCACCATAATCTTGCACATCTTCTTAGATTTCTAACCATATAATTTTCTCTATTTCTAAACAATATTAACATTGTAAACATTAATTACTTTTACCAATGCCTTGGCATTCCTCATAGGCATATGTCTAACATTTTTAAAAAACTTTTGATATGCTTAACCAAATTCAAAATAAATTACATATTATTTTTCTACACTTGATTATATACACATTTAAAAAAAAACCATTTTCAATTATTTTGATGCAAGTTATGCTCAGCACACGAATAGGTACCAAAATTTTAGGATGTAGTTTGTTCAGTAATTGATAACAAAAATACCCATCATAAAATTACAAAAAGATATACACAACTTATAGATATGACTCTTAATTATCATCCTACAAAAAAATATGAAAAATACTAAATATAACTATGTATTTTGTGTTGAACACAAAAACAACTATGTTATGTTTTCTAAAAAAATTAAGAACTATTTTTTATGTACATGAGTTTAACCCACCTAATCTTATCCATTTTGTAAAACCTCTAGTAGTTCAGAAATTATATGCAAAGAAATACAATTTATATGTTTTACGCATCTTGTCATTTTTAGTGGATGACCCTCAAATGTCTCGTCCAAGTTTAGGTTTACTTGATTTCAAAAAAAAGGTGTCCACTTATAGCCCCATTTTGTACACCATCTTAGTGTACTCACCCATATAGGAAAGAAACATACAAAGAAAATTTGTATATAAAGCAAGGAAATTTCCCATAACTTAAGAATACAACCAAAAATGTAATAGAAAATCTAAAGTCCTCAAGAAAGGAAAAAACAACTACTCAAATATCTCTAAAAATGCAATAGAAAATAAGAGCCAGCAAGGGGAAGAAAAATTATCAGGGTTACCTACATTAGAGGATCCATCCAAAATAGTTCCCAAACTAGAAGAAGAGATTATCCTAGAGGATAATATTGACAAGGTAATTGAGGAATATTAGAATAATGAAAATAGTTAGATAGAGGAACAAATGAAGGAATATAATGCAACAACACCAAAACCATCAAGAAAAGAGAATATAAAGGACAAAAGTGAAATCCTCCTACATCATCAAAATAATGGAAACACATAAAAATTAGAAAATGGCCAAAAAGGTAGGAAATCATCAAAATTCTGGCAAACTCCCATGATTGGAAGTGACTCATTTGAAGAAAGCAATGAACACCATTATCAAAAGGATAAGATGAAAAACAATAACATCATCCTTATTCCACTAGAAGTGGAAACCTTTCTAAATAAGCTCCAAATGGTTAGCAATGAAGATCAAGAGATCACAAGAGATGTGGATTATTCAAAATCCCCTAGATCTAATTCAAGGTAAATTTGGGAAGAGATTGGTATATGTTGGCATTATGATACATTTTTGTCATTAGTTACAACACTTATTGGATTCTGAATGCTTACTGAGCTCTCACCGGACATTCCTTTGTAAGCCAAGATTTACCTAGTTCTCAATGTTTACCGAGTGATCGAGGTGAACAAAGAAGTCAGTGTTTACCGAGTGATCGAGGTGAACAAAGCAGCCAGTGTTTACCGAGTGTTTGAGGTAAAGAAAGGAATCAGTTTTGACCGAGTGAAGATGTACTTAGTATTGACCAAGAACTTCGTGATAACCGAGCTCCTGAGGTTATCAAGGAAATTAATTTTACCGAGCTCAGACGGTTATCAAGGAAACTAACTATCACCGAGTCACAAGGTTCTATCGAGTGTTTCCTTTGATCACCGAGCTACAGTTCAGATAGAAGTGTTCACCGAGTTACATCTCTTCTACCGAGTCTCCAGTGGTTACCGAGTTCAGAACTACTCGAAGTGTTTAGTATGGATCATGCCTTCACTTCTACCGAGTGCATGAAGATGCCGAGTAACGCAGTGGACGCCGAGTATCAGAAGGACACCGAGTCAATTCAGTGAACCCGAGTTTTTACCTTGGGCCGACTTTGTATAGAGATTTGCACTTGTTGTTTTGGCCGACCTTGCATGTATTGTTTATTTGGATGGTATATATATGCAATGTATTGTATCATTCAAATGAAATGGTAATGAATGAAAATGTGAAAGTGTGAAAGAAATACATGCGTGCGAAAGTATGTGTGCTGAGTTGTGAAGGTATTCAGCAAGGTCAAGTTTTGGAGCAGAAAAGTTTTATCTATCACATCAAGGTGAATCAGAGCATAGCGGATCTTATCAGAAATCAGTTGTAATTAGATCCACTGTTTCATTCTAACAGGTGAATCAGTTTTTGTAAATCCTTTAACAAGGTAGACTTAACAGTCTTTTGTAAATCTCCGAACAGAGTGCATACTTTATTGTATGTTTGTAAATCCTCTAACAAGGTGGATCTAGCAATCCTTTGTGCTCCTAACAGGGCAGATCACCAAAAGTGGTCATTGTAAGCCTTAACCGGCCAACTTCATACTGCAGTAATGAAGCTTTGTGGGTTTCATCCCCACCCCAATTTTACTTTCTATTTGGAAGGTTTCTGGGTCACCAAATCTGTGTGTTCAAGTGTTGCAAATGATTTTGTTTCATGCTTACAGTAGGTTACTTGGATGAATGGTGAATATATCAGTATGAAGTTTTATTGTTTGAAATTTTAAAAGTTACTGATTCACCCCTCCCCTCTCAGTAACTTGTCATATCTTGAATATTTCCAACAATTGGTATAAGAGCAATAAGGTTCTCAAGATAAAAGTTTCACAGCTTGAGCAAAGATCAAGGACAATGGAGATATTCAGACTTGACAAAACTATTGAGAATGAAAAGCTAGATCTGAAAATGGCCATGGCTCAACTCAATGAAGCAAAAGAGCATCTTTCACAATCCTTGAAAAGAAGAAAAGAACTTGCAAGGCAAATGAATGACCATCAGTATGTTGAAGAAAAGATTGAAGATCTCTCACCATCAAGTAGTTCAGATGAAGCTGACAAAGCAATCAAAGAACTTTTAGAAAAGAATGGATCTCTGCAGGAAGAAGTAAGAAAGCTCAAAAGGGAACAAGAAATCCAGTCCATCAGGCTATGTGAAATCTTGGAGCAAAGGAACAAAGCAGCTGAAGACTTAGAGGTAAGGAATAATCAATCCTCTCAGCTTGAAAATCTTGTAACTCAATTATCTAATGCAAATGAAGAAATTATGAATCTAAGATCTGAGAATGAGAATTTGAGAAATGACTTAATTACTGAAAGGCAAATCAATGCAAGCTTACAAAGTGATCTAATCTCTAAAAAACAAGTCAATCAGAGAATGGTAAAATCTCAAAAGGACATGGATCAATTGAATCTGCAAAATGAAGAAAACTTTCATAAACAAAATGGTAAAGCAGGCCTTGGATACAAGGAAGAAGGTGAATCCTCCAAACAGGGTACTCAAAAGAATCAAAGACCTACTTGTAGCCACTATGGTAAGTTAGGTTGTTAGTGTAGTTTTTTTATTTTTTCCATTTTGCTAGGTTTTTTCCTACACTTTTAATAATCTTGCTTAGGTTAATAAAGCATGTCTTATTAGGTGAATGGTTGTGAGGTGTCACCTTCCTACATGTGAGCATCCATTAGCTATCTTGGGAAGATACTTTGCTATCTTTAGTCTGATAGATGGTTGCTCCTCATTGGTTGGTGTTGCCACCTCCTCTCTCTTCCTTGCCTATATAAGCATGCTACCTGGCTTGTATTTGTATCTCTTGTTTTGCATCCTCTTAATGCTATTTCGCTTCCAGCATTTGCATTACTCTCTTGGAGACTAACTCTATGATGCTATTTTGATTTTGTATCATTTGCATTCATAGTTTAGATATTTACTCTTTGCACTAGTTTTCTGGGTTATTAATCTTTTCAGATTCTAACATGGTATCAGAGCTTTTCTATGTGCAAGAGTAGATTTTAGTTTCCTTATTTGAGAGATTCGGGGGGGGAAAATAAACTTTATTGTAGTTTTTTGAAAAATGAAGTATGCTCTTCTCTTGCATCTTTGGATGATCCTGAGAATCAGAAAAGTTTTGACAAAAACAGTTTTTCTCTGGGGTTTCAATCTCAAATTTGACAACCAACTTGCATATTTGGAGTTTTCAATCAGTTTTGCAGGTTCCAGCATGCCATTGATGGACTTAAGAAGCTGATCCAGCATTTGCATGTCATATTTTGGTTGCTGGGGTCGTTTTCTGATTTTTGGAGCCGTTTTTTACTATTAAAAGCGTCTAATTTACACTATAGCAACATCTTCTGTTCATCAGCAAGAAAAACGCTTTCTGGGTTTTGTTCGCAGCCCCGAAAAACCATCTGGGTATCTTTTAGATTTTGCATGCAAGTTGTATATTTTTCAGAATCGAGCATGCAAAGCTACAGCCATACCCCTCTCCGTTGGCAGCCGCAGATCTGAATGCAGTTTTCAAATGTCTCGTTCTTGCTCATACGGACTCCGATTTTGATGATTCTTGTTATGAACTTGGCTATTTTTTTGTGCTCTATCCACTAATGGAGTTAGTTTTTGATTTTCATGCATGAATTCTTCAGAAATTGCAGATTCGCAGCCGTGACTGTGCACAGTTCTCGTTTTGGAAACTTCAGAGGATCATAACTTTCTCATACGACCTCGTATCGAGGCGATTCTTTTTTTGAAAGTGCATGATTTTTCGAGTAGATTGCAGAGGTGCTATTCATTTCCTTGATTATTGTGCCCAAGTTTCACTTTCAACATATGCTCTTTATGAGGGTTTGTAATGCATTGAAATCAAGACCTACTTGTGGTTTTTTAGCCATAACTTTTGCATATGGAGGTATTTTTCCGATCCGAAAGAAGCGTCGAAAAGATGGTTCTGAGACAGAGATATTGGTATAGGTTTTTTTTGAGTTTTGATACAGTTTGGTTGCCTATTATGGCAATCAAAGTCAGATGTTTTATTTTGCACTCCGGGAGGTGTATCTTGAGCTTCCGATCTCCATTTTTGGACTTCTTTATATCGCTGGAAAGCTCTTTGGTGCTCTTTCCAGTGATGTTGGTTGTTGTTCCAGATTCTGTTCCAGACACATCCTATTCAGTCTTTTGCATTTTAGCATTCTGGTGGATATTCTGTTTGTTTCAGGTCCGAAGATCGATTTTGTTGCTTTAGTTGCTTCGTTTTGGGCTTTACCTTCTGTTGTTTCAGCCTTATGTTTTTTTTGATCATTGTTGATATTCACTGTAAGCATCTTTATGCAACGCACTGAGATAAAGTGCCACTCTTGCATTTTGGGATCCTTTTCATCATTGTGATTCGTTGTACTCGCACTATTATATAAAGTGCCATGGGGGGGATAGTTGTTTGCTACTTATAGGCTCTCTTTCTCTAATTCCTCATGCAGTGTTGATGACACATGCCTTTATTTGTGTTTGTACCTCACTCTCGATGAGTTTGGCTCCTGTGTTGTAGGAGATTTTTGGCCCATCTTTTCAGCTGCCTGTCACCTCACCTACCTTAAGGGGAGGTTATATTGTTTTTCTATGCTTCTTTGGTTGATGGTTCGTGCCTTCTATTTCCATGGAGGTTCCTTTCGTTGATGGTTTGTGCCTTCTATTTCCATCGAGGTTCCTTTGGTTGATGGTTCGTGCCTTCTATTTCCATGGGGGTTCTACAGATCAGCATTTTGACAGAGTTTTGCAGTTCTTCATGCTTCAGTGATGCTGCTTCTTCATGATCACTCCTTGTTCCTATTTTAGGGGACAATTTCCCTAGCGGGAGACTTCTTCAGTTCTTCACTAGGTTCTTACCTCTTTTTGAGGGAGGGTTTTTCCCTTGTGGTTTTCTCTCTTTCCCCACTTTCAGAGGTTGCATCTTCTTGCATTGTACTTGGGTACCTAACATGGCCTCGTTGCCGGGACCCATTTCTACATCCACCTAAGCTTCGCTTATGGGGGGGTGTTAGTGTAGTTTTTTTATTTTTTCCATTTTGCTAGGTTTTTTCCTACACTTTTAATAATCTTGCTTAGGTTAATAAAGCATGTCTTATTAGGTGAATGGTTGTGAGGTGTCACCTTCCTACATGTGAGCATCCATTAGCTATCTTGGGAAGATACTTTGCTATCTTTAGTCTGATAGATGGTTGCTCCTCATTGGTTGGTGTTGCCACCTCCTCTCTCTTCCTTGCCTATATAAGCATGCTACCTAGCTTGTATTTGTATCTCTTGTTTTGCATCCTCTTAATGCTATTTCGCTTCCAGCATTTGCATTACTCTCTTGGAGACTAACTCTATGATGCTATTTTGATTTTGTATCATTTGCATTCATAGTTTAGATATTTACTCTTTGCACTAGTTTTCTGGGTTATTAATCTTTTCAGATTCTAACAAGGTCATACATCTAACAGATGTTGGAGCAATGGAAAAGGAAAATTTAATGAAAAGTGCTACAATTGCAATCAGCATGGACACAAAGCCAATGAATGCAAAGAGAAACCAAAATTTGAAGGTAAATGTCACAAATGCCAAAAGCAAGGTCATAAGGCATCACAATGAAAATCCAAATCATTTAATCCAGCTGAACAACTTGTCAAAGCAATATTTGGTTGGGACTACAACACTTGGTGCAGATGTCATTATTGTGGAGAATATGGTCATACTGGCATAAACTGTGCAAGACATCACCTAAGAAAAAGGGATACCACTGTAAGATGTTATACATGTACAGAACTTGGTCATATATCTAAAAACTGCATGAATATAAAGAAAGTCAAGGATGAGAAGAAAATCAAAGTAGACAATATTCGGCAGCAAATGAAGCAGCAATGGATTCCTAAGTCTACCGAGCCAGATAATTCAAGTGATGGAATGGTCACTCAAGAAGTGAGTGACTCTACCATTTCCAATTAAGACTCATCAGGATAAGACCAGGACTGTATCTACAAAGCAATATCCTAAGCAGTCCTAGAATGAAATTATGATCAAATCAGTATTTCAGATACATCAGGATCATGGTCGGTACATGACCTTACCGAGCTCAGTTGGGTGCAATAAGGCTTCTTTTACCAAGTTGCACTTACCGAGCATGGTTGGTTCTTCTCTTATCGAGTTAAGGTCAGTTTAACCTATTTTCTTTTGGTCACCGAGTTGTGAAGTTTAAGCCGAGCTAGTGGATGACAGTCTGTCGATCGCAGCTACCTCTGTACTGAACATTAATGGCAAATTTTTCATCAAAAGGGAAGATTTCGACCTCATTTTTCACCGCGAATTCGAGATTTACACAAAAAAAAAAAAGCTTTCAAGCGAGTTCAAGTGATTTGAAGAGATTTTCCAGTGAAGTATTCTTACGAAACCTTTTCACTCACCAAGCAGCAATGGCATCCGCAAGCACCAGTAGCAGCAAGGCGAAGAAGGAGAAGAAGAATCAGAAGAAGAGCAACCAGCAAAGAAGAAAGGCAAGGTAATCATTACCAAGCCCAAGAAGCAGCCTACTGCAGTATTTACTCAGAGGACAAGAAAAGGTGTTCAGGAACCTGTATTGGTCAAACCTGCACCTACATTCGAGCAAAGGCTCAAATCATTGGAAGAAGGAGCTGGCATCACAAATTTCAAGGCATTGAAATTTGAGACAAGGACTGATGCAAAGAAAATGCAGATTGAGGAACTGGTACTTAACAAAATGGGAAAATGGAAATACTCCCCAGACCAGATTGCTCCTCATATCTCTAAAGAACTACTGGAGAGAGTACAGTCAAGATGGGAGTTAGCCACCAAGACGGTAAAAGATATATATGAGCAATCCCTGAAGAATCTTTGGCCTAGTCTCACTGGAGCAGAGGTAAAATCTGAATTGAAAACCTATGAAGGTAAAATGATGATCAGATTCCACACTTGTTTGATTTTGATCAAAGATATAGAGCATGTTGTAAATGATACTACAAACATGTGAAAAAACATCTATCATCTACATAAGCCCAGTGTAGACCCAGTAGAAATAAAGGATGATGACAGTTGCAGCAGCAGTGATGAATTAGATAGCGCTCCATCCATCACAGTTACACCAGGAGAGTTGCATGCAATGATAGAAGAGAAAGAGGAAGAAGACAAAGAGGAAGAAGCTGAAGAGGAAGATAAGGACGATGATCTGGTAAAAATTGCAGCAGCAGTTATTGCATCCCTTCCTCACTCCCCAGCTAAACCTGTGACATCATCGAGGTTGGAGTCAGCTTTAGCAGGTTCATCTACACCAGATTTACCATCTACACCTTCCATATCTTAGCTCCAGGTATCATTAGTGGAAGTGAGTACCACTTCATCTACCGAGCTGCATCCCTCTTCGTCTACCGAGCTGCACCCCTCTTCATCTACCGAGTTGGCCTCCTTGACTCCATCATCATTAGTTGGTATTGCTGTGAGTTCTCCAATTTTGACTACTCCAATTTGTTCTACAATTTTGTCGCCATCTACTTCAGGCACAGTGAGCTTAGATACTATATTACCGAGTGTATCACCATTTTTGGCTAGTACTCAAATTTTTGACCCTGTACATACTCCTATTGACACTCAACCCTCAAGCATCCTAGTTTTTACTGCTAGTCCTTCTATCTCTACTGTTGTGTCTATTCCAAAGGTAAAACTAGTCATCTCAGAAGTCAAACAAAAGCAACCATTAAGACTTATGATCACTGGAAAGGAAATTCCTGAAGACATTGACTTGGACACAGAGATAGTAATTCCAAAGATTGACTTTGATAATGCTACCATTGAAGAAATGAGGTACGCTAGTCAACTTATTGAGAAAAAGGCTACTCAGATGCAGTTAAGATTGGAAAGGGATAAGGAATACAGGATAATTGAGGATGCCCGAAACATAATTACTGAGGCTATAGGTGTTGATGTTGATACTTCTCAACACATTTTGATTCAATTGGAAGAGGCAGTTAATAAATTCAATGAAGATGCCTCCGGACAAGAAAAGCTGATTGAGCGTGTAGCAAAGAAATTTGATAATAAGGTGTTGGGGCACATTGCCCAGAATATTGCAATAAATCAGGTTGCATTAACCTCAGTTTTGGCAGATATGGAAAATTCTTTTAATAATGTAACATCTCTTTTTGCTAAGCTTTGTGATGTTACCGAGTACACTAAGGGAATAAGAGAGAAACTGAATAAAATTGATGAGGATCTGAAGGTGAGCGCACAGAACTTGAAGCTTGACCCCAGTTCAAGCTCATCTCATCACCTCAGGATCAAATTTTTGTCAGAGAAGCAGGCAGAGCTATTGAGAGAAGAGGCAAGGATCCAATCTACATTGATAGATATCCAAAACATGATCCTTCCCATCATGGATTCAATGCAGAAGCACATTGCACATTCAAAGACATTAATCCATGATAATAACTTCTCCATTGCAGACCATGTGATTGAACTTTCGGCTGAAGTTCAAGTAGCTCTTTCCACCTGCAAAATTTTGCAAGAGAATTGGGATAAGACTCTCCAGCTTATTCTTCAGGTACATTCAGAGTTCATCTCTCATTTTGGTGTTTCTATATAAGTATATATATTCTTTTATTCTTTGGCATTATTGTCAAAAAGGGGAAGATTATTGTTGGATATGTATACTATGGGTGAATAAGTGTTTTCGGAAAAATTGTACAAAGGAAGAGATATATAGCTCATGTAAATACTGTATGTACATTCTATGGGGGAGTTGTATATAACGAAGCTATGTATATTTAGAATTAGTCATCAGCATGTCAGATAAATTTTGTCTCATAAGTGTTTTTGTCACTAATGCCAAAGGGGGAGATTGTTGGCATTATGATACATTTTTGTCATTAGTTACAACACTTATTGGATTCTGAATGCTTACCAAGCTCTCACCGGACATTCCTTTGTAAGCCAAGCTTTACCTAGTTCTCAGTGTTTACCGAGTGATCGAGGTGAACAAAGAAGTCAGTGTTTACCGAGTGATCGAGGTGAACAAAGTAGCCAGTGTTTACCGAGTGTTCGAGGTAAAGAAAGGAATCAGTTTTGACCGAGTGAAGATGTACTTAGTATTGACCGAGAACTTCGTGATAATCGAGCTCCTGAGGTTATCAAGGAAATTAATTTTACCGAGCTCAAACAGTTATCAAGGAAACTAACTATCACCGAGTCACAAGGTTCTATCGAGTGTTTCCTTTGATCACCAAGCTACAGTTCAGATAGAAGTGTTCACCGAGTGACATCTCTTCTACCGAGTCTCCAGTGGTTACCGAGTTTAGAACTACTCGAAGTGTTTAGTATGGACCGTGCCTTCACTTCTACCGAGTGCATGATGATGCTGAGTAACGCAGTGGACGCCGAGTATCAGAAGGACACCGAGTCAGTTCAGTGAACCCGAGTTTTTACCTTGGGCCGACTTTGTATAGAGATTTGCACTTGTTGTTTTGGCCAACCTTGCATGTATTCTTTATTTGGATGGTATATATATGCAATGTATTGTATCATTCAAATGAAATGGTAATGAATGAAAATGTGAAAGTGTGAAAGAAATACATGCGTGCGAAAGTATGTGTGCTGAGTTGTGAAGGTATTCAGCAAGGTCAAGTTTTGGAGTAGAAAAGTTTTATCTATCACATCAAGGTGAATCAGAGCATAGCGAATCTTATCAGCAATCAGTTGTAATCAGATCGACTGTTTCATTCTAACAGGTGAATCAGTTTTTGTAAATCCTTTAACAAGGTAGACTTAACAGTCTTTTGTAAATCTCCTAACAGAGTGCATACTTTATTGTATGTTTGTAAATCCTCTAACAAGGTGGATCTAGCAATCCTTTGTGCTCCTAACAGGGCAGATCACCAGAAGTGGTCATTGTAAGCCTTAACCGGCCAACTTCATACTGCAGTAACGAAGCTTTGTGGGTTTCATCCCCACCCCAGTTTTACTTTCTATTTGGAAGGTTTCTGGGTCACCAAATCTGTGTGTTCAAGTGTTGCAAATGATTTTGTTTCATGCTTATAGTAGGTTACTTGGATGAATGGTGAATATATCAGTATGCAGTTTTATTGTTTGAAATTTTAAAAGTTACTGATTCACCCCTCCCTTCTCAGTAACTTGTCATATCTTGAATATTTCCAACAGGTATACAATTCTACCAACAACAAAAATCTAGGAGATATTGAAACTCAAGAACTATCCCTCCAAGAAAAGGACACCAACACAATTGATTTATGTGATCTAATTATTTAAGAACTTGAAGACAAAGAAGAACAAGAAGCAATAGATGAAATAATAAAAAATACTATAAAAAATGTAAAGGATTATGTGGATAAATTAGGTTTAGAGGAAACTTTGGAAGTAGCCACCCTTAAATGTGGAAAATAGAATTTAAAAAATGGAAGAAAATCCTTGTAGAACTAAGGGCTACTACTAATAGAGATGGAAACCAAAGGAAAATTGAAGATATAATTAAAATTGAGAAGGGGAAGATCCTTCCCATAGAAAAATGGACATAACCACTTGGAATGTTAGGGGATTAAACACCCCTTTCAAAAAAAGTGTGTTCAAGTGCAACCTAACACTTTTTGAATCAGAACACATCCTTATCCAAGAAACAAAAATTAAGAAATAGGAAGGAGCCAAACTTAGTAAAAAAAACTTGGAATATGGGAATCTAACTTAACAGAATCAATAGGAACCTAAGGAGGCCTCAGAATCATCTGGGACCCTAGAAAGATAAACCATAATAGAAAGATAGACAATAATAGAGTGATTGCCAAAAATAATTGGATCGGAAGGAAAATATAAAGTTTCAAAAATGATTTATAGTTCACAATAATAAATGTATATGGACCTATTTTAATTTAAAAGAGAAAAATATAGTTTGGAATGAGATTAGTTCCTCTATCAGAAGCCTCCAAATAACTTATATCTAAATAGGAGGAGATTTTAATGCTCTTCTATCCATAGAAGAAAAATTTGGAGGCTTATAGATAATCACCCAGGCTATGTCTAACTTTAGATAATGGACTACAAAATATAATATTATAGATATTTCCTTAAGAAATAGATTATATACTTGAAACAATAGAAGACTAGGCTTTAACCACATTGCCACAAAACTAGATATATTTATATTTCAAGGAGACCTCTGCAACTTCAACTTTGCAATGCACTCCTCAATCCTTCCCCATCAAGATCAAACCACTACCCTATTCAGTTAGAAATAGAAGAACAATTTAAACCCTCAAGAAACCCCTTTAAATGTGAAAATATGTGGTTCCTAGATGACACTTTAATGAAAAACATCAAGAAATGGTGAGAAGGAAATTACAAGGGCTCTAGGATGTTTTGTTTTGTATCCAGATTAAAAAAATAAAAATATTTTTTCTTTAATTGCAATAATATTCACTTCAATAACATTTTCAAAAAAAAATTAGAGAACAAAGAAGACCAAAATAAATTAAATGAAAAAGTTATTAAAAATGGCATGAACAATGACGCTTTCATCAAAGAAAAAGAACTCCTAGCTAAACAAGAAAATATCTTTGCAAAAGAAAAAAAATCTTGAAATAGAAATCCCAAGAAACATGGCTAATAGAAGGATATCACAACACAAAATTCTTTCATAAAAACATGTTAAATAATAAAAATACAAATAGAATAACTAAAATCAAAACCAAAACATGAGAGGTAACTAAAGTAATTAGACATATTGTAATACTTTAGAAAACTATTACACTAATATCCTCAATTATTTTGATTCTTCCAACCTTATAACCTAGAACATTATGAAAAGAACCATCCCAAAAGTTATCACTAAAGTAGATAATAAATTCTTAAATAAACCATTCAAATTGTACGAAAGTAAAGTAGCTTTATTTAGTATGCACTTAGATAAATTACTAGGACCTAATGGATGTTGGGACATATTAGGATATGACCTATGGAAAGCCATAGAAGAAAAAAGAAACTCAAGGGACTTCAGACTTATCACCCTTTATGACACAACTTATAAAATAATATCAAAAGAATTGGCTTACAAACTAAAAATGGTCCTTCCAAAACTAGTATCAGAAGAGAAAACAAGTAGATCAATTTTAGATAGAATCATAATAATACAAGAACTAATTCATATGGCACAAATTAAGAAAAATATTGTATGCTAATGAAACTAGATATTCAAAAAGCCTATGATAAAGTAGATTGGATATTCCTATGCAAAACACTAGAAGACTTTAGCTTCTCTTGTCAATGGATTAACTTAGTTTTTAATTGTATTTCCACTCCCAAAATATCACTTTTAATTAATGGGACCCTAGAGGGTTTTTTTAATATATCATGGGGCTTAAGACAGGGTAACCCAATCTCATCTTTCCTCTTCATAATAATGGAATAAGCCTTTAGTAGATAAATTTAAAAAGCACAAATGGAAGGGGAAATTAAGGGATTTACAATAACCAATGAGGTCCCAAATGTTACACATAAATAATTCAAGGATAAAACTACCCTTCTAGAAGAAAAATTAATAGAATAATCTTATATTTTTAAACAAGTTATTGCAACCTATACTGAAGCCTTAGGAAAAAGCATAAATGTTGAAAAATCATAAATCTTCTTTCTTCACACTAACCTCAATATGGAAAGGAACATATGCAACTTAATGAGCCACAAGAAAGGTAGATTCCCTTATAAATATTTAGGAATTCAATTGAAAACAAATATGAAAGAAACCAAATCTTGGAAACCTATCATCAAAAAGATTGATAAGAAAATTTAGAATTAGAAAGGCAGATGGTTAACAAAAGTAGGAAGAGAGACTAAAATAAAACTTGTCCTATTAGCAATACCTACCTATAAGCTACCAAATCTCTTGTCTTCCTTTACCCAAAGGGATTAAAAAAAGAAACTAGACAAAAAAATTAACCACTTCTTTTCGAGTGGCACTAAAGAAAAAAAGAAACAAACCCTCATCAAATGGGACACCATTTGTAGACAAAAAGCATCATGAGGACTAGGTATCAAAAACCTAAGATGGCAAAACAAAATCCTATGATCTACACTAGTATGGAGAATGTTCTAGGAACACACAAAAAAGGGTCAAGATTCTATATAATAAATATCTTAATAGAAATGATGCTTTATCACTTTTTCACACCCAAAATCCACCAAAAGGTTCCACCACATGAAATTTCACGTTGCATTGTAAGCCTCTTATCAAAAAAAATCTAACTTGGGATATAGGGAAAGGAGAGGATGTACTTTTCTAGGAATATGCATGGGATGGAGTTATTGAATACAATTATTCAATTATAGGGAGTTATCATGGATGAGAATCAAAATGAAAATAAGGATATTATCCTTCTATTTTTCTTTAAAAATTTCTTTGTATCATGACATTTTGTGCTTCCATCAATGCTAAAGAGGGATATTGTTGAATACAATTATTCAATTATATGTTGTCTTTGATGTTACACATATGTCAAGCCTTTTACTAAGGAATCAGTGCCAGCTAAGATCACTCAAGCATTGAGGGAAGTTTCATGTGTATGTCAAGCATTCCAAGAAAGACTGTGCAGAGCCAGTGTTGACTAAGTTCACTTGATTACCAAAGGAATTTTTCTAGAAGATAACATCAACTAAGTTCACTCGGTTAACAAAGGAAGTTTGAACAGATGTCAACTTAGAGTTAGTATTGAGTGAGTTGGGTTGGTTAACAAAGGATTTTCCTATTTTGACCGAGTACTCAACTTAGTATTAGCCAACTTATAGCATATTGAGTTTGATAGATTTATTGGTTAATTCTAGCCGATTGAAGGGATAATATTTGATTGTTTGAAATTGTACTCAAGCTGACTTGACAATGTAAATAATATAAATATAAGGTCAAGTTGAGGATTGAATGTGTGGTTAGTGGAATAAATGAAGATTATTTGAGGAAGCAAATTTGGGAGGATATTAGAGTATCTGATTTGACCAAGTTGGAAAGAACATTCTAATCAAGAAGGATCAAGTATTCAAGCCAGAACTAAGATATGAAATTAGAAAAGTTAGTTGCATTAGTAATTAGGTCAATTCATTGTTACTTTAATAATTTTAGTAGTGAATCAAATATCTTAACAGAGTTAACCTAATAGTTACTTTGTAAATCCTCTAACAAGGTGGAATTTCTAGATTGAAGTGTCTTTAAGACCTCTAACAAGGCCACTCCTATCAAGACCACTCCTAATAGGGTGATCTAAATACTCTATTAGGGTCACACCTAATAGTTTATTTTGTAACCTTTAATAGTTTTGGCTCCTAAGAGGGCTCACTTTAGAAGAGTGAAAAATAGTAACTACTTGCAATTGGTGGTTTTCCCAAAATTAGGTTTCCACATTAAATCTTAGTGTCTCTTGTGTTTATGTTTTTTGCTTCATGTTTCTAAAACTAAAGTTAATTAAGGTTAATCACATTAAATATCTTAAGATTTATGTTTTAAGTGTTAATCAAGTGAAAATAATTATTTAGTGTTAACCTAGTGATCATATGTTAACCAAGTTACAATAGAATATTCAGTTTCAGCAAGGTTTTGGTATTATATTGTAATTGTTGTCACTTAGTTCTGCACCCTTGTCCAAAGCCTATGCATGAGAACAAGCTAGTGAAACATGGAAACAACCTCCAAGCTGTGGGACTTGAACTATGAGGTTGAGTCTTCGGAGAAGGCTGGCTTCCTCTTACTATCAGGGTGCACCTAACTACTCTTGGAGAGGAAAAGGGAGAAGGAGAGCATGAAAGAAAATCTACCTAACCTAATATAAAAAGGTGATGCACCAAAATAGAGTGTTCAGACCAATCTCTGCCCATATATGCACTATTGAACCAGAATGAAACTAAGGATATACACATTCAGACTTGCTTTAATCTAATAATCACATGCAAATCAGAAAACCAGAATGAATGAGACAAGGAAAGAGAAGATTCACTTATAAATCATTCATAGGCCAGAAGAGATACAGTCATGCAGGTTACAGATATCCACAAAACATCAGTGAGAGGCAAGGATTCTTCAACTTTCATACCAATGGCTGAAGGAGATAAGTAGAGAATCATATAGTTCAGAGGCACAAGGGAATTTACACTAAAATTACAGAGCAATAGTAGAGAAAAGTCAGAGAAAGGTCAACCTTGAACAAAATCTTCCAAATTTTTCTTTATAGTTCAGGCATAACTGAGATATTTTCCTGATTGAAATTACTCTACAACCACTACCATTAAGGCTCTTTCAGGAACAATCATGGGGATCTGAGGAAATCTGATCTAAGTATAGCTCTAGGTACCATGAAATCTGATTGTCTGTGTCAAATAATGCCTTGAGAAGACATAAATGGTGCCATAACTATGCTCTGACAAAGTAGAAGATCAACTGGGGTGGTGGAGTGCTCTTCCTTGTCTCGCATTTATTCTGGGGTGGACGAAATCAATTGCAGAGATTAAATCTACAAGATAAACCAACTTTCTTCATGCTTGAGCACCTGAATTAGCGAAATCAGCAAGTCAACTAAACCCTAGCACCAAAAGGAGCCACATGGTCCAACAACTTTTTATTTTTTTGCCACCCTGCAAAGTTTCCTCGAGTTGACCATGTTTTTTGATTACTAATCATGCCACCTTGCAACCCCTGACTGTGACAGTCACATTAACTACTGACCGCTAACTGTTACTGCCCACACTGGACCCACCAAGACACATGTCCTCTAGGCACTATGTTGCTATGGGTATCCTCCGGGCACTTTCCCATAGCGATATAGCACCACCGTGGATCTTCTTGAATCTAACAATCGTGGAGACTCGTCGTAGACTATGTTTTTCCCTTAAGACTTCTGGGCCCATCATACTTGATGTCACCTTAGCAATCCATACCACACTTGGCAACACATGGCATCTAACTGGTGATTCACAGAGAAATTAGTCCTGCAGTGACACATGGTGGCTACCCGCTTTCTCACAATATTTAATCTCCTCGCATCTTGATAATGCAGGGAAGAACTAGCCCTAGATTTGCCTGCATCAGATGGTGATCAAAATCTGTGTAGGACTACATACCTGGTCAATTGGATGGGCCAATCAGATCTGCCTTTGTACTCTGACCTGCCTGACAGCTGCCACGGAAGACAAGCCACCTATTGATACCTTCTAAGAAAGTGGGCTCATGACCTCAACTGTTCCATTCATTATCGAGGCATTATGTCACTATGGGTATATATCGTGCAACTCTCAATAGTGTGATAATGCCTATCGTAGATGTTCCTTGATCTAGCGACGAGCAAGATGGGTTTGTCTTGTCAGTGTATCAACCAATAAGAACTAGCCACGTGCCAACTATCTGACAAATCCTCATTTATGGTCTATTGAGGGAAGTAGGACCCACACTTGCTTGATGTAGCTGTAGTATTATTTTCGACTAGGCGCTATGTCACTAATGGCGAGAAGCATGGATTTTATGATAGCGCCATAGTGCCCATCGGGTGGAACAAAACTTGGCGTCGAAGAAGTAATGAGGAAAAGAAAGGGCCCACCTAACATGCGGCAAAAGGGTGCTATGTTGCCAATGCAAAACAACATGCAACTCTCAATGGTGACATAGCACCATCCATCGATATCCTCAAATTTGACGATGGAGAACTTGCGGGCCGCAAAAACATATCATAAGGTTTGATCATTTAAATTTTTTTTGATATCCTTGGGACATTTAAAATAATATTAAACTGGGGGAGTGACCGTTGGTAGGGCAGCATTTAAAATTCAAATATTGGTGGAGGCATAAAAATGAGCAACAGTAATCATCTTAGGGCATCTTGGATTTGTTTTAGTGGTAAAAAATTCACCCCTCCCCTCTTAATTACTCCTCTTATATTTCCAACAAGAGTACCATCCTTAGATAGCCTCAACCTCCCTCCAAACTTAAAGCCACCTTGACTAATTATTGGGGTGATCCTATTAGAGAATATCAACATAAATTGAATGTAGGATAGACTAAATTCTAGACATGAAAAAAATTGACAATTTCAACCTTATAGAGCAAGAAAAAATGGTACTTAAATTATTTCTCAATAATAGACAACCCAATCACAAAGAGAGAAAAGACAGACTAATCTGTGGAGCCTCCAAAAATGGAAAGTATAGTGTTAAACAAGGATATGAATTAATATCAATTCTAAAAGATGGAACAAAATATATATCCCTTTAAGCTTATGCTGGGATCAAGCATGTCTCCCCAAAGTAGGCATTTTCCTCTTGGTAGAAGTTCAGAATAGAATCCTCATAGTAGATAGATTTACCTAAATGGGTTTTGAGGGACTTTCAAGATGACCCTTATGCAAATTAGTAGCTGAGAATGAAAAAAAACATCCTTTTTCATTATCCCTTTTCTAAATCTAGTTGGAATTGGCTATATCATAAACTCAATTGCTAGGTAGCTCATTCTACAAAACTTATAGACCACCTTAATACCTTGCCAAAATACAGGCTTTCCAAAATTTATTGCACCTTCTGGAAGATATGCCCCTCTATTCTCCTTTGGTAAATATGGAAAGAAATTAATAGGAAAATATTCTTGGATGAAGAAATGTATCAATCATCCTTCTTGAATAAAGTAGAATCCAAAATAATCAAAGTGTTGAACAATGACTTAGGAAATACACACAAAGAAGAGGGAGTATTCTTAGAATGAGATGCAAAAATGAGAAAAAACTTGAAAAACCTAATCAATCCTCCTTTAATCTATACCAAAAAAAACAAGCTAGCTAGAGAAGATTGTATATAGGAGGCCCCACCTAAAGGATGGGCTATGATGAATTTCAATGGAGTGTCAAGGCATAACCAGCCTACCAAATTAAGATTAGGATGCACTATACACATGAAAGATGGAGACTAGATAGTCAAAAGAGCTAACTCTTTGCCAATAATGACCAATAATTTAGTAGAAATGGAGGCCCTAATGGAAGGCTTAAAGATTAGTTTAGAAATAGGAACAAAAAAGCTAATCATTAAAGGTGACTCTTATATAATTCTAAATGCTATCAAAAAACAAAGTACTCTGAACTAGAAACTACATTCTAAATTAAAATATGCACTTACAAGTATTGCTAAATTTGAGCAAATTGGGATCTAATAATTAGAAAACTTGGGAACTAATGGACAAAATCTATCTACCAAGAATTCACTCTACCTTTATAATTAATAGTGCCTTAGTATAGTTAGAAGACCATGCATACATATTTTTTTAAAAATTCACACTCTTAATATATCTTAATACAAGTATTTCTTCTATAATTATATTTAAAACTCTATATCAGCCCATAGTCAAATCCTCAACTCAACCTTCCTTGGACTAAAATTTTAAATACTAGGAGTTACATTATTGGAAAAATTTATGCACACAATCTAAGAATTATTATTCATTTAAAATAACATTTAAACTTCTTACCCAATGGCTGATTATTCTTCTAACATCTTTCTAACATGCATTTTTTAGCCTGGAATGGTTGATAACATGTAGGTTTTAAGAATAAGTGTTGAAATCAATAGGAAAGTTATTATGAAGTTTCATTTATTTTTGACACACCCAAGACAAATCCTCATGCAAGAGAAAAAAAGAAAATAAGATGCACAAGAGGGAGTTTTCATCTAAATAATTATATAGAACATATTAGGAAGAAGCATGATATTGTAAATAATTATTATTTTGAATTTGTAAAACTAGGGTATGCCCCTTGTAATCTTTGTTATCTTTGTATAGGACAATTGTCCTAGGTTGGATTGGAGGTTTTCTTCTCAATTCTTTCCTATTAGTGCCCATTTGAACAGAGGCATTTTAATATTTTCTTAATTAATCAAATTTATATGGTCTTGACCTTTTACTGATCAAAAAATAAAAATTTGTTAAAAAATTTAAAATAATTTATGTTTTAAAATATATAAACATATTTTTTCTAATTATGCATAATTGTTGGTGGAAAAAGGGCTCTTATGGCCAATCTTACTCCAATTAGAACTACTTGACCTGCAATCTTGAACATTATTTTAGACAATCCATTTGACCAGTTCCCTCGGTGTTGAAACCATTGCATAAATTTCATACTCCCTTAGTAGTCATTTCTCACAACACAAAATCGTTAGAAGATGTAAGGAAGACCTGTGCATAAATGTCTTTTTTGCCCTTACCAAACTGGAATGTCATTTAGAGGGTATGCAAAAATTCATTTAGCAAAATGTTTTAAAGCTCTCAACCAAACGTAAGGGGTGGTTGTAAACCCATGTCCATCAAAATTTTTCTGGCACATTCCTCCATCATGCCAATATGGGAGCTTTTGAACTATCTGTACAAATTGGCATGATGTGCAAGGAGTGTGGCTGAACTATATGGATGGAGAATGTAGAATTTCTTATTTTTTAAGCTACTTTTAGTTATTGACAAAATTAAATATCTACTAAATAGTTTCTTAGAATTAACTTCAAGGCAGGGAGTCTACCTCAAATAGAGATCTTGTTTTAAAATATTCAATATTTTTCAAAATACTTATTATTGATAACAATTTGACATTTTTTTTTGGATATTTAATACTTTTTCAATATACTTACCACTCAAAATGTCTCACATTGTTTCACTACGAGTGTTTTATATTAAATTTCATTTTTATTTTTTAGATTACGGTAAAAATAGGTTTTGAAGGGACCTCGAAACCCTTATACATCAATAAAAAGGATAGAGCGATAAAGTCCACTAGGTTTTACAAGGACCTGAAACCTACTAAAGAAATAGTTTAAATGTCATTTTTATTTTATCTTCTTATACTCTGAGTTTTTATTACTTAAACATCATTAATCTCTTTCTTGCTATTCAATTAACTAATAGTTAATTATTTTAAACATAAGTTTGATATTATTTTAATTTTATGATAAAATAAGAGAAAAATAATATTAAAATTAAAATTGTATACATGTTTAATTTTATTTAAGAATATAGTATTAAATATAAATTTTATCATCTTGATAAATCTCATTAAATAGCTAACTAAAGGTAAATGAATATTTTTTTATTGGTAACCGGCCAAAGCCAAATTTGAACCCAAGACCTCCCAAATGAGAGGCTCACAAGTTACCATTGTGTTGTAGGCTCTTACCTAGTAAATGAATATGTCAAGTGCTAATTTGATTAATATAATTTTTAAATTTCAAATATTATAAATATGTTTTTAAATTAATGTTAAATTTATAGTGTATTATATACACATTAGTGTACTTGAAAATATTGTCATTAGTGTGCTTTAAAATAATTTTTATACAATGACATATTTTCCTTCATTTCTTATTATATTCTATATAAAAAACCTCATTAAATATTAAATGAAAATAAATATTATTGTTTATTTATGAATTTAAAAGTGATTTTACAACTACAATACTCATAATGTCAAATGCTATTACTAGCCTTACTAGAGCATGCAAAAGTTGCATCCACCCCTTACTTTTCTACAACCCTTCTTCATTTTTCCTTAAAGTTTGCAATGATATGTTGCTCATTACATTGCTTAAGAAGACATGTTGGGTTGATTTAATAGTACTACACACTCATTTGAAAGAAGGTCAACCTTCTTTGAGATTCAACCTCACATGTGAAAAGCCTCCCTCCTTCCCTCTCCATATGCTTTGTATGTTTATCTCTACTTTCTCCACCTCTATTTCTAGCTAGGCCTTCCAATTTTTATCTATGTATTAAGAATTATGTATATAGTAAACATGTGGATTCTAACAAATCAATTTGACTAACATATTAATAGAATTTTTTAATCTAATTTGACTATATGTATTTTTGATATATTGATTTTATTTATTATTCTATTATATCAATTTTGAAAAAGCTATAATACATGTGAAATATTTTATATATTATGATAAATGTACAATAATTAATAATTTAAAAGAATTTAAATTATAGGACTGATTTGGAGTTTTCATTTATTTAAATTTTCTCAAAATACAAATTAGGTGGACATAGACATGTTTTATATAGTATTACAACACTTTTAATTATACACTATAATAGGAAGGGATGAAACATTATTGTAGGGAGATTGTTAAAGTTCCCTAGTTGATTATTGCTTGTTGTAAACATCGACATTTCTTTATTATGATTAATTATTATTTATTATGCTTGTGTAGAGTTAAACCCAAGACATATCTAATAAGAGGCTCACAATTTACCATTGTATTGTATTGTAGGCTAGTGCTTAGTTCATATCTATCTTATTACAAAAACTTTGTAAGGTATTTTATTAATAAATACAAAACTATATTATATTTTTATTTTAATTTATCATAAATATGAATAAAGATACACTTTTTTAAACAACCTATCATTTTATAATAATATGTTTGAATCAAATGATGAACATTATGTTAAAGTTTTTAAATTGGATATATTTATATTATATTTTATATTTTATATTTTATATCTTTGTTAGAAATATAAATATTTTATAATATTAAATGTTAATATAATATTAAAATAAAAATAATAAAATAATTTGATACTATTATTTTTAATTCTTTTTATAAGTATAATGTTAAGATACTTCTAACTTCTATAAACTTTAACATTTTATTTCTAATAAATTAAAATAATATCATCATTTTCATCTATTGGCACTTTGAAATTAAATTTTAAGTAATTAATATTAAATTATTTAACATTATCTACTTCAAACTTTTTCTATGATTTTAACTCTTTTCACATAAATATTTCAAAAGTTTCAAAAGTTTAACCAACGCTAACAAAATATTTTATGAGCTATTTTTTAATCACACTTGAGAGTAGTGTATTAATAATTATGCATATTATCAAATAGAATAATCATCCAAAAAAGTAGTGTCAATAGATTTATTATAATAGACATAGGTGCATGTAGGTTATTATGATGGTAATTATTTAGGGTAATAAAAGGTTTCATTTCTATACTTTCTTTTCTCCTAAGTTATATAGACAAATTCAAAACTTGTGAGATTTGTTACAATTGTGTTTGTATAATATTTAACACAATCTATTGTATGATATTTCCTTTGTCAATTATATTTTTATTTTTTGATATTTAAATGACAAGTTTAAATCATGAAGCATATTACAAGGGATAAGCTTATATTACTATGCATTACCATAATACCTAGACATACATGCATCTATCCAGTTAGATCTTAATTTCTCTATGAATTGTAAATTATGACCACAAAAATAAGTGTAAATTTTCTAACTTATTGAATGCTATCAAAATTTATGTTCCATAATCATTGGTAAGACTCAAAATAAATACTACCAACACATCTATCATAATATGTAGATGAATATTTGGCAACATTCATATTATTAGATTTATTCTCTATCATAATACTTGCATTAAAAAAATTGATATATGGTAGTGATTTAAAAAAGAATGATTATTGTTATAATTTTATACATATATAGACTATAATAAATCTTATCTTAAATACTAATATATATATAATTTTAAAAAATAGATGAAAATATGTTACATAGTAAAAATTTTATTTACTACTAACATTAAATTTGACCAGATTGCACTCTTGTTTTAGAAGTATAAAAATTTATTAAATTATGTGAAAAGAATTTTTTTAATTCTAATAATTAAAGATAATTAAATTTATACCTCTCTAAAATTAAAATTAATAAAAAAAATTAGCCATACTTGCAACAATTTCTATTTTAATGGACCTTAATTAAATTCAATACCTAAAATGTCTAGGCAAATACATTATATTCCCTACAACCCATGCATTCCAAATAAATTTGTTGGGGATGATTGTAATAGAATAATTTTGATTTTTCCATGGGTAATCTGGAACAATGCTCTTTCTTCTATCCATTGTGTAGTGTATTCAAAACTTCAATCACAGTCAATGGTCCCTTGGTCTATTGCTAAAGTAGAATGACTCACAAAGAGCCCACTAGGATCAATTCTTGATGAGTGAAGGCTCTGACATCATAAGAGACTAGGAGGTGTAAACCCTCCATAATAAAAAAAAAATTAAGTCAGACAATTCATGAACAAGTCCCATTTTTAGCATGTTAAACCATAGGTGGAGATTTAGCATGTGTTATATATCCATGTGATGTTAAAATCTTACTTCTAAGGTAAGACATCTCTAAATTAAATTAATTCCTGCTTTTTTTCCCCTTAATCATACTTTTTAACTCCTACATATCAAAAAAGCATCAATATATACCTCTTGTGGGCAAACTAAAACACATATCTTCTCATTAGAGCGACTTCTTTTCTTTTTATTTTTTCAAACTCCACCTAGTTGGGTGCATAGCTCGTGAGACCCTAAACAAGTCTAAAATTTTTATTAATGCGAAGGTAACATTTTGTTCAAATCTCTACATGCGATATATATCTATGTGCTATTCAAATTATTACTTGTGAATTAAGAAAGAAATAAAAGTTGTTCTTGTATTTTTTCCTTGGTGCTTTTCTTCAGAGATAAATCTAGGCATTGTTACTTCTTGCCCTACAAATAAATCAGTCAGTAGGGAAGATGGGCTATTTGAGAAGAGGTGCCATTCACCATGAAATTCCTACAATGTCTAAAGGAGAATTGGAAAGAGATCAGTGGGTCATTTAATCCTTTGCATTTGCTCCAACTTTGATGTGCATAATGTTTTTTGAAATATTATAATGATGCAATTATTTTTAGGTTACATATTCAACACCAACATCTAGAGAATGTAATTGGTTTTGTTCATTCTAGTTTATTATTTTTATAATTGATTAAATTTTCAAGTGACAATAATTGTAACTTAAATATTTGTTCTGTTTGATCGCTCTCACTTGATCAGTATATATATATATATATATATATATATATATATATATATATATATATATATATATATATATATATATATATATATATATATATATATATATATATATATATATATATATATATATATATATATATATATATATATATATATATATATATATATATATATATATATATATATATATATATATATATATATATATATATATATATATATATATATATATATATATATATAAATTAAGCTTTCATTATTATGATAAAAAGGTAACATAAATGTCTTTTTTTTTTGCATATTTTTCATACTTTTTTTTTCCCTACTTTAATTTGTTTCTCGAAGCATCAAACTTATAGGTTATTGAATTGATAAACAACCTATTTTTTATTAAAACTTAAAAAAATAAATTCATAATAAAATTAATATATTTGGGTGAAAGTATGGATTTGTGTCACCTTTGGGGCTAACTTTGAAGTTCTGGCCAGATTGGTTCTGACCTAATGCATTCCAAAGGGACCAAATCTAGTTGGAAATATGTGGCATCGACTGTGTGCCAAGTGGTGTATACAAATCAGCAGGGGTCCGATTGGAAGGGATCTAGCTGGACCTAGTCCAGCTAAAACTAATTTGGCTAGAAATCCACAAATTTTATAACCCATGCAAAAACAAATCCACGTGTCATTTTCATGAATTGAACTTTCAGGAACTATAGAGTGGGAAGAGCTATAGGAGACATTCGGCTAGATCAGGCATGTCAATAATTCCCCCTCATTTCTTAATATGTTTTATGTTTTATTTTATGCTTTCTTAGGTAGGAATATAGTTTCTAATGTATATAATATGTTAAATATATTTTATTTTATGTTGTCTTAGGTAGAAATATAGTTTTTAATGTTTATTTTTAATATAGATTGTTTTAAAGAATTCAATATTTTTATATTATTATACATTTATATTTTTAAGTACTCTAATATTAGATGAAGATTAGAAAATGTATTGAAATTTATTGAAACTTAGAAATTATTAGAGAAATTGCAAAGTATTATTTATAGAAAATAGTAGAAAATTATATAGAAAATTTAGAAAATATTAATTTTTTTTGAAAATATTAGAAAATATAGAAAATACTACAACAATTAGAAAGTTTTGAAACTTTAGAAAATAATTTTTTTTTAAAATTAAATATAGAGAAAATTAGCTAGATGTAAATTAGATAATTTAAATATTTTTATTTTGTTTTTATTACAAATCATTAGAAATTGTTGTAAAAGTAAAGATTTAGAAACAACTATAAATTGGTAACTAAAACCATCATATTGAAGTAAATCAGACTATACCTCTTACCATGGATGTTAAGTAGGAACAAAACATAACGTTAAATGTAATTAAATCACAACATTAAACCTAATCAAATTCAAACTAAAGTCTCACATTGAATCAGGCTAGACTCTAACTCCTATATTCAACTTTAAATCCAAATATGTTGACCTAAATTTCTCTCTAAACCCTAAACCACTATCTAACAATATAATCTAAAAACCTCTCTCTCTAAACTACTCTCTAAACCTCATAATTCATAACATAACTTCATTGGTCCCCTCTATCCCTCTCTAACTCCTAAACACCGTCACTCTAAACCCTAAACCACTCACTAACTCCTAAAACCCATCTTTGTAAACCCTAACTTCATATCTCACTCTCTCACTCTTTCATAACCTCATCTATCACAACCCTAACCCATAATACATAACATAACTTCATCTCTCCCCTCTATCTCTCTCTAACTCCTAAACCCCATTTCTTTAAACCCTAAACCACTCTCTAATTCCTAAACTCCATCACTCTAAACCCTAAACCACTCACTAACTCCTAAACCCCATCTTTTTAAACTCTAACTTCATATCTGACTCTCTCACTCTCTCATAACCTCATATATCCCAACCCTAACCCCATAATCCGTAACATAACTTCATCTCCCCTCTATCTCTCTCTAACTCCTAAACCTCATTGCTCTAAACCCTAAACTACTCTCCAAACCCTAAACCATTCACTAACTCCAAAACCCCATCTTTATAAACCATAACTTCATATCTCACTCTCTCACTCTCTCATAACCTCATCTATCCCAACCCTAACCCATAATCCCTAACGTAACTTTATCTCTCCCTCTATCTCTCTAACTCATAAACCCCATCACTCTAAACCCTGAACCACTCTATAAATCCTAAACCTCTCACTAACTCCTAAACTCTATTTGTGTAAACCCTAACTTCATATCTCAATCTCTCACTCTCTCATAACCTCATCTATCCTAACCCTAACCCATAATCCCTAACATAACTTCATCTCTCCCCTCTATCTCTCTCTAACTCCTAAACCCCATCGCTTTAAACCCTAAACTACTCTTTAAACCCTAAACCACTCACTAACTCCTAAATCCCATCTTTGTAAACCCTAACTTCATATCTCACTCTCTTACTCTCTCATAACCTCATCTATCCCAACCCTAACCCATAATCCCTAACATAACTTCATCTCTCCTCTTTTTCTCTCTCTAACTCCTAAACCCCATTGCTCTAAACCCTAAACCACTCAATAACTCTTAAACCCCATCTTTGTAAACCCTAATCTCATATCTCTCTCTATCATAACCTCATCTATCTCAATCCTAAATCACTCTCTAACTCCTAAAAAAAATGTAATGTAGTTAACATTTCTCTATATCTTGTACAATATGTTTGTTTAGAAAGATTCATTTAGTGTGTTTTGATTCAATTAGTTTATATAATAGTCTCTATATATATGTATATGTATGTATGTGTAAATCTCTATTATCATCTATCTATATATATTTTTTATATCTTTCATCATTATGGCATCGAGGGGTGCTGATTTTGGAGAGGTCAGTGTACATGGTCGTCCTCATAGTGGTTCATCCCATAGATCAACTACTATTACCTAGGATAGGGAGACATTAATGAGTGATACTATTTAGTGCTTACAAAGTACACTTGATATGATTGATCAGACTCTATAGGCTTCACCTACCCTACAACATATGGATAAGGTGATTGCGATTAGAGATGAGCTTATTAGCATGATGTGCACTATCAAGGGTTTTAACCCTTATGATAGTGTTACTTTGGACACTTTTTATAGTGCTCTGTCTCGTTCTATTGGTGGTGGCTTGCGATGGAGGGAGATAAATGTGATGGTCTCAATGGAGAGTTTCAAGAACATGTTCCCACATTATCGACCTTTGAAAAAGGTTAGAGGGTACCATGCTACAAGGTGTACTAATCCATTGGAAACACCTTTCATGTATCCTTGTTAGTTGTTTCAACATCACATGTGGCCCAAAAAGGATGAGTTCCCTTTACATTTCTGCAAACAATTGTTTGCAGAATTTCATCTTCATCTAGAGGTTGATTACACTTATATCCTTGGGCATTTAGGAAAGGTCAAGATAGGTTCTTAGATAAATTCAAACACCCAGATGCTCTTGCATCTATTAATAAATGAGCATTGATTGGTCCAAACCTTTTGGCAATGCTAGAATGTTTAGAGTTAGTTATAGCTAGAGATAGAGTGGCAAATGATACACATAGAGATGTGTATAAGAGTATTGGCACTATTGCTACTTGGGTGCATGAGATGTCTTTTGACCAAGTGCATAGATACATGACACAGTCATGATCTGCTTCTATAGGTGGTCACATTGCTACATCATCTTTAGGTGACGATATGTATCATGAGGTTGACATCCCATCTTTGATATTTCCATGGAGTCTTCAGGGGACCACTTGAGGTCTATGTGTACATGTTTGTCCAGTGATCTTCTTTTAGCCTATCGAGCTATACAGTTGTTCATTGGATAGCCACTTAGTGTGGTGCCATCATATGTGGTTGGTGTCATCAGAGGTACGTCAGAGGCATAGGGTGGTTAGGGGCAGTAGGAAATATATGTTGTAGCTACAACTCCACCATAAACCATAGTTGAGGAGGATGCAACCCCACTACCAAGGTAGGTTTTCACCCACCATGATGTTCATTGTTCACCGATATGCTCACAAATCCTACACTTGACATCGAAGATATGACCTTTAGTGATATAGACTTGAGTGAGATAGGTAGGCATATTTTTGCAATGACGATGGCATATGGGGACTTCTAGAAACCTATGCATCCTATGCAGTAGGAGACAAGTAAAACTTTACAAACATGTCTATTTAATTGGACCTACAGATCTATCATTTAAAACTTTAGTAAAGTATAACTTCTGACATATTTGTTTCTTCTATTACATATAGACTACATCTGCATCTTGTGAGGGTGGAGATGGACAGATAGCTGTTGACCCTAGTCATCCTAAGCTGTAGGTAAATTTAATTGTACTTATGTTATTATTTAAATTGAATTTACACATGCTTAAGATACATTTGTTTTTATATTGGACATAGGGTTTGCAATCTCGTATTAGTTAATCACATCATAGAGTGTGACATGGTCATGTTTGATATTGTTTTAGATTTATACAACTATGGTACGTTTTACATTTACAATACACATATTTGATAGTTGACCATTTTACATTTACAACTATGTGACCATTTACATTTATAGTTAACATATTTTATATTTTCATGAGTTATGTGAACGTTTAGATTTATAGTTGACATATATGATTTTTTCATGAGTTATGTGACCATGTTTATTCTAAGACATGTTAACTTTATATCTCCATAAGACAGTAGTTAATGACTATTCAGTTAAATATTAGTTAGAAATTAGTTATTATCTATATTGCTTATAGCATTAGATCCAAATTAGTTAGATTACTTATAAAAAATTAGTTACATTTTAGCTAGATTTTTTATGAAATTAGTTAGGTTACTTATGATGTCCTATTAGTTCTAGATTGGTTAGATTATATTTGGTCTACAATTATAAATTAGTTATAACATTAGGTCATGATTATTTGGAAAATTAGTTATATTTTGTTAAAATTTCATGACACTGGTAAGATTCCTTATGACTTTGCTAGTTCTATAGTAGTTCAATAACTTATGTTCCATTAGTTAGATATTAGAACTAGATCACCTATTATTTTAATAATTTTAAACCGAAGTGTATGATTTTAAATAGATATATGTGACTAACTTTAGATTAATTATTTTTAAATTAAATTTTTGAAAAATATACATGTATGGAATAAGTTGTATTTTTTGATCTTTTACCTTACATATATAAAAATTCAAAAAATATAATTAGAATTTTTAATCAAGTCATAACCATCTATTAGGACATACAAATTATATAAAATCATCTAGATAAATAATCATTAGATCAAATCATATAATCATTTATCTACATGTCAAACATAAACACATACATCATGTCCATATGTTGGAAAATACATATATCTATGTCAAATCATAAACATCGTGCATAAATAATCTCTAGATAGCAATCATAAATTTAACACATAAGTCTTCAACATGTTAACTACAAACACATCAATAATCTATGCATAGGTCTTTAAACATGTATACGTATTGAAAAACAATTAATGTACATGTAAATTCAGAAATAAATACATTATTTTTTAGATAATTGTTAATGTGTAATAAGTTTATGTGTTGTATAAATTAATGAAAATATGTGTTGCATAATTTCCCTACTGCAAGGTGTAAAAGTGTACATAGAAAATGTACATGTAAATTTAGAAATAAATACATTATTTTTTAGATAATTGTTAATGTGTAACAAATTTACATTTCTATAAATTAATGAAAATACATCTTACATCATTTTCCAAGTGTTTTATAAAAGTGTATAAATATACAAAAAAGAAAAACATGTATAAGTATTGAAAAAAAAATAATGTATATATAAGTTTGAAATATTTTTAGAAATCATTAAACCTATCTAGATCATTGAAGAAGTTGCTGATACATATGGTTGAGATCCTCTTTATCTTTAATAATCTCCAACAACTTTTCATGGTCCTCAATATCAAACCTCCACTTTGGTTTGCTACATCCTTTTTTCGGCATAATGTCAACCTGAATCTTTGTGGCTAAAACCAAGTGGTTGTTATACACAACTTTTTGGCCAAGCATGTATTTGATAAATTGAACACCATTGTAGTCAATTTTTGTTTGTTGATAATAGGTGCCTAGAAAATAAGATTTATACAAGACATTTAGTATTCTTAATAATATAAAAAAGAAATAATTATTTACAATTAATCTATCACTCTATAATTAGTTGTATACATCTCATAAGAGGATAATATATACCTTATATAACAACTGAACTAGTTGGATAAGACTGGTTATCATCATCTGTACATGGTTCAGTGAACTTGATTTCTACTTTTGTGCATCTAAGTAAATAACAATCCACACTTCCACATTTTTAGGATCTACATTGATAGAAAAGATGTCACCTACAAATGTAGAAAAATAATGGAAACTATAAATAAATATATATGAAGACAAATTAATATTATTTAATGAAACATATTTGTAGAAACTCACTTGGAACAACTAAATCAGAAACACTTTCATAATCAGTTGAATACATAGGATTATGAATGTCTATATCATCATCATCTTCTTCATAAGGGGTACATCTGATTATGTTTGTCCATGTCCATTTAGAGACATAGCTAGTCACAATATTCTTGCATTGAGCCATTACATTGTTTTGAATGCAAACATCACAAAAACATGATTTTTCTCTTACTTGAATTACTAGAGGTTTGTGTTGTCTGGTAGTCATCAGTTGATGCAATATTCTAATTCCAACAATGGGTTGACAATTGTAAGGATTTGATTGATCAATATCTGTAACACATTAAATTGGCAAGTATCTATGTCAATAATCAAAATACTAAAGTAATCATGTCAAAGAAAAATGGAAATCTCACCTTTCACTTCCAAAAAAAACATTTATTATATATTGTATCACGAGGGGAAAAATGAGATTTGAACCATTCAACAACTTGATTTGCTTTGTCTATCTTTGCACCTATATAGGAAAGAAAATTGTAGATCAATTTTAAAAAAATATAAAAGAATTATCTAGTAGATGGTCATATACCTCAAATTTGATTAGTACATAACAATAAATTATACTTGAAAGTTCATGTTGGTGAAGTGCACACTTTACATAGGCTCCTACTCCATCATGCTCTCCTTTTCCATGACCACTTTCAAAGAAGTTCCAAAGAAACTTAAGATTTCATCTTGCATGTGGTGTTTTAAGCCAATTGAATGCTTTTGCATAATTAAATTGCCCTCAGAAAAAATAAATTAAAATATATGAGTAATCAAACCTATATAATTAATTTTTCTATTAATTAAATATGTACATGATATGTTAAAGTTTAACTTTCAAATACACTTACTAGCACAACCATCAGACCAAATCCTATGTTCTAAAGCATTTATCTCATGATTTGTGAGATCTTCAAAGAACATTCCAAAATGATGAGCTACATAGCTTCTATCATGAACCCTATCATCACTAAGATAAAAATAGACCTCCTTAATAATAATGCATTCATCTAGCTCAACACTTTCTACCTTGTCCACCTCAATTGTGCATGTCTATAGGAAACTTGTACAAAAATTGCAATTTGATTTGAGTGATAATATTTAGCTTGAATTTCATATTGAGGGGTAAAAGTATAGTTTCTAGACAAGTCTACAATTCATAGAATACATCCTTGTGGAAAACAATTTTTTGAATCTCGAAACTATTTGGCTTGCCATCTTGCACCATGACAATGTTGGATGTGTGGATAAATAATAGTTCTAAATTTATCCATAAACTCACCATATGGAAAATTTCTTTCCTTCAAAGCTATTTTTAATATACTTCTCCATTCCTTGTTCGATAGATCTCATACTCAAATCTATTCCACACAACTAGTGTTGAAACATCAATATTGTCCATTTCATATGGAAATTTTTGCAACTCTCCACAATTTATGCATGCATTTTTTATGCATTCTATATTGAATTCATTTGACTCTTCAATATTATCACATAACAAAGACTTAACAAATTGTGTTGTGCTTCTAAGAATTATCACATCTAGCTTAAGTGTTACTGTAACTTTTCTAATGCATTGCAAATAAAGATGAAACTCAACACGATTTCAACAACAAGTTTCACATACCTTATTTATGCATACAAAACATGGGTGCAACCTCTCAAAAATTCTTTGGCAAATTTTCACATTCAAAAATTCTTTTTTGAAAGCTTTAAATAATTCACTTTGTCTTGTGTCTACAAAGTGTTTTAGATGTGCTATTTTCATACCTGTCTCTTCATCTTTGATCTATATAGTGTCCCTTCTATTGGAAGAAACACATAACTAGGTGGTACAATATTCAATAACCTATCTTCTAACATCTTTAGAAATTTTATCCTATCGAGGAAGTCAACAAATATATTCCCAATTTTTTTCAATGTTCTCATCAAGAAAATTTCTCCTTTTTACGTATCTTTGAACAATTCTAGATAGATTGAGCATTTTAGAAATTGCTCGAACTTGGTTTTTTGTAACAAGTCCATTTTCATAATCATAGTCATCAATTCTCTTTGTGCAATACTTAAATCAGCTACTTGACTTTGGTATCAATAGCATTTAATGCATCTCTCAAATTTTGAACTATTGTTACCTTCACATTATCTCCAGATCTTTTCTTATTGTTCACACCTAACAACTCTAGGATAGGACTCATTTCTATTTTCCTAAATAATCTAACAAATAATTGTGCTTTACCAATTAGAGATTTATTTTCAAAAAATTTCTCCCACATAGTTTTCAAATGTAGTTTAATTGTACTTTCAGGCATCATGTGTTCTGATGATTCAATTTCTTTTAAAATAGAGTCTTTGTCCATCTCCATAAAATTTTCCAAAACCTAAACCATATTTTCCAAATGTCCTACTACTTCCTAGAACTTCAACATGATCTTCAACTTCAATCAATGGATATTCAATTGCTGGCTTTATATTAAGTTTTCTCCATCCTTTCTTCTGATCATCTCTGACTCGATCATATTTTTTTGCTCTTTTCACTTTATTCCCCATTGCACAAAAACCTGAATAGAGAGCTTGATATCACCTACATACAAAAGACTCTAAATTCAATTACATAAATATTGGTAGATTATAGACAATTTAGAAAAACTATCAACATTAGAAGGTTATTATATTTGACTATTTGTAACACTACAAAATTTACAAGTAGTTGCATTAAAGCATGTTGCTAAATTTGGATTAAATAATTTATTAAATGTATTAAAAAAATAAAAATTAAATATTTAATATAGTTTTTATAATATTTTAAAACACCTAAATTCATTCTAATAATTTATTTATATCAAATTAACTAATATATTTTAAATAAACAATAAATTTAATTGATTGATTTCAACACAAAATAACTTTAAAAATCTAATTTCTAAATATTTCTTCAATAAAGTTTCATTTAAAACTTTACTTTTTTACTATTATAAATGCAATTATGAATTAAATATAATAATTAAAAAAATAAAACTTTACCTTTAAAATAAAAAAACCAAATTTATTGAATTAAATATAACAATTTAAAAATAAAACTTTACCTTTAAAATAAATTTAAAAAGTAGTTTATTGAATTAAATATAAGAATTAATAAAATAAACATTACATTTCAAATAGAAAACCTATTTTATTGTTTAATCTTTATTACATTAAATTTAACAATTTAAAAATAAAATTTTACCTTTAAAATAAAAGAATCTATTTTATTGAATTATTTAAAAAATAAAACAATACATTTGAAAAGCTATTTTATTGAATTAATTGAAAATAAAAAAATACAAGAGAACTTGTTATAATTAAAATTAAATTTAATATTCAAAATTAATACATATTTTAAAATATATCTTAATTAAAAAATATAAATGATTATATTAATTAAATGTATATTTATTTTGTATATTTTTATCTTGACTTATTTTTATCAAATATATTTAAAATAACACATGAAATACTTACATTAGAGATGATAATAAATAAATAAAAGATATATTATTATTTGATTAATTTAATTATTATTGATTTAGGGATTTTTTAAAATAATAATCAAGATATTTTATTTCAATTATTTACCAACTAAGTGATATGGGTGAACTTGCCTACATGGGGTTTTGTGCTAACATAATGTAGCTGGATCTGGTACGATCGGATCCAAATTGTCTAGATGTCATCCTACTTGGCACTTTCTTTCATGGTTTTTGCAATTCTGAAGAACTTAACACTTTAGAGGTTGATTTCATCATCAGAATTAGGGTTTCAAAAAAAATAAAAAATACCACTAGATAGAGCTTGTAATCAGAATTATGGCAATATAATATTGTTTTATAGTTGACCCAATAACGATTACAGTAACTGCAAAATAATGCAAGTAGGTATTTCAACATTGAAGATGATGCACATTCGAAAAAATATAAAAATTAGTAGATGATAACGATTTTTTTTTTTTAAATGGTTAATTTTTCTAGAGGAGAGAGTTCTCTTCAATAATATATAACACTTGTAATCATTAACATAGATTTACTAGGGAAAAGATGGTGGGAATGAAAACCCATTAAATTATGAAAAATTCAACTTTAAATAGATATAACAAACAAAATATACAATATTTTTAAAAATTTCTTTTTGATAGTTGTAGGTACACATGTCATCAACAACATAGTTCAAATTTAGATGAAAATACATTTATTTGCAATTATTTATGTGTTGGGAACTATAACTCCTAATTTGCTCAATTTTTAACACTATAAAAAAAGGTCATTGAAAATTATAAAAAAAATACTATTTTTATTTTTAAATTTTTTAAAAAAATAATATACATAAACTTGATCCTTTTATACACATTTTATCAGTTTACAACAACTTAAAATTCAATATAGAAATATGACTTTTACATTGTTGAAGTTTAACACTTTTTCTAATGTTAGCATTTTCCTTTGTAAAAGGGTGACACACGTTTGTGCTTTTATCCTTAGATGGTTAGATGTTTTCTCCTTCTTGTTGCTCTATGTCATGTGTTCCTTGCATTTGAGTGTCCAAGCCTCGATCTGTGGATCCAGTACTCCCTGATGTGGAGGAATTGTTTCTCCTTTTTCTTCATCCTTTGTTTTCTTCTTTTGTTGTTGTCTTTCCTCATGTTAGAGAAGGGTTTCCTTGCATGAAAATGTGTTCTATCACATTTAAGAAGCATTCTCTAATGTGAAGCACAGTGGATGCTCATGGGAGATTTTACTCTCTCGCGTGAGACATGGCACTTCCTTACGTAGAGTTAGACATTCTTTTGTGAAAAGCTCAGAAGAAGAGAGGAGAGAATTGTTGATTGACCTTTTTGTTTCCTTAAGTGGGAAGGTAGTTCCTCAAGTAGTGTGGTGCACTTCCTTACAAGAGATTGTAGGTTACATTTCCTCACATGGAAAATATGGGGGTATCTCTGCTATTTTTTGGGGAATGTGTATTGGTGTTTTGAGTACACTTTAGGTTTTTTCATTTTTC
The DNA here is from genome assembly GCA_028749045.1 of Cupressus sempervirens. Taxonomy (NCBI): domain Eukaryota; kingdom Viridiplantae; phylum Streptophyta; class Pinopsida; order Cupressales; family Cupressaceae; genus Cupressus; species Cupressus sempervirens. Next base: position 315,408,994 of record CM053791.1, read on the forward strand.
TAGGCTTCAACAAATTGGAGATTTTAGGTTCTATTGTTGTTTCTTTTCTTTTTATTTTTTTGATTTGAGCTCTTTGGTTTCCTAGATTGGTTGGTTACATCTTTTGTTGTGATCTTATGATTGATTGCATGATGATTTTGCTCAATTCCATGCTTGTTGTTTCAAAAAAAAAAAAATTGGATTTTACTTATCTTTGTTCCAAGGATCTTTGGGCAGGGCATTACATAATTGCTTTCTACTTGTGGGTATACTTTGTTAGTCTAAGGTGTTTAGGGAGTTCATCCTTGTCTCTTTTTGCAAGACCACACTTAGGGGTTATCTTGGAGCTTATACCTTGATACAGGTGTGATCTTGCTATACTAAACTCAGGGAATCTAACTGCATTAGTCATCTTGACTTAAATGTCTTTGATGCATAGGTTGGATTCCCACATTTTTATCTAATATAGATCATATTCATATCCTCATAGTTTATGCTAGTGGTGATTGTATGATTTTCCAATGTCCCTAATAAGGCTCAATGATAAAACTAGGACCTACTTATGTAACCCTCGCAACTACACCTTTTCATAGTAGCTTGCATTCTAGGGTTCATTCTAGCTTAGCTTTGCATTTTGCATGTTGAGAGAGCTCTTTTCTTTATCTTTCATGGACATGTAAACTAACTAGGTTCATCCTTTTCTTGCCTCTTTTCAATCTTATCTTATCTATTCCTTCCTATTTCTCCCTTCTTTTCTATCTTACCATCTCATCTATGCTTTTGACCTATCTTTTCTAATCTCAACATCCTAGATTCATTTTTAGGATCAAAATCCAAATTCAAGTTCATCTTGCTAGTCAAAATTTATTCCTTCTTCTATGTAGTTTCCTGACCTATAGAGGCTTAATCTTTGAATCTTGTTAGGGAAAAATCATAACTTCTTCATTTCTTCATTGTTTCTACTCTCTTCCACTTTTTATTTTCATTTCTATTTCATCTCATTTCATCTTTCTTCGTTCTTTGACCTAATTCTTATGCTTTATCTTTCTTGGCAAAACTTAGTCAAACTGGGGCATATCTTCATTTCTTGGTGGTAACTCTTTGGTCTTAATCTCTTATCTATCATCATGAACTTTTCTTTTTTTGATTTGATCAAATCTAGTTTATTTCTACATCTCTTCTATCTCATTTTGATTTCAATCCCAAGGGGGCAGGAATATTCTATCATTGTTGCAAATTGCTTTTTGCTACAACTATCTATTTTCTCTTGATCTATCTTCTTTCTTTTCTTGACATATCTATGGTCATCTCAAGTACTAATGTTGTCTCTTCTCTCTCCAAATGTTTAATGTTTCTGCTAAATGGACTATGCATTTAGGATCTTCTATCTATCTGTGCTACATTCTTTAGACTCATATCTTTCTATCATCTTGGCTTCTTCATTATTTGAGGTAATGTGTTTCTAGACCTATCACACATTAGTCAAAAAGGGGTGAATATAATCACCCAAAAATGGTCATCTAGAATATGAGCCCCCTTTCTATCATTTTCAAGAATAATTTATCTAATGCTTATCCTTGATCAAATCTCTAAAAATCCATTTATTTAATTTTATCCTAAATTCATATTTAATTAAAAGAACATATTTGCATTTTAATTACATAAAATCCCCTACTCATCTCTTATCCTAAGTTGCACACACAAAAATATTTCCCTTATTTAAAAATAAAAGAAAAGGCATTTTTGTCTCACATGGATGACAAAATCAACTCTTCATCACACTTCATGGAAATGATTGTGCGCATAGATCACTCCCACTTTCAAACTCCACCCTTGATCACATGCATCTTTCCTCATGATCTGTATCATCTATTTCTCTTTAAAAGGGAGAGCTCTCTCCTCACTTAAAAATCTTCACTCTTTTACTAACATTATGTTGTAGGATTGGAGATCTCATATTTGAAGGGTTCCTCTTCTTCTATCTTCTATTCTTCATTCTTCATGTTTCTCATTCATTCTATTTCTCTCTATGCATATAGCTTAAGTCATCTAGTTTAAATAGGGGCTGAAATACTTTTTTCTATTTTATCTTGCATTCTACTTTCTCAAACTTAGCTTTCATTTGCATTACATTCATTCTAGATTCTTGGATATTGACAATCTTGCCTCTACTCTGTGAATATTCCATTCTATGGTGTATCTTGCAAGGGTTTTCATAGCTAGGTTCACTTGAGAGTCACCATCTCATAGATCTTTCATGTCATAGATAGGAAGCTATAAGTCACCTCTTGAGATTCTCTCATTCATGGGTATTCTCAAGTACAATGGTTTATAGAAGTGTTTCTACATTTTCAACACACAATAGTTTAAATGACTTAGTTACAAATTTGGAGATAAATATTCAAGTTTTGGGATTAGTAAAAACCACATGGGGTCATCCTCTTGCCATGATTATCCAAACTTATAAGCCAATTATTGATAAATATGGTTTGATTCCATCCTCCCAACCCCAACAATAGACATAAGTGACAATATAAAGGGGATAAGAAAGAAAATTGAAGAATTCAAGATTCAAGGAGATAATGAGTATGACAAGCAACATCAGACTATTTGATTCATGTAACATATGCATTATATATATTAGTATGATGTAAAACAATGTCTTTTTTTTAAAGTCCTATAAGGACCAAGTCATAGGCATATGGTGAGTACTATCATTTTTAAAATATATTGTAATGATGTACTCATGAAAAAGTGTTTTTTTCACTAATGTCAAAGGGGAGATTATTGTTCTCTCTAGTTTTGTCTTCTATTAGTGTCAAAAATTTAGTCATATATAAGGTAGAGTTAGTTGGTCTTCACTGTGACTAAGTTACTCTATATATAGGTTGAGTCATGTAAAGACATGTAAATAATCATATATGTTGTGATCTATAGGATTCGAGCAAGTCTTTGGATGTCGAGCTGAGTATTCCCATACAATCTAAGTTCAATAAATGCAAAGAAAACAAAGTATATGGATTCCAAGTCAAACAGAAGGAGTTGAGTTAGTTTAGGTCGAGTATCAATAGATAGAACAGTTACAATCGAGAATCATAAATAATATGTGCCAAGGAACATAGTGTGAACAAGAATATCTAAATTGACACAAACTTTGAGGTAAACCATTTTAAGCTAACATATAAATAATTTTTTTTTTTTTTTGGAGTTTGTTAATCAATTAGATGAAGAGGCAAAAAGGGAAACATCTAGATCATTGATTGTATTCTAGAAAACTCTACAAATGTCTTTAAAAGGGAAGATCAAAACCCTATTCAAGTATGATAATGGTATATGTGTGAAGTGAATTGAATTATTGTTTATACTTATGTGAAGGAGTTAGGTTTTGGAGGTTGCAAGAAAAAGTTTTGAAGTAACAAATTTAGCAACCTAGTGAAGAAGTAAAGAGAGGATTAACAATATATTAGATAGAAGACCACATTAGAGCCTAGAAGGAGAAGATCTTTAATCAACATTATTTTGATTTATGGAGGAGTAAACTTATGGATACTAAGAGGGAGGTGAATCAGGATCTATAACAATTTATACATTTTCTACAATTCATCCACATCCAATAATAACATATGCATACAATACCATAAATATAAACTTGTTGTAACAATAAATTCAATTGCATGCATGAAAGTAATAACTCATAGCACAACATTTGTTACTAAGAAATAGGTGAAGGTAAAATTGGGGTGAGGATGACACCCACAAATGTTCACTACTACAGTAATAAAGTTTGCTAGTTAGGGTTACAATGTTAGACCATAATATATGATCTACTCTATGAGGAGACTATCATGTTAAAGACTTAAGAAACTATTAGGTTTCATCTAGTTAGAGGATTTGACACTTACAACTAAGGACTCTATTAGAATATTTACAAAGATCTGTTAAGACCACTCTATTAAGAGATTTACCTGATTCAAGTATGTTAAAATTGACTCAATACCTGACTCTTAGTTTTCTCTACAAAATTATTTCAAGTCTTCTCCTTATTAACTCATCATCTCCTCTGATCTAATGTTCTTGTCTTTCCCTTCCACTTCCACTTCTTATGAATAAGTTAGTTGTTCTATCAGATGATAATAGAACCCTTGAATAACTTCTGATCTTTGTCTTCATTCTTCACATGAACACATATGATCACTTTCTTAGCTCTCACATTCTCTTCATCTAGGTTAAGATCAAAGTCCTCTAGATGTTTCCTTGTTTTTCCTCTTCATCCTAATCATTGAACATACACATGGGGATATATGATCCATGACATGTAAATGTTCTATAACAACCTCAACAAGTATTAAATGTTCTATAGCAACCTCTTCAAAACTTAAATATTCCTTCCAAGTTAGCTTGATAATCATTTTTCCTAAAACTCTATTCCGTTCATGACTTTTATATAACCTCTACATTGCATGGCCTCTACTATTATTGGTACTTGACATTGCTATTTCTCGACCTTTATTAATGTTAGAAATATTATGACAAGCTAAGTTATTGAGAGTTGAGGGGTGAATTAGTAACTTCAAATTTTTTTAATCCCAATTAGCAATTAATCCTTTATATGAATTCTAATCTAAGTTCATGCATGATAAACTAAAAAAAATGAAAGCATACATAACACTTTAACACAAAATTTGGTGACCCAGAAACCTTCCAAATAGAAATTAAAACTAGGGTGGGGATGATACCCACAATCTTTAGTACTATAGTATAAATTTGGCCTGTTAAGGCTTATAATGATCACTTCTGATGATTTTTCCTATTAGGAGCAATAAGGGCTACTAGGTCCACCTTGCAAAAGGATTTACAAACATACAATTAAGTATGCACTCGATAAAGAGATTTACACAAGACTATTAGGTCTACCTTGTTAAAGAATTTGACTGATTCACTTGTTAGGATGAAATAGTAGCTGATTTCTAATCTACAAATTGGTTTGTTGAATGAGATTCCTCTGAGTGTACAAATCACCTTGCTATGATAGATGAATTTTTGTTACTCCTTACACTATTGTAGTATTTGTAATTCACTCTTCTACTCTTCTTTTATGATTGCATTACTTCCTTACATGATTCCATATTACATATATATCAATCCAATTACACAATTACAAAGTCAACCACAATACAAGCTTACACAAATATTAAAAAGTTGGCCAAAGTGTAGAAACCTAGGCTCTAAAGACTTAATCAATGAGTTTATGATACTCAACATCCACTATCAATGCTCAACATTGTCATGTAGTTAGTAGACATAGAAGCTTAGTCAATATTGATCACTTCCAAGTAGTCTTGAATTCGGTCTATAATAGTGACTTGACAAATACTGTAAAACTTATCATATAAACTAAATCACTTTATTCACACTGCATAGCTCAGTAAACACTATCACCTCAAGCGTGGTATAAACTGAGTCTATTGGTTAACACTAAGTAGCTTGGTCAATATTAGACTTACATACATCAACTATAAACTTGGTGAGCATTGCACAACTTAGTTTACACTAGTAAACTTGACATACACAAAAATGCTTGGTTTACACTGCTAATCTTCAACTCTGTAGTAACTGCTTGATTCAAACTAAAATTTGTCTATAGGAATCAGTAGCAATTGAAATGTTTGGTTAACACTATTAACTACATAGTATGCTCAGTATGAACTCACAATCTGAATAAGTTTATGTTACTAATAACATATAGGACTAGAATGTCAACATATTAACTTCCTAATGCTCAACATATACTATGCTCAAAATATATTTTATCACTTGGTACTTACATACTTGGAACTATACTCAATCACTAATAACTTCCTTAGTTATTGAATGAGCTTGGTCCATATACCATACTTTACTTAGCTTTTGTACAATTTCCCAATATATACTATCTTATGTATGTGACTCGACCTATATAGAGTAGCTTGATTGCAATGATGACCATCTAACTCTTCCTTGTAAATGACTAAGTGATTGATACTAATAGAAAATAGAGATTTGAGATACCAACACATTGATAGTATACACCAAAGGATTAGGTACTGAATCATTTTGACAAAGTGAATCTAGGTAAATCTCTTAACAGAGTGGTCCTAGTAGGTCTATGTAAATCTCCTAACATAGTCCTTGCTTCATTGTAATTGTTAAATCCTTTAATAAAGGTAGACCTAACAACCTTTGTAAAGCTCCTAACAAGGAAGACCCTTCAAAGGGTAGATCATCATAAGTGATCATATTTGTAGTCCTAATAGGCTAACCTTGTTACTTTAGTAGTTAAGATTTGTGGGTTTTATCCCCACCCCAATTTTACCTTGACCTTGGAGGGTTTCTAGGTAACCAAAATATCTTGTGCTATGTGTTTACATTTTCATAATGATGGATGCGGTACATAGTTAGATCTATTTTGACATTTTAAATTGTAAGTTACGTTATGCATAATCTAGATATGAGATGGATAATGTGTTGAATGTAGTCAAGTTGTTTTGAAGGTTAAAGTTTTACTGATCCTGATTCACACCCCTAATTCCCCCTCTTAGTTACCTAGAAAGAATTTTTGGAGACCTCCAGATTATGATTTTTGGAAGCTGAACTTTGATGGAGCTTCAAAAGGAAATCTTGGCCCATCGAGTTTTGGAGCATGTATTAGAAATACTTCTGGCTAGGTTGTGGCTATTACAATTTCTCCTTTGCCTATTGACACTAACAATATTGTAGAGGCTCATGCACTATTGGCTCAACTTATTCTAGCTAAACAAGGTTGTTTCCATAGGCTACATATAGATGGGGATTCGTCAATTATTATTGATGTGTGTATCCCTAGGTGCATCATCTTTTGGAAACTAAAATTTGTTCTTAATTAGATTTGGAGACTTCTCAATGAATGTCTCAATATTAACATTTCACATATTTATCGAGAAGGGAATAAAGTTGTAGATTTTCTATCAAATTTGGGTTGTGCAGGGATTACTACTTCTACTCTTCACCCTTTGCCTTTTATTGAGAAATACAAAGTCCTTCAAAATATTATTCAAGAAGACTTGGATGCATCTACATCTACCCACTTAGCATCTGAATTTCATATTTTAGGTGCCGAGTAGGTACCATGGCTATCAAGTTTTGTGAACTTTAATCAGATGTCCCTTAGTGTCGAGCAGACCAAGCTTTATTAGGTGCCGAGTAAATTTTATTAAGAAATAGAAGATCCTTCAAAATCTTATTCAAGAAGACTTGGATACATCTACATCTACCCACTCGACATCTAAAGTTCATATTTTAGGTGCCGAGTAGATGCCATGGCTGTTGAGTTTTGTGATCTATAATCAGATGTTCCTTAGTGCTGAGTAGAACAAGCTTTATCAGGTCTCGAGTATGTTGTTTAGGTGCCAAGTAACTTAGATTTGCATTAAGTGCCAAGTTGTTCAAAGTTGTATAAAGTGTCGAGCTATCCAAAATTGTATCAAGATGCCAAGTAATCTAGATTTGCATTAGGTGTTGAGTTGTCTAGAGTAGTATCAAGTGTTGAGTTGTCCAAGATTGTATTAGGAGCTGAGTTGTTCAGATTTGCTTCAGCTGCCAAATTGGTTAGTTAGTTGGTGTAGTGCTAGTTTGAGTTGTTCAAAATTATATCAGGTTTTGAGCTGGTTAGTTAGAGGTGCCAAGTGATGGAGATCTGTATGTCAATTACTCGGTGAAGTGCTTGTTTGACATTACTTGTATTCAGTGCCGAGTTGTCCAGATTGGTATCAGGTGTCGAGTTGTTCAGAATTGTATCAAGTGTCGAGTGATGCAAAGCTGTATTTTTTTGTCGAGTGAAAATTTGTATGTGCCGAGTTTTGGTGCTAAGTTTAAGGCTTTCAATTGTCGAATAAGTGCAGAGTTGCCTTGGTAATAGAGTACATGTTAATAAATGTCGCATGATTTACTCAGAAACATTTATGAGGACATGACTTGCATAGTATTTTTAAGTGCTTCAATTTTGATTATTCCCTAATGACATTGAATTTTTTGATAATGGGATTTGATTTTCTCATCTAGCTAAATCTGAGTCATTAAAATATACTGGTGCCAGTACTTTTTTCAGCTCTTGCAAGGACATTCTCTTGTGCGAATATAGATGGCTTTTAGCATGTTGCACTATAATTTATTACATGAGGATTGCAATCTTTATTTACCTTAGCCTTCAGTTATTTTGTTGCAAGAATTCAATTTTTTCATCTGGTTACAAGATGAATTATGGGTGGAATATCACTCAAGCTTGTGATATGTGTCACAAATAACCCCATGCCATCATGCCAAATAATTTTTGTATTTGCTTATGTTCATATTTGGAGGAAAAGGTGTTACTGAACATTATTATAGATGAAGTGATGGTTCAAATGTTTTTAATTTACTCAACCATAGTTCGAAGAGCTATTAAGCATATTATTGGTGAAGAGTTCTTCTGCTCTTCAGCATTAATGTTTCTATATCCATCTTAGTTTATTTCAATTTTCCTTTCTAATGTAATGGATTTAATACAGCCACCTGATTTGCTTCAAATATTGGCCCATAATGTAATCCATCCTCATTATCTAGTTGATAATAAACTAATTTTGGCTATGCAAAAGTATGACTTATGAAATGAAGTGGCATTAGTTGGTGGTTTGTTCTCACATTATCAACTTTTGCATAAACATGAGTTTTTTGATATTTTTGAAGCAATTAAGAAAGTTGTAGACATTGGCAACTTTAATTATTTGAAATATGATTTGCCCTCTGCACCAAATTTAATGGATGTTCAATTGGTGGAGCGTATTAAGTTAGTAGGTCATGCTTTGTTTTATTTACATATGGATTCTACTACTTCAGTTTCTAGGGGTATGAATGTAGCTTCAGTGCTATCAATTGAACATAATTTTTGGGAATTAATTGATCAAGTTTACTTGGATTTGGACTAGAATCAAACTTCCTTAGAGTTTTGTACTAGCTTGGGCCATCTTCTTGGTGAGCTAGGGTCACTTGAAGGTGGTTTTGGATTTGATTGGATAGATTTGTAAGATTTGTGTTTTTTGCTCAGTCATTGTCATGAAGATAGTGCTTGGAGACTGCCAAAATGCCATGACAATTTCTATTTTGCAATGGGTGGTAGTTGAAATACCTCTTGTATTTATTTTTTTAAACTATCTATACTTTTGTATATATTAGGGACGATGCTGGGTTTTCTTCTCTGATTCTTTCCTAGTTGACCTCGTTGAATTAGAATTTATAAAATAATAAAATATTATAGTGTCTTGCCACTTTTACCTAAAAAAGAGAAACTAAGCCAAAAAAATATAGTACCAACTCATACTATAGGTCTTGTTATACTTCTAGTAGTGTTTCAAATTATACATACTAGCCCTACTGGGTATAGAGTTTATAAAATAACAAAACATATATATATATATATATATATATATATATATATATATATATATATAGAAAAAGCATAGGGGCTAGCTCCCCTCTTTGCCTCCTTTTTTATTCTTAACAACCCTATCTTACTCCTCCTTCATAGGTTTGTCTAGTAGGTTTTGAAACTAGTCATCTGGCAGGAAGCTATAGAGAGAGCGAGTGGCTTCACTTTCTTTTTGCATGTCCTTCTCCTCATTATTAACATGTAGAAGATATAAATTTGTGTCCATAAAATGCATCACCTTAGTGCTATACTTAGCGAGGGTCTCAGATTTCCTATAAAGGGTCTCTTGGTTATCCACAAGTACATGCAGGGATTTCTACAACCTATCCATCCTATTTTTACTTTTATCTTTCTCATGGGGGGGTGGGGGGTCCCTCTACCTTCCCCAAACCCCTCTTAAAATTCCTCATATGAGAAGTGATATCACCACCCAAGCTCTTATCCAGGGAAGAGTTTCCTTCAAGCACATCACAAATATGAGATATGATAGGGTTATCTTTACACTCAGAGCTAGGCTACATCATTTTCATTTTCCTCTTCCTAGTAGGTGTGGTCTCTATCTTTGTGGATTTATAGATCACATCCTATTTGGGTGGGCTTCTTGATATTCTAGAGACTTTATTGCTTCTACTAGTATCACTATTTGAGTCAATAACACGAATATCCTTCCTAGTACTAGGGGATCTTTTGTGAGATTTTTTCAAGGTTGACTTAGAGCTCAGGTTGCTAGAAGCCTAAGGGGGAGGAATGGCAAGGGAGTTCATAATTAGATGTGGGTTGAGGGCTTGGTGGAATTTTTAGAGTTTAAACATAAAGGCCTAGTGAAGGATGTGAAAAGGTCTCCCTTCTTCCCTCTTCTTTCAGAAATTAAAAATACTTTCTTCCATAGAATGTAGAATGAGATGTGAGAAGGAAATTAAATCATGGTTTTTGATATGGTTTAAAATTTGAAAGTTGTAATAGTAAAGCAAATGGAAATGATCCTCCTATTGAAAATAATTGTTCAATTGTATATTTCTTTGATGTTACAAAAAATGTTAATTCTTTACCAGTTAGTATCTTCCAAGCTCACTTAGGTGATGGAGATAGTTCTAGTGTCTATCAAGCATTACCGAGTTAATCATGTTCTAAGATAGTACCTTTTAAGTTCACTCAAACACCAAATAAATTTTGCAAGAAGACAGTGTCTACCAAATTCACTTAGGCACACAAGAGAAGTTGGCATGGAACAAGTGTTAACTGAGCTCACTCAATTTCCAAAGGAAATTTAGTTTAGGATGTAATGTTAACTAAATTCACATGGTTAACAAAGGAAGTATGAAGAAAGTACTTTCTAAGTTAGTGTTGCTTCATCTCAGTCAGCTAATGAAGGATTTTCTTGAATCAATATATTTAGTTTGATGAATTTATTTGTTAAGTCTAGCTGACTTAAGGGGTGAATATTGAATATTTGTAGGTGTATTCAAGCCAACCTGACTAAGAAAAAGATATAGGTATAAGTCCAAGTTATGGGATTGAAAGAGAGAAGTATGGGATTGAAAAGATATACCAAGGAAGTGAATTGGAAGGATAGTAGAGTATACTCAGTTGACTAAGCTACAAAGTTTTATCTAATCAAGGGGGATCAAGTATTTAAGCCAAAACAGAGATCTGGAATCAACAATATAGTTGCATAGCAATTGGGACATATCATTGTTACTCTCTAATAATTTCAGTAGTATATCAAACCTCTTAACAAACTTAGCTTAACATTTATTTGTCAAATCCTCTAACAAGGTGGTATTTCTAGATTAAAGTGTCTAAAGACCTCTAACAAAGCCACTCCTAACAAAGTGACTAAATCCTTTAATAGGGTCACACCTAATGGTGTGTTTTGTAAACTTTAACAGGGTTGGATCCTAAAAGGGCTCACTTCAGAAGAGTGAAAAATAGTAACTAGTTGTAATTGGTGGTTTTCTCCAAATTGGGTTTCCACGTTAAATACTAGTGTCATATGTGTTCATGTTATTTTCTTTTTGTTTCTATGACTAAGTTAACTATGGTAAATAACATTAAACATATTAAGAAGCATTTATTTTAGTAATTTTTGAGTATTAGAGATTCTTAGTTTTTTCCAAGTGGTTTAGTGCTAATCGAGTTACAACAGTATTTTTTAGTTTCTATAGAGTTTTGTTTTTATTTTTATTGACATCTAAGGGATCTAGGATTTATTTTTGATGTAAGTGATTCAACCCTTCCCTCATAGTTACCCCTCTTAAATTTTCAAAAATTGGTATCAAATATTTTGTTGCTTATAGAGAAGGTTTCAAGGACCTAACCTAAAGATCAGGATGTCTTATAGAAGAGAGATCCCTAAGATGAACAAAGATAACTTCAAGGCATGGTATGAACTCATGAGATTGCATTTGGAAACCATTGGAGACTCAGGACTAAAGTATCTAGATGCTAAGTATATGGCACCTACTAGAATTATGACTTTTGAAGAAATTATAGAAAAGAAGAATCATGACTTTATGATGATTGATATTACTTCAACTCTCAGCTATCCTAAATTTGATGAAATCAAAGACTATGATACTAATCATGAGATGTGGATCAAGTTGAAAGCCATCTATGGAGGAGATGATAATTTAAGGAGAGCTATGGAAAATGTCTTGGAGGTCAATTTTATCAAATGAGGATGGGAGAAGATGAGAACATTGCAAAATATAGTGAAAGAATCAAAGCTAGTGTGTGTGCAATCATAGCCTCAAGAGGAAAGATAAAAGATGAGATAGTGGTAAGCAAGGTTCTTAGAAAACTTTTTCCTATTTATGAAATTAGAGTGTTATAAATTCAAGAGATGAGATGCAATCCCAATAATGATATAACATTGGATATAGTAGTGGGAAGGTGGACATCATTTGAGTTAGATAACTACGATAACTATGTTCCTAACTCTAGCAACCTTGAGTCTGCATTTCAAGCCAAGTTATCACTCAAGAAGAAAGCTGTAAAATTTAAAAGGAAATCAAATAGTGAGGATGAAGATAGTTCTAATGAAGATCTTGAAGTCATTGAAGCATTACTTGCAAGAAGATTTCCCTAGGGCAAAGGAAAGTACAAAGGTAAAATTTTGTTGATATGCTTTTCTTATGAAGAAGTTGGTCACATTTCTCCAAGGTGTCCAAATAGAGAAGGAAAAGAAGAAAATAATAATGACAAGTACAAAGGAAAAAAGGATTTCAAAAGCTATAAGGACTACAAGGACAAAGGTAAGGAATATTATTACACTGCCAAAGTTTCTGATAGTAATGAAGAAGAAGATGAAATGGTCTACATTGCTATTAAAGATGAATCAAATGATAAGAATGATAAGATGGTACTTATCTCACATATTAGTAAGAAAAATACATGGATTATTTATAGTTTCTGTTCTTACCATATGATTGGTGAAAAATCTAAATATGAGAAATTGGTACACTATGATGGTGGAGTGTTAGACTTGACAATTATGAACCATGTTATGTGAAAGGTAAAGGTTGTATTGCACTAACTAGTGTCTTGAATGTGATAATGCTTATTGGGTTGAAGGAATGAAGCATAATCTACTTAGTGTGGCTCAATTGAATAATAATATTAGATTCAACGTATAATTCATGAATGGAAAGGCCAATTTGCTAGATGGGAAAGGAAATCTGGTTTGGACTAGCAAGCCAACAAAAGCTAATCTATCTTGCCTAGATTTTAATGGAAGTTCATGTTTCATTGCTCAAGAAGAAGAAAGTTAGTAATGTAATAAGAGGTTATGTCACGTGAATATTGATAATCTAGTAAGCATAAGCAAGAAAAAAAGGGTTATAGGCATTCCAAGCCTGAAGAAACCTAACATGGGCATGTGCAAGAATTGTCAAATTGGTAAGATGGGAAAGACAAGTTTTAGAAACAAAAATCTATCATTCTAAAGAAGTGTTGGAGCTAGTTCATATAGACATTTGTGGACCTATTGGAATAGAAAGCTACACAGGAGATAACTACTTTATTTTATTTCTTGATGATTATTCAAGAATGATGATTGTTACATATTTGAATGATAAATCAGAAACCTTTCAAAAGTTTAAATGGTATCTGACTATAGGGGAGAAAGAAACATGAAAGAAACTAAAATGTTTAAGATTAGACAAGGGAGGAGAATTAATTTCTAATGAATTCAATAAATTCTTCAATGAAAGAGGAATCAAAAGACAAATGTATGCATGTAGCACACCTCATCAGAATGACATTACTAAAAGAAGTAATAGATCAATCATGGATTGTGCAAGGACCCTTATGATAGAAAAGAATGTTGCTATCAAATGCTATAAGGAAGAAATGAACATTTTAGTTCATACCTTGAACCAAGTTTAGATGATGAAGGATTCAAACCAAACACTTTTTGAATTATGGTATGGCTATAAACCTAATGTGTGTTACTTAAAAGTATTTGGTAGTAGATGTTATATTTTGAAGTAATCTAGAAAGGAAGAATTTGATGTGAAAATTGATTAAGGAATATTTCTAGGATATTCCAATAAGAGAAAATCATATAAATGTCTAAATCTATCTACTCATAAAGTTATAGAAAGTACACATGTGAAGATTGATGAGTTTGTAGAAAAGAATGAAGAACAAAATAATAAGGAACCTAAAGACTACAAAAACTTTGTTTACTATGAGCATGATACTATACCTAATGTTCAAGAAAGTGGCAATCAAAAGCCTTCACCACCTGAGTCCCAAGAATATCTAGTTCAACCCAAGTTACAACAACTACAACCTAAGCCATCAAAAGGACCCAAGTCATTGTTAGAAGGACCCAAGTTTTAGCAAGAGGAAACTAAGTCATGGTCTGATGGACCCGAGTCATAGATAGTAGGACCTGAGCATGATTCAAAAGATAATGGTGAACCTACTAATTTTAGGATCCTAGACTTGTTGGATATGTGTAGTGTCCTTGCATTTCCACTTATGTTCAAATATTGTAACCTACAACCATTCGTCAGTACTATATCAAAAATTGTATGTAAAACACATTAGCAATATTGTATTTAAGTAAATGCTAGTCTAAACACTACCTAAGCTACCCTTCCTAATCCTTTGAGAGAAATCCTTTCTCCAATCATGTAACCATCATATGAGAAGTGTATCTTAATTAGGTAATTTTCATAGAAAGAGCTTCTCCCTCAGGCCTCTTTGGGATCTCTAATAACACTACTTGGTAGAGATCCCACCTCTACAAAGTCTTTATCTCTAATGTATGCATATGTTTGACCACTACAGTATATATGTATATATATATATATATATATATATATATATATATATATATATATATAAGAGATTATATAAAAATTTCTCTCTAGGATTCCAACTTGAAATGCTAACATTCAATTATGAATGTCCTCTATGAAATCTTTATTTTCTCTTTAATTGCTCTCTAAGATTACAATCTATTTTATTGCCAAGATTCTACTGAGTATATTGTCACTACTTTGGTTTGGTTTTGCTATTATTAATTTCTTGTTGTATTTGTGCCCCCCTTGTATGTAGTCTCAATGCTTTCTTAAATTTTTTTATTCTTCAAATCTACTTGCCTTTTACATTGTCACTGGTGTTACTATTTTTCCAAAGATTGTTGTTGCTCCCTTTACTTCTTATTGTTGGAACTTATTAATAATCCTTATTATAAGGTTTGAAGGTTTTTTTTGTCTTTTACTGGCAATGTCTTTTCTGTTTTGTCTTATTCTGTTATTCCTTCCCTTAGCATCTTTTCTTGAGTCTATGCTATTTCAATTTTTGGTATTGCTTTTTTTTTTTTTTGGTTACTATTCTTGTCTTTTGTATTGCTCATATTTTTTCTAGTTTATTTTCTTCCCTATTTCTTTGTCTGCATATGGACCAGATGTTGCTCATGGGGCAATTGTCTTGTTGTAATCTGCATTCTCCACATTATTAGTATCTAGTGCAATTCCTTGATAGTCTATTATTGATATTTTCTTTGTTTATGATTCAATGCCTTAATCTATCCTTTTCCCCTTTTTGGCTCCAATATGACTCCCTTCAAATACATGCGTCAAGATCTAGTTGTGACTCCTAGTCCCACTCTTTCAATTTGTTTTATTATTATTATTAAATAATTATATTGTAATGTATTATTTTATATTTTAATTATATATATATATATATAATATGATGATTTTTATTTATATCAATAATAAATATGTGTGTGTGTGTGTACAAGCATGGATAAGGTCTCTATCTCTAACTTTTAAATGCGTTAAAATTGATTGATTTGTATGTAATTTTTGGGTCATGACAATCCAACCCTCCCAAATTTTCTTGTCCTTAAGAAAAAATATATTTTCTCTCTAGTTGAGATGGGAAATTAAATTCAAGGCAATTTTTTATGATGTTATACCATCTTATAATGATGCCCATTTGAATTTTTTAAGACCCATGTTGCATATTAACTTGTCTCAAATTCATATCTTGATATTATTAAACTATCCTAGGTGCATTAAATAGAATAACCATTGTATGTAGACTTACCACTATGAAATATATACATGAAGGAATATAGTATAGATAATGATGCATGAAAACACAAAGCATGATGTATAATGCTTTGTTGTATTCCTCTTTGTTGACCTAGAATGATTCCTATTTGAGTTTTACTCTACAAGATGGCAAGATCATGCTCTGATACCACTATAATGTTTCACATTTCTGCTTATGTTCGAATGTTGTGACCTACAACCATTTGTCAATACAATATCAAAAATTGAATGTAAAACACATTAGCAATATTATATTTAAGTAAATGCTAGTCTAAACACTACCCAAGCTGCCTTTCCTAATCCTTTGAGAGAAATCCTTTCTCTAATCACCTAAACCTCTAGTCAGAATTATATCTTGATTAGGTAATTGTCATAGAAAGAGCTTCTCCCTTAGGCCTCTTTGGGGTCTTTGATAACACTGCTTGGTAGAGATCCCACCTCTACCAAGTCTCTAGTCTCTGAGTTCTCATTATGAGAAACTCAACATCCACAATAGATGCCCTCTACCAAGATTAACTTGGTCTCTATAATAACTATATAGCTCTTATCTCATATGTTTATCAATCTTATATTGATTCCTTTCTCCATTACATTTATTTCTGCAACATAAAAATATATACCTCTAGTTCTTAAATATGGAATTGGATCCTTTCATCAACAATTTATTTTCATTACCTTCCCCCTATTTAAAGAGGGTTTGCACAATATCTTTGTGATGGTTATAATCTCTTCACTGATATAATATTTCTTTAATATTATTATCCTTTTATCTCTAAGACTGAATTCTTTATACATAATTTAGTAATGATCACTTCTAATCTTCTTAACACCTCTATTTTATTTTCTCTTTAATTTCCCTCTGAGATTACAGTCTATTTTATTGCCAAGAATAGTTTGTTTCTCTATTGAATATATTGTCATTGTTTTGCTTTAATTTTTCTATTATTTTTTTTTTTTCATATTTATGCCCCCACCTTGTATGCAGTCTCAATGCTTTCTTAATATTTTTTATTCTTCAAATCTACTTGACTTTTGCATTGCCATTAGCGTTACTATTTTTTGAAAGCCTGTTGTTGCCCCCTTTACTTCTTATTGTTGGAATTTATTAATAATCCTTATTGTAAGATTTGAAGGTTTTCTTTTTCTTTTTCTAGCAATGTCTTTTCTATTTTTTCTTATTATCCTTTTGTCTTATTGTACTATTCCTTCCCTAAGTGTCTTTTCCTAAGTCTACACTACTTTATTTTTTGGTATTGCTTTTCTTTTTGTTTGTTAATATTCTTGGCTTTTGTATTTCTCATCATTTTTCTAGTTTATTGTCTGCCCTATTTCTTTTTCTGTATATGGACCATCTATTGCTCATGCGGCAACTGTCTTGTTGTAATCTACATTCTCCACATTATTAGTATCTTGTATAATTCTTTGATAGTCTATTATTGATATTTTCTTTGCTTATGATTTAATGCCTTAATCTATCATTTCCCCCCTTTTTGGTTCCAATATGACTTCCTTCAAATACATGAATCAATATCTAGTTGTGACTCTTAATCACACTCTTTCAATTTGTTTTGTTATTATTATTAAATAATTATATTGTAATGTATTTTTTTATATTTCAATTTTACACACACACACACATATAATATGATGATTTTATTTATAGCAATACTATATATATATATATATATATATATATATATATATATATATATATATATCAGTATGGATAAGGTCTCTATCTCTATCTTTCATATGCATTATAATAGATTGATTTGTATGTAATTTTTGAGTCATGACAATATGTCAAAAGGCATCATGCACTTGAGATAATCATGGGAGATCAGTCAGTTGGTACAATGACAAGATACAAATTAAAAGGTACATGTTTTCTTACTAAATTTGAACCTAGATCTATAAAAGATGCAAAGCAATGAAAGAAGAAACTGATTAGATTGAAAGGATTAAGACTTGGACTCTTGTTCCTAGACCCAAGGATAAGAAAGTAATTGGCACAAAGTGGGTATTAAAAAATGATTTCAATGAGAATGGAGATGTTCCAAGAAAAAGGGCAAGGCTAGTTTGCAAGGGCTATGCTCAAGAGGATGGTATTGACAATGGAGAAATGTTTTCTCTTATTTCTAGACTTGAAGGTGTTAGAACAACCCTTACATATGCAACACACAAAGGATTCAAAGTGTATCATATGTATGTGAAATAAATATTCCTAAATGGAATCTTAGAAGAGGAAGTCTACATTGAGCAACTAGAAGGTTTTGTTGATTCTAGAAAAATGGACATGGTTTGCAAACTACACAATGCTTTGTATGGTCTCAAACAAGCCCCTAGAGCCTAGTATGAGAGATTGCACAAGTATCTCATAATGATTGGTTTTCAAAGAAATAATGACAACAATAGTCTATACATCAAAGAAGGACCAGATAAGAAGATTGTGTTGGTAGAAATATTTGTGGATGATACATTGTTTATTGGAAATGATGATTTTATGAAATATTTTTCTAAGGAAACGAGTATGGAATTGGAGATGTTAATGTTTGTAGAGATCAAATTCTTCATTGTCTTGTAGATTCAATAGAAGTGTGGTATTTATATTACTCAATCAAAATATATCAAGGAGATACTGAAGAAGTTTGCAATGGAGGATTCTAGACTAGTTGGAATACCTAAGTCTACTAGACATAAGCTTTCCAAATATGATGATTCAGAAGAGGTAGATCATATTACATACAAATCAATTAATGAAAACTTTAGTATGTGGTACATACAAGACCTAATATAGCATTAGCAGTTGGAATGGTGGCAAGATTCTCTACTAATCCAAAAGAAAATCATATGATGGCAATCAAAAGAATCATGAGGTATCTAAAGGGTACTAAAGATTATGTTTTGTGGTGGAGAAGAGGAAGCAACTTTGAATTGAAACCATTCACTAATGTTGATTTGGTAGGAAGCATTGATGATAGAAAGAGAACTAGTGGTGGAGCATTCTTTCTTAGAAAGAGGCTAGTATCTTGGACAAGAAAGAAGAAAACCTATATCTCTTAGTCAACAACAGAAGCAAAATATGTTGCTACAATAGTCAATTATTCAAATATTGTTTGATTCAAACAATTGTTGATAGGTATGAAGGAAGAGATCAAGGATTGAGTTTTTTTTTTGGTGATAACACCAATGCAATTAATATTTCCAAGAATTTGTGAGGCCTCATCCCGACCCATCATAGTATAGTGGTACATTTTTTTTTGATACCCATTACTCAATATGTCGAGACACTATCGAATACTTTGAACATATTATATTATTTCATGTTGTGTGATGTTTACTTTCAGATATTTGAGTTCATCATATAATACTTTTTGAACATGTATGTTGATGAAGTAAATGTAGGATTAACACTTTGAGTATGCAATTTTAATGATTGAGAATATGAGAAGAATGAGAGAAACCTTGATTAATTGAAAGATGTATGTTTTAATTTATGTGATTTCCCTGACACGTATATACATATGTGCATGTGATTTTATGGAGCTACTAATGTGTGCAACGAGTGTGTAGGATATTTTAGCTAAGAAACCCAATGGAGAAATGAAATTGAACCCTATGTGCCATTTGTGGAAACCTCGTTGTTCGTATCTTAATTGTATTGTGAGATGTATGAATGGATCATTCTATAATTTAGTAAATGTTAACGTTTGTAACAGTATTTTTATAGTGTCGCTTGACACTCATGAATTGTTTATGCATTTCAACATTATAGTTAGGGTTAACTGTGTAACCTACGGACCTAAGTTAGACTAAGTTAGTGCCCTTTTTGCTAATCTATTTTTAATCGAGTTTAGTTACCCCTAATCCAGATTAGTGTTTAAGCTGCTTTTTGGAGTTGTTAGATAGTCCTAAAAAATCCTAGCATTTGTTTGGTCCCAAATCAATCCCTAAGGCCTTAAATCATTAAATCTTAATACCCAAGGGGTATGGGTATGGGTTGGGGGTATTTTCCACCCCCCAGCCCCTTTTGTTGACTTTTATGGTCACTCAAAAAGTCCATTTTTTCTTTAGTGCGAAAATAGAATGTTTTCACCATGGGTTGAATGAACCTAACCCCACCTTGAGGTTAGCCTTAGGTTTAGTGCAGTTAGAAACCTCTATATCTTTAGGAAAGTTGGGGGGAGTTATTGTATTTTGGGAGAGGTAGTTGAGTTTTGATCTTATTTAGAGGATTTTTTGAGGAGGTTTGGGTTGTTCACCCAACTTCTAGTTTTAGAGGGATTTTTAGAATTGAAGGAGAAGGAGAGGAAAGCTAGCTCTTCTCAAACTTGCTCATTGCCATAACCTATTTTCTTGAAGGTAGGAATACTTTAGCTCATTTTGGTTTTATGTAGTGCTTCATGTTTCATTTTATTACTTATGTATGTTCGTATGTGTGTTGAGTATGTTGGGAGGGATTGGGAACAATTTTTCTCCAATGTTTTTCCCTTGTGTTGTTTTGAATTTCAAAGTTTTTCTTTCATGGGTGTTTGGCATTACTCACCCTCGGATAGGGAAAAAGTGGCCATTTTCAAGGAAAGGTCTTCAGTTGGACTCCAATAGTGTAGAGTCTCTTATCAGGACAAGAAGAGAGAGAGAGGGTAGGGTGTTATGAGCCCCTACCTATTAGCACAAACCACGTATGAGTTTTGGCATGTAAGAATGGAAGAATGGAAGTTCTTGAGTTATAGCCCTGATTGGGCAACATCTCCTGTTGGAAAAATCCACCTTCTCCCTAGTTTTGTTTCAATGTCAAATCTATTGTGAAAACCTAGTATGGAAATGAATGTTTGATTTTGTTCCTTGTTATGTTTTTTTGTCACCTAGTCAGTTTTTTTTTCCTCCACAATCTTAGCGATGCATTGTAGAAAATGATATGGATCCCTTGATAAGGGCCATGAAGGAAATTTAAATTGATTGTTGAAATTCAAATATGTTCGGGATTAAAATCCTGTGTAGAAATGTAATTTAAACTTTTGTTGTAGTGGCAACGATGTCAAGTTTTCTTCCTAGTTCTTTCTCCACAGAGCCTTTGAATCAGGTGGTCAATAAAATAATGAATGAGTAATATCATTGCTTCTGAGGTTTTTTCATACTTTTAGTTATATGTATGTGTATCAATAAAATGAGATGAAATGATGATTTTTAATTATGCAAAATTCAATTTTTAAATATGTTAAGACAAAAATTATGATATGTTGGGAACTTGATTTGTCTTCGTGCTTAATAGGAGATAAAATTAATCTTGCGTTATTATGATAGCAAACCATTAAATTCTATGTTTTAGGACCATTAAAAAAAAAATACATCCCCTTGTTACAAAAATAGATTGCATTGAAATTTTATACTTAGCATAATTGAGGACTTAAAAAAAATTGCCCCCAAAGAGTAAAAACTCTCTAGATTTTGTATGGGCAAACAAATTAATTGTCCTCAAGTGATAATATAGAATATTCTCTGATAATTCTTTAATTTAAACTTAATTTCAAAAAAATAAAAAATAAAAGAGAAAATACTTATTAATTTTTCCTAAATATCCTAAAACCTTACCTAATAAAATTTTACCTTTTATTACCCTCCCCTTAGTCCTAAGTCCCCACCCAACCCCCTTACTCTCATCTCTTGTCATGGCTTGAGTCCATGGAAGTTTGAAGATCAGATTTTAATCTTAACCTTTTTTTTCTTACCTCCATCTTACCTAAGCATGGTCATAGATTTTAATTAGCTTGCAATCTTGAGGTCTCCCAAATGCCCCAACTTTATTGTCACTAGTACCTACGAGTGGCAAGTGGTGCAGGTCTAGGATAGCATAGGGCTATTGGGCATTAAGTTTTTTTTTTAAACTTGTTTCTTTCACCTTTTTGTATCGCCCACATTTAAGGGTTTTCATGTGTGGAACAGGGGGCACTCCTGCTACAAAGTATGCCCAGTCAGTGCTTGGATAGTGCATTGCAAACTTGGGTAGTATGTGACATTAGGGTATTGGTTGGGTAGTGTGAAGATAGTTGTTGTTGATTAAAGGTAATTTAGGTTTTTTTGGTAGTTTGATTTAATAGTTGTCGATTTTGCTTGTAAGATTTTAGTAGTTACTTTTAGGTGTCTTAATTACTTTTGTTAGTGAATTGTAATTTAGTTAAGTTTAGTTTAATATAAATGTTTCATATTAAAGTAGTTAAAATAGGTTAGTGTGTTAAGTTAAGTTTTCCCTTTGTAGTTTTTAAGTGTGGATTTAGCTGTTAGTTAATTTTAATTTAGGTATAATGTTAAATTGTATTTTTTTTAAATATTAGCTATTAGTTAGTATATTTAATTAGTTTTAATCGTATTAGTAACTTCATTTAATATTTTTAAAGTCTAGTATATCTTAGTGTTAATTCTTACCTTGTTTCATTAAGTTAGTTTACTTATGTCTGAAAGCAAGTTCTTTAGTATATGACTAGACTTATAGACAATGTTAACTTGTTTTGTTATGTAGTCATATTTAGATTTATTATAAATTGTTATTTCCTTAGGAACATTTTATTTAAAAATAATAATAATAATAAATCATATATTTTGAAATGAAAATGTGATTTGAGTAAAGTTCAAATAAAGCATAGTTATGTGTATGTTAGATATGACATTTATTTTATAGCTCTATGACTTTAATATTTCAGATTCATTAGACCTAGATTCATTTGAATTGTTATTCAAATAATTTTAATATATAGTTGTAATCTTAATGTAATAGCAAATCAAATGTTGATACCATTTTAATAAAAAAAGTTTAATTTTAACAATTTATTCTTTTTCATGATTATAAATTTAAGATGAAATATAGTAAACCTATTCTTTCACTTGCGAATCAACTCTTAAACCTTAGTGAACCTAATTATTATTACTTTAAAAAAAAATTGTGTGTTTTTGCACTCATATTTTGGGCATTACAGAATCATGTGATGCATACCAAAACCAAGCACATTGCAATTAAGTATCATTTATTAAGAGAATTCAAGATAAGGAGGTAAGATTGGAATATGTTAATACAAAATAATAGATTGTAGACATATTCACCAAGCCATTACCTAAGGATGCATTTTTTAATCTAAGAGGTAAGCTAGGGGTCATTCCCCTATCTAAAGCTCACTAATTATATTTTAGTGATGCATCAACCAAGCATATTTAAGATTAGTCAAATTGATGAGGTATTATAAAGGGTAGATTACATATGACTCGGTACATCAAGTACATCAAAGTTCACTAAATGCTATCTTTGGCATCATATGACAAAGAGGGAGAGTTCTATCATACATCAAAGAAATTTTATGTCTAATAGGGAGATTTTTTTTCATATATCAAAGATATTATTTATATATGTCAAAGATTTCAAAGAGGGAGAATGAACTATTAGAATTGCTTTAGAATAACTAAAGGGGGGGGGGGGGGGGTGTTTGAGTTTGAATCAGTTATTTGAGGTCCAAATATCCTTTTCAAACTTTTGACTAAGTATAGTTGATCCATTCAACCATTCATTCATCCAAGCTTTAACTTATCTAATCAACAAGTTACTATAAATCAACATGCAAGTATAACACATAAGAAATCAACACATGATAGAGTGATTTATGTGGAAACCCAATTTGGGAAAAACCACCAGTAACATGTTACTCAATTTTCACCCTTATGAAGTGATGCCTTGTGAAAGGCTTTCCCTATTAAAGGCTTATAATACATTGTTAAATGTGACCTTGTTGGAGGATTTAACCACCTTATTAGAAGTGGACCTGGTTAGAGGACTTTAGAACATTCACTTGGAATGCCACCCTATTAAAGGATTTACAAATGGCTATTAGGCCAACTTAAGTCCATAGGATTTTTAGATCTAATACAATTGCTAGATATTATTAGAAAATCTTGAACTAACTACAACATACAACTTATCTTGTAGATCTCATATCACTTCTCAGCTCATACCCTTGCCTAGCCTTCAATCTCTACAACTCTTGATAGCTTGCCCTTCTTTCAATCTTTGTCTCCTTGAATCTCTACACTCAATGTACCAGTGCAATCATCTCTTCATGACCACTCATGGAAGTAGAACCTCTATTCTCTTCCTTCTTCTAGATGTCTCCTCCTTGACACCCTTCTAACTACTTTGCAGATTATGGCTCTTCAGCAGCAATAGTATCAGTAGCTCTTTGCTTCTTGGTCTATGACTTCTTAAATATAAGTCTTGGAGTACCTTTTCCCACTTGATTCTTCCATTTTTCAATTTCAATTCGCATGGATTAGGTAGCATTACATCTAACACATATTTTGTTTCTTCTAGAAACTTCTTGAATAATCCTTTAGAATTCACCCAAAAATGGTTTACATAGGATTTTGTGCCAACAACTTATCATCCTTATCTTCCAACTCATTCACAAAATTCAATGTAACCACTATGTCGGCTTAGATTTGGAAAATCTTTGTCATTTGAAATAATGTAGTAGCTCAACACTATTGAAATACTAGTGCTCGGCACATACTATGTTACTCAGCATCAACTATGTTTTTCTTGATGCTCGGCAACTAAAGATCACTTGGCATCAATTGAGAATTTTTTGATGCTCAACACCTAATCTTCACTTGGAACACACTAGAATAATCTGTTACTCAGCTTATACTAAAAATTTTCTCAGCTCGAACTAACTTTCTCGGCACTGATAATGATCTTAGCTTAAGCTTTGCAGTCAACTTTGTTACAACTTCTTCCTCCAATGTTTCTAAGTGTGAACAACCTCTGTATCTTTGAGTATGTCATCAATACATTACTTGACCATTGTCTTAACTGATCCTTGCACTTTATTACAACATCATAACTCAACCTTTCCCTTAGGTTCTCTTGTTACATCTTTTTGATCAAATCCTCTTCATCAATCAACTAAGTGATAATACTTGGATCTTATAAGAAAATATCATCCCTACAAATAGCATGTTTGACATCAATAACAAAAAAATGATTTAAAACATTCTTTTACAATAATATCCCTCTTTGATCTTCAACAATAATGAGCTTTTCAATTAGATTTCCAACAATCTCCCTCTTTGGCATTGATGGCAAACCAAATTGATCAACCATTAGACTAAAATATTCATCCAAATGCTAGCTAGGTTAGAATAGTGAGTCAAATGCCAAAAATTAAATTGTAACATCACATCTCCTTCTACTATTTTGATCGCTTCATTTTAGCTTCTCCCTCTTTGACAACATTGTCAAAGACATATTAGCATCTTAATATGCAGATGTAGCTCTTATAGGTTCATTCAATTTCTTCCTCTATCATGTTGCTTGTGACTGATTTTGAATTTCAGCACTTCTACTACTTTACGCATGGATCCCAAAGTAAACATCATCTACATCAATGTATACAATCTTCAACATTTAGCTTATTTGATACAGGGCATACTTGCTTTTTGGTTCAAGTAGCCTTAGCTAGGGGTATCACCTCTAACTTACCTCTAAAATACTCAAAAGAATCTTTAGGTAGTGCCTTTGTGAAGATATCAACAATCTATTCCTTTGAGCTAACATATTCCATCTTCACTTGTTTGTCTTCCACTAGCTCTCTTACATAGTGATACTTGATTGCAATATGCTTAGTTTTAGCATGCATTACTAGATTCTTTGATATATTGATAGCACTTGTATTATCACAATAAAGTATCATAGGCTCAGTTACTTCTTCCTTCATACCTTACAACAAATGTTTGATCCATACAATATTGGTGCATTTTATAGTAGTTGCCACATATTTAGCTTCAACAGTGGACTGTGAGGTATAGCTATGCTTTTTGCTTGTCCATGTAATCAACCTCTTTCTAAGAAAATTTCTCCTCCACTAGTGCTTTTTCTATCATCAATGTTTCCTCCCCAATCTACATCAGTGTAGGCTTTCAATTCAAACTTCTCATTCCTCTTGTAGTACAAACCAAAGTCATCAGTTCCTTTCAGGTATCTCAATATTCTCTTCATTGCTATTATGTGATTTTCTCTTGGATTTTCAAAAAATCTTGCTACTATTCCAATAGCTGATGCAATGTCTAGTCTACTATGTACAACATATTGTAGTTTTCCAATCATTGACCTATACAATGTCTAATTTACTTCAACAGACTCATCATTCTTGGATAGCTTATGGTATGTTGCCATTGGTGTGCTGACTGATTTTGAGTCTTCTAACCCAAATTTTTTGATTACTTCCTTGATGCATTTGGATTGGGTCACAAATATGCCATGCTTCAACTGATGTACTTGTAATCCAACAAAGAATTTGATTTTTCCAAACATTGACATTTCAAATTCATGCTTCATTTGATCAGAAAAATCTTTTCATAAAACATCTTTTCCTCCAAATATTATATCATCAACAAAGATTTTTGATATCAAAATGTCTCTACCTTCTTCAACTTTGATGTACAAGTTATTGTTGTCATCTATTCTTTCAAATCCTATTTTCATAAGATATGTGTGCAACCTCTCATACCATGCTTTAAGTGCTTGCTTCAATCCATAAAGTTCTTTATGTAGCTTACAAACCATGTCCTTGTTATTCTCATCAACAAACCCCTTTGGTTGTTCTATGTAGACTTCTTCTTCCAATATACCATTCAGAAAAGAAGACTTCACATCCATTTGGTACACTTTGAAAATTTTATATGTAGCATATGCAAGTAATGTTCTTACTCCTTCCATTCTTGCAATAGGGGCAAATGTCTCTCCATAATCTAATCCTTCTTCTTGTGCACAACCTTTACAAACTGGTATGGGTTTGTTTCTTGTTATTTTACCATTCCTATCAAGTTTGTTTCTAAACACCCATTTTGTACCAATTACATTCTTATCTATTGGTCTAGGAACTAGAGACCATGTTTTTCTCTTCTCAATCTGATCTATCTCTTCTTTCATGGCCTTATACTAGTCATCATATTGTAGTGCATCTTTCATTATTTTGGGTTCAACCTTGCTTAGTAGACATGATTCATTTCTGAGCCTATTCCTTGTCATTGGTCTAGCATCCTTGTCACCAATGATTTGATATGCAGTGTGATGTCTTCTCATATACTTGGCTAATCTGGGTTTAGTCCTTCTTTCCATCTTTGATCCTTCAGCTTCAGAGTCATTTCATTCTTCATCTACCATTTTATCATTCCTTTCTTGCATACTATTTTCAAAATCAGAATGTGCATTTTCTACATTTTGTAGCTCAGCTTTTAAATACAACTCGACATTCACTGGTTGAGACTCAGTAGATACTAAAGTTTGTTGATAATTCTCAACTTGATTTGCAGCATTGTCTTCAACTATCATTCCTTCATAGAAGTGTACAAAGGGTCTATAATCCTCTATTCTCTTTGACTCATCAACTTGAACTTCTGCATGCTCATCAAAATTTATATTTGCACTCTACACAACTTTGTTAGTCTTAGCATTTAAACACTTATATGCCTTACTTCTAGTGGAGTATCCAAGAAATATGCCTTCATGACTTTCTGCATCAAACTTTCCATTTCTAGTATCTTTTAGAACATAGCATTTACAACCAAATACTTTAAAATGTTTAACATCAGGAGAATGACCATACCATAATTCAAAAGGTGTTGCATTTGTACCTTTCTTGACTTGAACTCTATTCACTGTATAGACTGTAGTACTCATAGCTTCTCTCCAGTACTTTAATACAACATTTTTCTCCATCATTATGGTTCTAGGACAATCAATCACTAACCAATTCCTCCTTTCAGCAATACCATTTTATGGTGGAGTTCTTGGTGCTGATGTTTTCCTTTGAATACCTTTGTCATTGCAGAATATTTCAAACTCTCTTGATGTGAACTCACCTCCTCTATCTAACTTTAGGCATTTTAGGTTCTTTCCTATTGGAATATTCAAATATGGAAAGAGTACTTATGAGAGGGGGGGTAAATCATAAGTATCACACTTTAGCCAATAAAACTTTTAACTAAAAGTAAATTGCATGCATGTAAATACATCAAATAAACATGTAACTAAACACATGCATCAATAACTCATAACATTGGAATTTGGTAACCCAGAAACCCTCCAAGAATAAGAAGGTAAAACTGGGGTGGGGATGATACCCACAAAAATTATTGCAGCAATATTGTTTAACCACTTCTGATGGTCTGCCCTGTTAAAGGCCTGCCCTATTAAAGGCTTTACACTGTGTCAATAGTGACTTGGTTAGAGGATTTCAAACACTTAGCATGAAGTGTCACCTTGTTAAAGGATTTAATCACCTAATTAAAGGAATTAAAAAATAGCTGTTAAGCTAACCTATCACCATAGGATTTTCATTCTAATACAATTGCTAGAGAGTATTAGGTACAATGAACCTAACTAATTACAATCCCTGATTGCTGAATGCAGGCACCTGTTCTACTTTTTCTAATCTTGATCCTTTTTGTGATCTGATAATTCTCACTTTTGTCCCTCTTATAATGAAATTTCATCTTCCTTATAAAGACATTTGAGAATTTAGGGTTAGGTATGGATCTACGATCCATATTCAATCTTCGTTTTCTGCTCAATACTTATCTTTTGCTGATTTATTGCATGCCTTTAGCGTTTTTCTTATTGGCTGCATGTAAATTGCATAGGAAATATAAAAGATTCGATCTCATCATTAAATCCTTCGAGATTTACCTTATGTTGGCTGTAAAAATTGTTTGCATCATAGTTTGTGCAATTACAAACTCTTATGCTGATATATTGAGTTACTTGGCTTGGCACATGTTGTTTCCTAAATAGCTCAGCACCTTAACAAAACTGTATCACTTGGCACCTTATATTACTCAGCACTTGTTAACACTTGGCACCTTGTGTTGCTCAACACTAATACTTAACTCGGTATCTGATCTTCACTCAGTATCTGATCTTCACTCGGTATCTGATCTTCACTCGGTATGCATGATGTACTCGGCTCTAATGTGGAATATGTTTAAGTGTGTTGGCACTCAAGTGTCAAAAACCATTATGAGGTTAACAATCTCCCCCTTTGACATGAGTGAAAAAAACACTTAACAGACCTTGTTTGTACATTTACTAATCTGATTGGTATATACAAAGTTTAAAGAAAACTTGATCAAAATTTTTAACTTACAATATATACCTCAAAATTTTTGTAACTCTCCCTAAGTTGATTGTGCCTTATCTGTATATCAAGCTCCTCCTTTATATCTTTATTCTCCTTTTATAACCCCCCCATTAATTTATCTCATAATATCTTTATCTCCCCCTATTAATCTGTATCTCCCCCTTTTTGACACTTATGTCAAAGAATGTTTAAGGGTTAAGACCATATTTAGCCAAAAATGTGTTGTTTACCTCCATAATCATCCTGAGAGTTGCATCCCAATTGTTCAAAGCAATTTCCAGTGACTTATGCTGGATGGTAGTCTCGGCAGCATGATGAATAAGTCCATCTAATGTAGAAAGATTTGAGTCTTTCTTGAGAACAGTTTTAGCATAGACTTGTTCTTTATGGAGTATCACTAAATGTGGGGTAATGGAGGACTGGAGCTGTATTAATTTGGCCTTGATATTAGCCTCATCTATTGTTAAGACAGCTATTTCTTTATGAGTGTGAAGCGATTGAGCAAAATGCTTCTCACTTTGAGCTGGATCATTTGGTAATTGCATGCTTGAAATGTTTAAATTTCTTTCCAAGCTCAATATCTTTTGGCTTGTTTCTTGTGTGAAGTATGAAAAATCACACAACTTTTTATACAGTGAGAATATATTCTCAAGTACCTTCTTCACTTTGTCAATAAGTTTTGCCAATTCAACTTGTGAAAGTGTAATTTGTCTTGATATTTTCTCATTCACTTTCCCCTGAAATTTTCTTTCTGACCATTCCATAAGTTTTGCATTGGTTTCTAGGTATTCATTTGTCACCTATTCAACAATATCTGTTAGTTTCTCTGTGATATGTTTTGACTCATCTGGTGATTGCAAAATGAAGGCATCCATAAAGATGTCCTCAATCTCATAAAGTGTTTGCTTATGTTTATACTCCTTCTTGAGTATCTCCTGTCTTTTCCTTTTATTCAGTGCATCTTGCACCTCATTGATTTGATCAATGGTTATTGATTTTGAGTCATAGCTTGGTATGACTATCTCCTCATCTAATTCAGGATCTCCATAGTGAAGTACCCTTGCAACTTTGGTAGTACTAGATGATGGTACAGATATTTGCAATGGCCGGTGTGAAGGAGTTCCCGAGGTAGGAAAATTTATTAATGTTTGTATTGCCTCTTGTTCTTTAGGATTTTTCACTATTTCCTCCTCCTTCTGTCTACCATGATCAATTATTGTAATTTGTGGAAGTGCACCTTGTGTTTTTTCTATAGGATCAGATGTAATAGTCTGTCCTATTTGTTCTGTTCCTTTTTCTGCAGCTGCACTTTGCTTCTGTCTTGCAGCATCAATTATGCTTGTTGGTATTTGAAATTGACTACTAGTAGTTGTAATAGAAGGTGGTTCTTGTGGATTCACCTTATCTTTGACTGTGTTTTCTACTAGTTTCTGCAATTCATCTATACTTACCAATACTAGATCTGTACACAATATTGCTTGTTGTGTAGATTGGTCAAGGATTCTTTTCAGATCTTCTGCAGTTAATGGATTGATATTCTGATTAGAAGTATCAGGAACATCAGTAATAGTTATAGTGTCTATAGGTGAGATGGATGCTTGAGGATGGCTAGGGGGTGGCAGTTGTGTGTCTTGCACACTTTGATATGGTTGCTACTCTAGCTCAGCTATTTCCATTTCATCTTGGTTTTATGTCTCTTTCTCCTCTCCATCTTTCTTTTCTTCATCTCTTTTCTTTTCTTCTCTTTTTGTTCTTTGAACAATCTCTTCCATTTTATTTTGAAGTATGAAGAATGCCCTGTATTTAGGTGTAAACCTATTATTATGCCTTTTGACTGCCTTCCTAACTTGTTCTCTAGTCAAATCTGGAAATACACTGGCCAGGATTGATTCCCTCATCTCCTTCTCCATTTTAAAGCAAAAATGCCATCTGTCTTCTACAATTTTTGACAGTTCTTTTGGCAATTGTCCATCTAGTTCAAGTGGAGTGTACTTGAACTATGCCATCATTTCATAAATTGTTTCTTCTATTTTATTTTGTTCTTCTTTAGTAAATTTACTAAAATCAACTTTATTTAAATTATTCAAGTCACCATTTCCAATCTTTTTACATAAGGTATCAACTGATGAATTGCTTACCTTTTTAGATTGATCTTCTTCATCAGTGTCAGGTTGAGAAACATACCTTCTTCTTTTCCTCAGCTCTTCCTATGATTCCTTGACTTGTTTCTTCTTGGTAACTTCCTCTTTAGCCTTTTGAGTGGAGGCCCTTGTTGATGCTCATGTTGTTGGCTTTTGAGGTGATGGCGTGGTAGCTTTCTTTGATCTGGGCTTGGCTGAAGGCTGTTCTATTGCCTTTCTCTTCTTTGGATCAGCTTCAATTGGTGCTTCCTTGGCTTCTTCTTCCTCTACACCTTCCTCCTTGTCTTCTCCAAGACCTTGAGTTAGTTCCATTGGCCCTTGTTCTTGCTCATCTTCATCGTCACTATCATCTTCTTCTTCTTCTACCTCAGCCTCAATTTCTTTGCCAAACTTCTTCTTAATCTTCTTGATTAATTTGTCTTTCTTCTTCAATGTGGAAGCAATTTTTAATTCAATATTTATCTTTGATTTTACCACCTCATAAGTGCCAAAATGTGGAGCACTTTTATCTATTTCTTAGATACCAATAATGTAGTTATTGCTGCAGATGCCTCATCAATATTGATTTCGTATCCAAATGGCCTTAGCCATCTTACCCTTGGTATTACTGCTTGAATATAGGTAAAATCTATGTCAACTAAGAAACATATATCATTAGTATGTTTTTCCACTAAAGAAGCTGGTATCCTTGATCTTTGCTTCATGGATTTCTTGGAATCCTCAAAATAGCTTGTCATCAAGGTATCAAAATTTTCTCCCATTTGTTCTATATATTCATTAATTTGGGCAATGATGGTTCTGTCATTCCTCCATGCTACTTTGTGAAAAGAGGGAAATTCATTCTAAACATAAAAGAATATGCAAACTAGGATTGCTCCAAATTTGCATTGTGTGCCCTTCGTTCTTCTTATGGCAGCTAGGTTTTCATTGATCTGTTGCAGTTGCAGTTCTACAAGATTATAAGTATGATACTTCTTCACCAATTTGTAGCCTACATCTACTGCAATGCATGGTACACTATTGAGTCTACTGGATTGATAGAATTTATGGGCGATGACTCTAACAACAAACTCAACTAGAGGATCCTATATGGTATGAATTGTCATTCCTCTTTTGTTCCACTGTGCACCAGTATTCTTTTCAATGACCTCCTTTGATTCACTTCTCAAGGTTTTGTACCGATCTAGGGTTGGGTACCCTGTTACTCTATGCATAATTTCCTTTGTCAATTTAATGGGAATATCTTCTAACCACAAGTTTCCACCATGAATTCTGCTTAATACAAGTCTAAACCATTCTATTTTGAATATGATGAGAAAACTTAAAACTTAGGTCAAACCCTTTCTTTGAATGATTTTAAATTCTTCTTTCAAGACTCCATCTATACACAGTTTATCATATGCTTGTCTAATTTCCATGTCTCCTAGAGCTCCTATCTTGCAATTGTAAAATTTCCTCATGTCTTGAACCATTACAACTTTTGGGGGAATGTGGGAGAGAGCTTCGGCTGGGTCATTTTTGTAGGCAACTTTGGGAATAGGATGGAAATCAGGTTGCTTGACCTCATTTGAAACTAACTGAACTTCAAATGACTCTTTTTCCTTGGTTTTCTTCAAACTTGACGCCATTTATGCAAACTAGGGTTTTCTCAACAAAAGGATATGAAACTATGTAGCTCAGCACAAATGAAAATACCTTAAGATCGATGAAAAGCATGTTGAATGAGGTTGCAATCTGCTTGAAATGCTGGATTCTTGCTATGAAGTCGCTCAACTCTCTTTTGTCTCCTTTGCTTCTTGATCGCAATGAGAAAAACTAATTGAAATCGTGATAATATACCCTAATTTCATCGCATTAAATGTTCAACTGCCAACTCGGCTTCTGAAGAAATTTTAACCTAACTTGGCTTCCACTATATTTCACTTTACTCGGCTTCCATTGAAGTTATCTAACTCGGAATTGGTTATCAACTCGGTCGCTGTTGGGAGCTCAACATCTATTTTAACTCGACATCCAAAGACAACTTGGCAACAACATTTATTTTTTGTCTTGACATCTTGTTTCATGTAGATTTATACCTTGCTTAGCTTCTTTGTCTTGGGACTGATGTGTGATATAGCTTTGTATATCAATCCTGTGTACTTCTCATGCTTAGTTTGATAAAGTGTGATCACTTGACCCATTGGGTGAAGTGATCCCTCCACTTGATGTGTTGCACTCATCTTTTTTTTTCCAAGTTTTATTTATTTTCCCTTTTATCTTTTCGACATCAATCTTTTGTTTTCCTTTATTTTCTTTAGTCTTGGGTGCTTTTGATCTTGTAGGACAGTTTCTGCTGATATGACCAATTTTCAAACAACTAAAACATGTAGTTTTATTCAACCATCTTTTGTAGTTCCCTTTGAAATGTGTTCTTATGAAGTTCTGTGATATATGTCCATATTCTTGGCAATAGTGACAACTGTACCTAGTGTTGTAATCCCATTGATAATGACTTTCATTTCCTTCTATTTTTGCTAGTTGATTTGATGTCCACATAGGTTTTGATCTGCATTCAAATGCCCTATGTCCATACTTTTTGCAATTATAACAATGTCCATCAAATCTCTGAGTCCTTGTGACATTGGATCTACAATTTTGTGTCATATGTCCTTGCATGTTGTACTTGTGACAGAAACTTTTGGGTATGTTTGATTGATTGAATCTTCTACTCCTGCACACATTAGCTATATGCCCCTTCTTATTATAGTAATGACAAGCGGGTTTTGAATTCTTACCTTTATCACTTCTTTGTTTAGCATTTTTTGATGATTCTCCAACTCCAGTGCTATTGTATCCTAGTCCTGATGTATCATGGAAAGATTTTGGAGATTTCAACAACTATTCAAAATACTCGATGGCTTCACTTGATTTATTGAGATTCTCTGCTACCTCTTTTTCTCTATTTAATTCATTCTGCATTTGTTCATTTTGCATCTTCAAAGTAGAGATCTCAATTTCTTTTACATTGAGTTCATGATGAAGGTTCATCATTTGGGCAAGTGTATCCATTTGCATGTTTGAGATCCTTGTCGATTCAGTACATTTTTCTTCAAGTCTGTTTGCAAGATTTCTTTTGTGATTTTCCATCATGACCTTATCATCAACTGCTCTTTTCTTTTGCTTAGTAATTTCACATATCATTATGGCCTATGATTCATGTTCCATCTTGAGAGATCTTATCTCCTCTGCTTGAATTTTGTTTTTCTCCATCAGTTCTGCTATTGCTGCATCAAACTCTTTAGTGTCTCCACTGGAAAATATGTTGGTGGTATCAATCTCCTTGTAGTGTATATCATTTTCAACTATGGCTAGATCCTTCCTTTTTTTTAATGAGTTTCTCAACTTGTTTCTGAATTCCTCCAAGCTATGCAGAGCAAGTTGCACATCTATCACCTAATTTTCAATGATCTTTCCAAGTTTAAAGGCTTCCATCTTTAGATCTTTTCCTCCAAGCTGTTAGGCTTTTCCTTGTGAGAACTTGGATTTGCTCTGATACCAATTGTTGGAATATTCAAATATGGAAAGAGTACTTATGAGAGGGGGGGTGAATCAAAAGTATCACACTTTAGCGAATAAAACTTTTAACTGAAAGTAAATTGCATGCATGTAAATACATCAAATAAACATGTAACTAAACACATGCATCAATAACTCATAACACTGGAATTTGGTAACCCAAAAACCCTGCAGGAATAAGAAGGTAAAAATGGGGTGGGGATGATACCCACAAAAATTACTATAGCAATATTGTTTAACCACTTCTGATGGTCTGCCCTGTTAAAGGCTTTACACTGTGTCAATAGTGACCTAGTTAGAGGATTTCAAACACTTAACATGAAGTGTCACCCTATTAAAGGATTTAATCATCTAATTAAAGGAATTAAAAAATAGCTGTTAAGCTAACCTATCACCATAGGATTTTCATTCTAATACAATTGCTAGAGAGTATTAGGTACAATGAACTTGATTGATTACAATCCCTGATTGCTAAATGCAGGCACCTGTTCTACTTTTTCTAATCTTGATCCTTTTTGTGATCTGATAATTCTCGCTTCTGAAAATAGAATATCTTGTGCACCCTTGTATATCTTTTTCTCCTCTCTCTTTTTTCATCCCTCTTATAATGAAATTTTGTCTTCCTTATAAAGACATTTGAGAATTTAGGGTTAGGTATGGATCTATGATCCATATTCAATCTTCATTTTCCGCTCAATACTTATATTTTGCTGATTTGTTGCATGCCTTTAGCATTTTTCTTATTGGCTGCATGTAAATTGCATAGGAAATATAAAAGATTTGATCTCATCATTAAATCCTTCAAGATTTACCTTATGTCGGATGTAAAAATTGTTCGCATCATAGTTTGTGCAATTACAAACTCTTATGCTGATATACTGAGTTACTCAGCTCGGCACATGTTGTTTCCTGAATAGCTCAGCACCTTAACAAAACTGTATCACTCAGCACTTGTTAACACTTGACACCTTGTGTTGCTCAGCACTAATACTTCACTCGGTATCTGATCTTCACTCGGTATGCATGATGTACTCGGCTCCAATGTGGAATATGTTTAAGTTTGTTGGCACTCAAGTGTCATAAACCATTATGAGGTTAACATTTCCTACTTCCTTCTCAACTCTAGCCAAATACCACTTGAACATTTGAAATGTAGCATATTTTTTCTTTAAGAACATAGCAGTCATCATCCTGAAAAAATCATCTACAAATAGCATTATATATCTATCTCTTAGGTAGCTTTGCACTTCTATTGGGCCACATAAGTCTATATGAACTAACTCTAGTACTTCTTTGGAAGTGTATGTTCTTCTTTTGAAACTAGACTTAGTCATCTTTCCTTGTTGACATTGTTTGCACATTGTGTTTTTAGGTTTCTTCAACTTGGGCAATCCTCTAACTTTCTTTTTCTTGCTAATGCTAATTAGATTATCAAATTTAACATGACACAACCTTTTATGCCATAACAACACATCATCAAGTTTAACAACAATACATGTTGAATCTTCCATATCTAGGTAAAATAGATTACTCTTAGTTTGTTCACCTTTTCCTATTAAATTTCCATCAGTGTCATAGATCTTGGCAGTTTTGTTTCCAAATTCAACTTTGCAACCAACATTGCGTAATTGTGATACACTCAACAAGTTGTAGTTTAATCCTTCAACATTGTATGCATTATCACATGAAATTTTCTCTATAAGTTTGATATATCCTTTTCCTTTGATTTGACATGGGGCATCATTACCAAACCTAACACTATTTCCATCATATTAGGTAAGGGTTATGAACTTACTTTTATCTCTTGTCATGTGATGTGAGCATCCACTATCTATGATCCACTTGTCATTCTTGTTCACATAGGTAACCAATGTTGTAACTTCATCTTCATCTTTTTCTAATTCATCCTTCATGGCTACGTAGACTACTTCATCATCATTCTCATCAGAATCTTCTTCAACAATGTAGCATCTCTTGCCTTTCTCCTTGTAATCTTTAATGTCATCTTCTCTTTTGTTCTTGAACTCATTTCCTTCTTTATAGTTCTTCTTCTATGGACATCTTGCCACTATATGACCTACTTCATTGCAATTGAAACATATGATAGGGAGCTTACCTTTAAATTTACCTTTACCTCTATGGAATGTCCTAGCCAGTAGTGCTTCTAACTATTCCACATCTTCCTCATCTATGTTTCTATCACTAGATGCATGTTTTCCTTTTCTTATTTTCTTGCTTGATGTGTCCTCCTCAATATCTTTTATTTTCATCTTGGCATTGAAAGTAGATTCAAGGTTCTTAGGTCTATAGTTGTCAAAATTGGATAGCTCAAATGCAGTAAGTCTTCCAACTATTCCTTCAAAGGTTAGTGTGTTCCCTTGTACACACCTCCATTCTTGGATGGCTAAAACTCTAATAGCATAGATAGGAAGCAGAGTTCTTAAATATTTGCTAATATCTATTTCCTCTTCCAATTTTCCACCTAGACTTCTTATTGCACACACCACTTCTTTCACTCTTGTAGCATTCTGAACAACATTTTCTCCTTCCATCTTCATGTCATCAAACTTTCCTCTTAGACTTTCTCTCTTTGCTCTCTAGACATTCTGGTCTCCTCCATAGATTTTTGATAAGGTTTTCCACATCTTGAATGAAGTTTCATAGTCTTTGATATCATCATATTCAACATAGTTAAGCGCAGAGGCAATCTCCAACATTGCTTGATTATGCTCCTTTTTATTCAAATCATCTGCAGTAAGAAGTCCTACTGGAGTTAGATGTTTTGTTCCACTTGAGGTTTGTGCATAGTCACCTATTGATACAAAGTGAAATTTCATCAAACTCTACCATGTAACAAAGTTGTCTTTGTTGAGCTTGGGAACTTCTCTTTTGGACATCTTGATCTTTTTGCTTCTAGTACCTGGAAACTAAATTAGCATATGGCTCTGATAACAATTGTTAGAATTGCTTTAGAATAATTAAGAGGGGGAGTGAATCATTTTATCAAGGTCCAAATATCCTTTTCAAACTTTTCACTAAGTATAGTGGATCCATTCAACCATTCATTCATCCAAGCTTTAACTTATCTAATCAGCAAGTTACTGTAAATCAACATGGAAGTATAACACATAAGAAATCAACACATGACACAATGATTTACATGGAAACCCAATTTGAAAAAAATCACCAGTAACATGCTACTCAATTTTCACCCTTCTAAAGTGATGCCATGTGAAAGGCCTACCCTGTTAAAGGCTTAAAACACACTATTAAATGTGACCTTGTTAGTGGATTTAACAACCTTGTTAGAAGTGGGCTTGGTTGGAGGACTTTAGAACATTCACTTGGAATGCCACCCTATTAAAAGATTTACAAATGGATGTTAGGCCAACATAAGTCCATAAGATTTTTAGATCTAATACAATTGCTAGAGAGTATTAAAAAATCTTGACCTGACTACAACATACAACTTATCTTGCAAATCTCAAATCACTTCTCAGCTCATACCCTTGCTTGACCTTCAATCTATGCAACTCTTCATAGCTTGCCCTTCTTTCAAGCTTTGTCTCTTTGATTCTCCACACTTAATGTACCAGTGTAGTCATCTCTTCATGACCACTCATAGAATTAGAGCTTCTATTCTCTTCCTTCTTCTAGATGTCTCCTCCTTGACACCCTTCTAACTACTTTGTAGATTATGGCTCTTTAGCAGCAATAGTATCATCAGCTCTTTGCATCTTGGTCTATGAATTCTTAAATAGAAGTCTTGGAGTACCTTTTCCTACTCAATTCTTCCATTTTTCAATTTCAATTTGCATGGATTATGTAGGATTCATTGCATCTAACCCATATTCTATTTCCTCTAGAAACTTCTTGAATAATCTTTTAGAATTTTCCCAAAAATGGTTTACATAGGATTCTATGCCAACAACTTATCATCCTTATCTTCCAACTCATTCACAAAATTCAATGTAACCATTATGTTGGCTTAGATTTGGTGAATCTTTGTCATTTGAAATAATGTAGCAGCTTGACACTATTGAAATACTTGTGCTTGGCACATATTGTGTTACTCGACATCAACTATGCTTTTCCTGATGCTCGACACCTGAAGATCACTTGGTATGAACTGAGAATTTTTTGATGCTCAACACCTAATCTTCACTCAGCACACACTAGAATTTTTTGTAACTTGGCTTCTACTGAATATTTGCTTCGCTCCAACTAACTTGCTCGACATGTACTAATGATCTTAGCTTAAGCTTTGCAGTCAAATTTGTTACAACTTCTTCCTCCAATGTTTCTAAGTGTGGCCAACCTCTATATCTTTGAGTATTTCATCAATACATTACTTGACCATTGTCTTAACTGATCCTTGCACTTCATTACAACATCATAACTTGACCTTTCCCTTAGGTGCTCTTGTTATATCTTGCTGATCAAATCCTCTTCATCAATCAACTAAGTGATAATACTTAGATCTTATAAGAAAATATCATCCCGACAAATAGCAGGTTTGACATCAATGACAAAAAAAATGCTTGAAAACATTCTTTTACAACAATCTCCCTCTTTGATCTTCAACAACAATGAGCTTTTCAATCATATTTTCAACATGAAATTGAGTTGATATCAAAGAGGGAGAGTTTGATATTGCAATCATTGCAATCGAAGGTTAAGGTTAGAAGGAGTTCACACTAATAGAGGGAGTTCTCATGAATGAGAATTGGAATGAAACTAAGGATATTATCCTTACTTTTATTTTTCTCTAACATTTTAGTGTATTATGACATGTTGTGTCTCCATCAATGCTAAATAGGGAGATTGTTGAAAAAAAATTTCAATTATATATTGTCTTTGATATTACACAAAATGTCAAGTCTTTACCAGTTAGTGTCTGCCAAGCTCACTTGGGTGATGAAGATAGCTTCCAATGTCTATTGAGCATTCTAGAGTTAATCATGTTTGAAGGCAATATTTGCAAAGTTCACTCAAGCACCAAAGAAAGTTTGCAGGAAGACAATGTCTATTGAGTTCACTCGAGAACAAAAGAGAAGTTGGCATGGAACTAGTGTTAACTGAGTTCACATGGTTGTCAAAGGAAATTTAGCTCAAAATGCAATGTTAAATTATTTCACATGGTTAACAAAGGAAGTCTAAAGAAAGTCTTTTATGAGTTAGTGTTGATTGAGTTGTGTTAGATAACGAAGGATTTTCTTGAATTGGTATATTTATTTTGATGAATTTATTTGTTAAGTCTAGCTAAATTAAGGGATTAATATTAAATATTTGTAAGTGTATTCAAGTTGGCTTGACTAGGAAAAATATATAAGGTCAATTTGTGGGATTGAAAGAGAGAAGTATAGGATTCAAAAGATAAATTAAGGAAGAAAATTTGAAGGATAGCAGAGTATTTTGACTTGACTGAGTTGCAAAGTTTTATCTAATAAAGGAGGATCAAGTATTCAAGCTAGACAAGAGATCTAAAACTAGAAATATGATCATATCATTGTTACTCTCTAATAATTGTAGCAATGTATCAAATCTCTTAATAGAGTTAGCTTAACAACTATTTGTCAAATTCTCTAACAAGGTGGCATTTCTAGATTGATGTGTCTAAGTACCTCTAACAAGACCACTCCTAATAGGGTAATTAAATCCTTTAATAGGGTCACACCTAAGATTATATTTTTTAACCTTTAACAAGGTTGGCTCCTACCAAGGGTCACTTCAAAAGAGTGAAAAAGAGTAACTAGTTGCAATTGGTAGTTTTTCCCAAATTGGGTTTCCACGTTAAATCTTGGTGTTATTTTTGTTCATGTTATTTTCTTTCTATTTCTAAAATTAAGTTAATTTTGGTTAATACTATTAAATATATTAAGAAGCATATATTTTATTAATTTGCAAGTAATAGAGATTCTTAGTGTTCGCTGAGTAATTCAGTGCTAACCAAGTTACAATAGTATTTTCAGTTTTAGCAAAGTTTGGTTTTGATTTGTATTGACATCTAAGGGATTTGGGATTTATTTTTGTGATAAATAATTCACCCCTCCCCTCTTAATTACTCTTATATTTTTAACACCTCCAATGTGACGTATCAAATGATAGCATAGAAAATGATGTCCCGAGGCTTAGGAAGATCCTCTCTAGAAAAGCCACCATGCATGCGCATTGGTTCATTTTTAGAGAGAAAGAATTTTGACAAGCTCACCTCATCCAAAACTCTGGGTTGGTTGCACCAGCTCTTGCCTTTGAGATAGGCCACCCACATTCATGATGAGTTCCTCTATGATTTCAAAAGAAATCCCATTAACAGTCACCTTTCTATTAGCTTAAGAGTCCACAAATTGCATGGACACATGCTCATCAAACCCTTTAATACACTCCATGAAGGGAAAAGGCCTCCTTCTCTCAAATAAACCCATGCTACTTCACTATCCCTAATATAGTCCTTAATTTTATCTAGCTCAATGTGGTTAGACTTGGCACCCATGGCTTCTTCTGAAATATCAATCACTGAACAGACCCTTATTCTATGTTGGAGCTTCAATAAGGAAGATTGTTGAGATTTTATCGCTGTGAATGGCCTTATTATCATAATCGATCACCATATTATGATCACAAGGCATCATATTTTGATGTAGGAGCTTCCTAGGATTTCTTGCAATCCTGTATATTGGAGTCGAGTGCTAGTGGTTTCCAAATTTTCTATTGCTATCAAGTTGTTCAATGGAGGTCAAGTTATGATAGCTTCTAGTGGGTGCCATGTTATTTCAGCCCTAGTGGATGTTGAGTTACTGTAGCTCTTAGTGGATGCTGATTTACTATGACACCTAGTGGGTGCCAAGTTATTATAGCTCTTAGTGGATGTTGAGTTACTATAGATCTTAGTGGATACTAAGTTACTATAGCTCTTAGTGGATGCTAAGTGAATCTATTAGTACCAACTTCTGACATTTAATTTTTT
Organism: Cupressus sempervirens; assembly: GCA_028749045.1. Lineage (NCBI taxonomy): Eukaryota > Viridiplantae > Streptophyta > Pinopsida > Cupressales > Cupressaceae > Cupressus > Cupressus sempervirens. The sequence goes on from CM053791.1 coordinate 315,450,870, forward strand.
TATGGGTATTTAATTTAGTGTTGTAGCTGACTTGTGGCTTGATCTATATTTAATGTAAATGATTTAATTTAGTTTTTAATTAGATGGGCTAGCTTGTGGCTTAGTTGGGTATAAGTAAGGGGTTTTGTTGAGTCTTTAGGGCAAGAGATATCATTTTCCAACTTGGAGAAGGGGATGAAGTGTAGATGTGAATTTTGAAGAGCTAGGGTTGCTACTTGAGAACTAGTGGATTGCTTGGTAGAAATAAGGGTACAAGTGTAGATTTTCTTGGTGTTCTTATCTAGTTTTGAATTTGGACTAGTTGAGATTGGGATTGAATTTTCAAGTTGGATCTTGTTGGATCTTGCAAAAATGATTTTTTAATTGTTGTTTGTAGTTGGTTGTAACCCAAAAGGCCTTATAGCCAGGCATATTGCATGTAATTAGTTACATATATGAATAAAGAATTATGATTTGGTATTAGATGTTACATTATTGTTGTTTTTCTATTGTATTTCCATTGTTTGGTTGTTTTCTCAGGGTTTGGACATCTACTTTGGGGATTCTCCTACCTTCAACTACATCATATTTTCCAAATGCCACCCTATCTTTACATGAATAAAGAGTACCTTCCCCATCAATTTTGAGGGATTCTAGATGTACCACCATCCTGTTTTATGATGAACTAGAAAGTTTAAAGTGTGCTCTTTAATTGTGCATGTCCTTTATGAATACTTTTTTCTGACAAGATCCCCGCATATTTTCTTTTTCCTTTGTCATAAATACTTCTATTGGGCATGCCCTAAAGGATAATAATATTAAAACCCTCCCTTTCCTTACTATCGTTATGATCTTTAACCCATAATGAGTTCCACCCACTTGGTGCAATGAAGGTTTGCCACATGTTATAAGCCTTCATACCATTCTAATATGTTGTCTTTCATTATCCATGCAAAGTTGGGTGGATAGTGGGATCTAGTTGACATCATCCTAGTTTTACATCCCAATAAAACTATATTGTTAGTGTAGATAATTAATTATTATTACACTTTACTTAAGTTTACTTAGGTTAATGCTTTAGCATATTAGTTTCATGTAGACACTTAGGAATATACATAAACACATGAGTTATCTTGGTGACAACACAGGAGTTAGCAACATATTAGAGCACATGGTGCCTACAACATTTCTTTATGAGATACACCTATCTAAACTTATCATCTCATCATTGCACACACTCTTATGGTCAATGAAGGATAATCCAATCTTGGTGGGCATCTACTTAGTTGTGATGTTTATCTATTTGCTGACTCCTAGTCATTCTAGTTGCCTTTATATACAAGACACTTATAGTGTGTATTCATCTTATATCCAATTATTTGATATCCATTATAATTTTGATCATTATTGAGATTCTCATTTGATCACTATTTGTCTCTCTTGTGCTATCTACTAAGATTTTTGATCTTGGTGTTATTGCCTTAGGAAAATTCTTACATGGTATTAGAGACATGGGAGCTTCATTACATAGCCATTGGAGAAAATTTTTTTGTAGGTCAAGATTGGAGCTTGGTGGTGCAAATCAAATATTGGTATCACATTTAGAAGGTCAAAAAATCCCCCAACTCAACTTTTTTTCATCAAAATTAGACATTTGAGGTGAAATCTAGAGTAAATTTGATTTTTGGAGGCACGACGATGAAAATTCAAGAAAAATAATTATAGAGGTGATTTTGAAACAACAATATCTCCCTCGTACAAACTCTTTTTTTTGAGCAATTTTTTTAATTTTTAGGTAGAATTTTGTGATCTACACATTAGTGTGGAATGTTTGAGATAGTTGTTCCTAAATTTTTTAATCTTTAAAGGCTTCATTCGAGCTCATATAGACACATATTCAATTGCTATTTTTTTAGAAAGTGCATAATTTTTTGTCTACTTTCCAGATCTAGTATCAGTTTGGAGTAATTTTGACTAGACATAGTACTTTCAAATTTTGGTTACATTTTGGTTTATTGGCTCTTGTAATTAATTAGATCCTTGAGAGGTCTCATGTCTTATCTTGTTGAGTTCAATATAGCTTCATATTTGTTGTTGTAACCATCAAAATCAGAAGTCCACTTAGGCCCTAAATTGGCAAGTGGCCATTGTAACCACACGAAATATAAAGTGCCAAATCGTGCATTAGGGGGGGCGGGGGGGGGGGGGGGGGGGGGGGGGGTTTCTTTGATTTCCTTTTTGCATTTTGGAGGTGCATAAATTATTTGATCTCATGGAGTCATGTCAAAAGTGTCATTTTGGTTTAAGATTCAAATTGACAAAAAGGAACTATTAGAAATGCAATCCTTTGATGATTGATTATCTAAGAGAACATAAGGAAGTGTTTCCTTATCTATATTCAAAGATATTTCCACCTAATACTAATTGGGGACATCTTTCTTTTCTTCTTCACTTTATGTATAACAATATGAGTAAGGAATCTTTTGCTCCTCTTAGTAAGGCAAGTAGTCCTCATGACATTTGGATGTGTCTTTGGAAAGTATATGGAGATCCATGAGTCCCTCCATTACTAGAGGTCATTTTACCTCCTGTCACTCTAGTTGTGATACCTACAACTTTATTTGAGATCATACCTCCTAATGCTCCTATTGCTTCTACTAATCTAGTTCTAGCCACAGATGCTCTTGATTCAGTGGAGCATGAAACACAATGTCTTCCTATTTCCGCTTCATTGGATGACTTCCTTCTAGACATTGTAGTGTTATTTGTGGAGTCTTACAATGAAGATGTGGGAGACATTATTGATGATATCCATATTCTCTTTGTTGAGGATAATTCTTCTTCACTTGTTGTTGTGCACTCAAAAGTGTTCCACTCTAAACCCTTCTATTCAAACGATTCCATGAGTTCAGAATGCTTGGATGCCGGCTTAGAGCTCCCTATCCATGGAGTGCAAGAGAGTGTATTTCAAGTTCACGAGCTCTCAGATGAGCCTTATAGATACTCTTCTTGCTAGTAAACCATGCAATGGGAGGTTCCAAAGACAAGATGCAAGAATGCAAATGTCCCAAGGAGTTCCTCAAGAATGCAATGTAAATGAAAATTAAGCTAGAATGAGATGCAAAGTGGAGCTATGCTAAAACATGTATGAGAGTGTTACAATACCATTATTAAGCTATGTGAGATTAAGCTACATGTAAAAATGAAAGCTAACCTAAGCTAGAATGCCATGATGCCATGGATGAGAGAATGTAGACAAGAAATAGAAGTTCTCCACAAAGCTCCAAAGAAACTTGTTAGAAAACCTGCAGCATAACAATATTCAAAATAAGGATGGATCCTTTGAGGGGGAAAGCTCTCTCCCTTTTAAATTCATACGAATGGTAGAGATGAAGATGAAGATGGTGGATGATCAATAGTGGAATTCAAAAATAGGAGTGATCCATGTGCACACACAAGTCAACCAATAGAATATAAGTTGACTTGTCACATAAGACAAAAGTCTCACAAGCCTTTTCTTTTAATTGTAAAATAGAAAACGGACTTTATGTGTGCACTTTAAGTGGGTTAGAGGAATGGGGTGTTTTATTTAATTAAAAGGGGACATGTTCTTTTAATCAAATAATGAACTTACTATAGCATAGTCAAACTATAGGTTATAATCAAATAAATTAATTATTAGCAATTTGGTCTAGATAAATGATTAAATTAATTTAGCCAAAATGCTAAGAAGGGAGCTAATAGTCTAGATGACTATTTTTAGGTGATTACATTTGCCCCTCTTTGACTAATGTGTAATTGATTTGGAAACACATTATGTCAAAGAAAATCGAAGCCAAGTAGGCAGTGGTAGATATAAATGTCTGATTCCGAAGAGTGAAATGTAGAAAAAGATAGCAAGTCCTAAATGTATAGCCTGATAGTGGTAGTACTAAACACTAGGAAAAGATGATGTCAAAATTCAAGAAGAATGCTAACAATTAGCAAAGCGAATAGATTGAGAGCAAGTGATAAGGTCAAACAAATGCTCCTAAGAAATGGATAGCTATAACAATCAGCAATAGAGTATTTTTGCCCCCTCGGGATCGAAATCGAAATGAGGTATGGGGAGATAGAAACAAGCTAGATATGAGAAAATTAGAATATAGCAATGTCCAAGATGATAGATAGATGTTTAGAACCCAAGAATAATTATAAGAAACTGATAAAATGCCCCAGTTTGACTAGAGTTGACCTTGAAGGATATAGCATAAAAATTAGGTCAAAATGAGTCGAAAGGTGATTTTAGACATGAAACAGTGAATTGAAGTAGATATGAAGTATGGAAATGATGAAGACATGAAGAAATGAAGATGCCTCATTGATGATTTGAAGATTAGACCTTAAAAGGTAAGCTAACTGCTCAGAAGAAAGTAGAATTTTAAAAGACAATTTTGACCATCAAGATGAACTCGAATTTGGATATCGATCCCGAAAATGAATCTAGGATGTTGAAATTATTTAAGAGGTCAAAACTTTATATAATGTGATGATAAGATAGAAAAGAGATGAAGCAAAAGATTAAGAAGGTGAAAAGACATGAACAAGAAGAAAATAAAGAAATATATGAAAGGAGTTAGCTGATATGTCCACAAAAAGATGAAGGGAGAGCTCTCCCCATATGCAAGAATGCAATACTAAGCTAGAAAATGAACCTAAAATGCAAGCTAATATGCAATGTGGTTTACCAGCAAGAAGCGCATAATATTTAGACTCTTAATTTCATCATTGAGCATTTATTAGGGACATCATGAGATCATACAACCATCACTAGTATAACTATGAGGATATGAATATGATCAATATCAGATAGGTATGTGGAAATCCAATCTAAGCATCAGAGACATGTAAGTCAAGATACCTATGCGATTAGATTCCCTAAGTTTAATTTAGCAAGATTACACCTATATCAAGGCATAAGCGCTAGGATAAACCCCAACTGTGGTCTTGCGAAATAGTCAAGGATGATACATTTGTAAGTCAATGTGTTGAATAGGTCAAGCATAAATACTTACAACACTATAGACAAACAAAGTATACCCACAAGTAGAAATCAAGAAAACATGTCCCATGCCCCTAGTCTTCTAGTCAATGACACCTTGAAAGACTATTAGGGAGGGAACACATGGCAAAAAAATCATCATAGACAGCACATAAAGTAGATAAAGATCAGCATAGCTTAGTTGTTTAAGTGTTAAAGTGTGTGTGTGTAAGTCACTTGGCCATTTCTTCAAGACTTGATTCTGATAGTGAGAAATATCACGGCATCGAAGACCGTAGGTAAACTATCCGTAAAGTGTTAAAAAACACTTGATGTCAAAGTGGGGGAAGTGTTGAGAAACACTATTTTGTGAGTTGTCAAAGAAACCTTAATGTACAAGAATACCTCAATAGGCTAAGCAGTTGTGACCCCAAGACGAGGACAAGAAACAATTCCAAGCTAGGAAATGTGTAGCAAAATAGGTGATTGAGACTGATAGACATAGGTGCAAGGGTCTGAAGTAGCACCTGTTTCCATATTTTCACCACTTGACAGATTTTTTTAGGACTTTTTTCAATTTTTCATATTTTTTTATTTTTGATTTTTTTGGTGATAAATCAAAGTGCCTATTGCTAGGTTTTCATTCAGAAGATCTTTTTTCAGGACATTTTCTAATTTATAGGATTTTTTTAGCATCATATATGATTTTTTTTGGAATTTTTTAGAAGGTTTTAGATATCACTAGTTCTCAAGCAAGATCACATCATTTTCTCCCAAAGTCTAGAAAGGTATAGGATATGATGGAGAAATGAGCCAGTGGATAAGAAAAGATGGATGAAAAAGAGTATGAAGCAAGTGAAAGTGATCCTCAAGGACTGACTCCTCAAGAGTACCCAAGCTAGGGAAAGAGGTGAAATAGTCATATGAAGCATATTTTGGATAAGCAATGGAAGTAATGAGAAAGATAGCATGTAGGATAAGAAACGAAGCCAACAAGTGAGATAGCATGAAGTGTGTAGTCCAAAAGAGTAGCCACATCAAGAGACCTATGAGAACCATGTTTCATTTATTATGATCAAGACCAAGGGGTCAATTAGATAGTATAGCAATGGGATAGAGCAATAAGAATAAAGCTCAAGATAGAGGCTATGAGTGAATGGGAGAGCAAAATAGAAAATCTCGTGGATAAGATAGCCAATATGAAAAGATAGCTCAACATTGTCAAGATCAAAGAAAGAAGAGGGGATACATGGATGATGGAAGAATTATGCATGATGCCTGTTTGCTAGGTTTTCATTATGGTACTTACCCAAGGTGCGACAAGAAGTAGTTTTCACCATAGGATAAAAATAGTCATCTAGACTATTAGCCCCCTTCTCAACATTTTGGCTAAATTAATTTAATAATTTATCTAGACCAAATTGCTAATAATCAATTTATTTGATTATAACTTATAGTTTGACTATGCTATCCTAAGTTCATTATTTGATTAAAAGAACATGTCCCCTTTTAATTAAATAAAACACCTCATTCTTCTAACCCACTTAAAGTGCACACATAAAGTCCTTTTTCTATTTTGTAATTAAAAGAAAAGGCTTTGTGACTTTTGTCTTATATGACAAGTCAACTTATATTCTATTGGTTGACTTGTGTGTGCACATGGATCACTCCTCTTTTCGAATTCAACCATTGATCATCCACCATCTTCATCTTAATCTCCACCGTCCGTACATCTTTAAAAGGGAGAGAGCTTTCCCCCTCCAAGGATCCATCTTTTTAGTATTGTTATGTTGCAGGTTTTCTAACAGGTTTCTTTGGAGCTTTGTGGAGAACTTCTCTTTCTTGTCTACATTCTCTCATCCATGGCATTCTAGCTTAGCTTAGCTTTTATTTTTACATGTAGCTTAAATCCTATAGTCTAGTAGTTGGATTGTAACACTCTCATACATATTTTAGCATAGCTGCATTTTGCATCTCCATTCTAGTTTAATCTTCCATCTTTCATTACCGACTTGAGGGATTCCTTGGGACATTTTCATTCTTGCATCTTGTCTTTGGAACCTCCCATTGCATAGTTTACTAGTAAGAAGAGTATCTCTAAATCCCATCTAAGAGCCCTTGAACTTGAAATACACTCTCTTGCACTCCGTGGATAGGGAGCTCTAAGCTGCCATCCAAGCATTCCGAACTCATGGAATCATTTGGATAGAAGGGTTTAGAGTGGGACACTTTCGAGTGTATATTTTTGGCGCCCACCGTGGGGCTTTAATCAAGTTTCTAGCTCCATTTGCTTTTATATTTCATCTCTAATTTTTTACAGTAGCATGTTGGATCTAATCAAGTGCTTTTGTAGAATTATCACTTGGGTTTTAAGGCCAACCCATAAGTAGATTGGTTTGAAGGCCAAAAATCTAGTTGGTTTAAAGATTTGATCATATCTTTCAAACCACTTGGATTTTGCTTATGAAATTTTTTTGCAAGTTTAATATGTGACCAAAATTTTGCAGACCAATTTTTAGAGAATTTTGATGTGATTTGCCCGAGTTATGATTTTTTCTTTTTTTTTTTCATAAAAAGCCATTTTTGATCACAAATCAGCGCATTTGTCAGAAAAACTTAAATTTTTTAGAAATCTTTTTGAATTCTAAGGGGGGTAATTTCTTTGTGTTTTGATTTTTAAGGTTGTATTAAGCATCAAAAACTCGATTAGATAAATCTAGCCTATTTTGACAAAATCGATCTCTAGGGAGCAAATGAAGAGATTTTTTTTAATTTTTTACATTTTTGGAAAGCTCTCTGATTTTTAGTAGGGGTCTCTTATTTTCATTTCTATTTTTAGATCGGAAATAATAGAAAACAAGTCCAATCTTGTTGACTAGGTCAAAATCAAAGAGTAAAAATGAGAGCATTTGTGATTAGTTTGCACTTTCTTTACATACACTTGATTGGAAGATAAATTGGATTTTTGAGGCAAATAACCACTTTTTATTGCAGATTTTTATGTTATTTCACACTAAATTTTGGTGCTAACAAGTTGTGATTACAGGTTTCCATCCTTATGAAAAAAATTGAAACATTGCATAAAAAGAATGCATGTCAAAGCTTCAAATGCACAAGGGCTACTAACGATTGTTTGCAGGGCTGCCCAAAGCATAAAAACCCAAACTTTCTTACTTTTTTATTTTCATGTGCAGCATTGACTAATTATTCATTTTTCATAGGCACGTAAAACTTGTGATTGGAGTCTTTTGGTAATAGGAGAGTATGCTCTTCACCCTTGTGGTGAATCAGAAATCTTGACTTACCATTTGGTTTCAAGAGTAAGAGGCAACTAAATCTTCCTGGCATGTTTGGGAGAAAATGATTGGAATAGGAGAGTATGCTCTTCACCCTTGTGGTGAATCAGAAATCTTGACTTCTGAAAGTTGATCCACTCTTTATGTAGTTAGAATCCTTTAGAGGGCCTGCTCTCAGACAACTTGAGAGGAACGACCCAAGTGGGGACAAGCCGATTACCTAACTCTTCCAACCCACTATAAACTCAAGGCTATCAAGGACACAAAACTTTGGTAGATGTAATGTTTATCTTCACCTAGTGTGATCGCTTATGGGATTTTGACCATAGGGAGATCACTAGGCAAGAATGCTTAAGGTACTCTTGTGATCGCAAGATCCGTTACTCATCGCAAGGTGAGGTGTCCCATAATTGGGAGCAAGAGGAACACTATGAACGAAAGCCCTATCTAAACACCCTAAGTTAGTAACTACCCTTTTTAGCTGCTCAACTTCTTTGTGCAAGGACCAATCCTAGTGGATAAATCAGATCACCCCAAGATTTACACTCACCATCTGTGTTCCCTTGGTTATGCTTATGGAATTTCCATGAAAAAGACAATATCTCTTGTGGGAAACCACTTGGTGTGAGGCGAAGGAGCATCAAGCATGGGCCAAGTTGTTGAGTAATGAACCATGTCCTTTATGTAGATATTGCTTGATGTGTTCTCAAATGTGGTATACGAGTGAAAATATTTTGAACATACACATTACGATAATTCTAGGGAATTCTTTTGAGACGTCACATATGCTTGTATCATGCAAGGTATCTTTGTCCCTTGCTTGATTTTTTGAAGAATACTCCATGTGTCACTATCTTTCTTGGAAAGAGATTGTTTTTGAACATCAAACTTGCTATGCTATCAACTATTGTCAACCAAGTCAAAACATCAAATGCAAACATTTTCTTGTGTTGCTTGCTAAGGGGAGTCTCATCATTTGATTTTTATTTTTTATGTCTCTAGTTCTTGAACATGCTTAAAGTAACTCTTTGGTCTTGGTACTCTTGGTCTTTCTATCTTCATGGTCTATGTCCACTTGCTAGTTATATTTTTGTTGAAATGGTTGCCTTGATTTATTGACTACACTCTTGGGTTGGAGAGTTGTTCACTTGTCAACTATCATGTCCCCTTTTCAAATAATAAAAAAATAATAATCTTTGCTAAGGTAGGCAGGCCCAAGAAAGTGAAGTTTCGGAAAAAGGGGGTTAATCTTTGGAAACCATTGGACTAATAAATGAAATTATTGTTTAAATATGTTTCATTAACCTCTCTTGGATGTGAGTTATGGTCATGCCCTCTTTTAAGGGGTTTGGAGGCATTTTGGGCTGATTCGAGAACTTGATTTTTGCTCATTCTTTGTTATTCTTCAGAGGCTGCCAAACCTGTGGAGAAGGAGACCCAAGAACGGGAGTTCGTAGGTTTCTAGGGAGACCCAAGAACAGGAGTTTGTAGGTTTATAGTAAGGCTAAGGATGGGAGTTTGAAGCCATTCCATGTGCATGCTCATACAGAGTTTGCCTTTGTGCTAAACAGTGCAGATTTGTGAGTTTTCGGGTGTGTTTTTTGTATGAGTTTGGTGTTTTCAGTTGAGTATTTCATATCAGTTTGGGTTTCTGCTATATTTAAAACTTTAAGATGTTAAAATAGAGCTGAATATATTTATTTGGATGTGATTAAACTTTTGAGATAGATTATTAGTATTTTTGTGGTGTTTTCGGGCATTTTGGTGTTAATTTTAGGAGCCCGATGAGCATAGTTTTTGTCCTACATTTGTGAACTGTTGTGTAAAGGATATATGGATCTTGAAATTTCATTTTATAGGCTGTTATTCTGATCAAATTTCTTTAAAAATTTCCACTTTCAGATTTATTAATAATTTGTGAAGTTGTGAAGCTTTTGGCACTATTTCTAGCATACCCGATTTGGGGTTTCTTGAGAAATTTGGTGGATCTTTGTGATATTAGTTGTTTGATCTTAAAGATCTAATTAGAGGCATGAAATATCATGTAAAATCAGAAAAGGGACATTTTGGTGGTATTAGAGCCATGATTTTGCCAGCCTGAGGGTTTGTAGAAGTTTGCATGTCAGTTTTGACAACTACCCAGATCTTGCATTTCAGTTTTGAGAACTACCCAAATCTTGCATGTCATAATTTATGGTTGCATGTTGCTTCTAATCAGCTACATGTAAAAATTTATGGTTGCATGCTACTTCTAATAATTTTCATGTTAGTTCTTGGTGAATTTGGTGGTTGTAGAAGTTTGCATGTCAGTTTTGACAACTACCCAGATCTTGCATGTCATAATTTATGATTGCATGTTGCTTCTAATCAGCTGCATGTCAAAATTTATGGTTGCATGCTACTTCTAATCATTTGCATGTTAGTTCTTGGTGAATTTTGTGGTTGCATGTTGCTTCTAATCAGTTGCATGTCAAAATCTATGGTTGCATGCTACTTCTAATCATTTGCATGTTATTTCTTGGTGTTTGAAGAAGTTATATCCTATTGGGGTTACACTCTACTTTATCTAGAATGGACAGGTATAGTATAGAGTCTTAGAGGAAATGATCTTGGACAATTGATATCCAGAGTCAAAACAGTAGAAAGGATGGTTATTTAGACATTCGAGACAAACTTATGAAAATAAGCCATGACATGTCTGAACAGTTGGTTGAGCACCACCGTATAATGAATGACATGTTGTCCGACCCAGCTAAGGTGGATAAGTTGACTGGATTTCTATTTGGAAAATATTCTCATAGGATAGATGACACAATTCCCAAGAACTTGCATGAGGAGTTTGAGAAACTAACTAATAGCCAGGTAGAGGTCTCAGATTCTACTCTGCCACAGGAGGTGGTGGGAAAGGATATTACATAGATTGATAGTAACGGTCAACTTGATACTCAAATTGAGACAATTGTTTACAGGTCGTCAAAGGGTGATGCCACAGGTATTCAGGATGGTATAGTTACAACACGCAGTGACTACAGTGTAGTGGGTTCAGATGATGATTATGAGGATGTTGTTGTGCAGGATGGTGAGATACCTGGTAGAGATGAGCAGACATTGAGCATTCATGACTTTGCTGAGAAAGAGTACTAGGCACAGTTAGATGCTTCATCACATGAGGTTGAGGCTGGTAGTACTTCACATGATTTGTCCAGCCAGCTGAAGGTGAACAAAGATAGTATTGTGACTTCATTATCTCATCATGACAGGTATGTGGAGTTAGTTGGTATTGGTCATATTACTCAGGTGAGGAGTTTACTTGAGTTACCAGTTGATTCTAGTTTATGGATATGGACTTGAGATTGTTATATTGGCATTTGGGATTCAGTTGACTGGAGATCTTTAACACTTTTTGGTAGTAGTGTTTGTTTCGGTGCTATCATGGATTTGATTAGCAGATTACACAGTGTTGTCTTTTCTTGTGCCAGTATCTTGTCTAATGTTGGTATTAGTTTTTATACACCGATGTTGGGCTTTGTTCATATATCCAGTCGACCATACTTGCTGGAATGTGTTGATGATATTTCATATTTGGCAGTGTGTATAGATGAGTCCCAGGATCATATTGCCATTGATGGCATCTAGGAGGATGCAGTGGGAAATTTTGAAGACTTAGTTTCCTTGGGTATAGAGGAGTTGGATAGTAATGCTAATGTTTTTGATACTTTGTATGTTGATATGAGTTTTAGATTTGATTCACAGGATATGGATGGTAATACTCTAGAGACTAGTAACTTTGAGGATACTCCTTTAGATAGTGCATCAGAGGAGGTTTGTAGGAGATAGTCAAGCCAGTGTCATCATGTGTCTAATCAGTTGAGAGTTAGTGACCGAGACATTGCTATCACTTGCTAGCATTTCGATGCTTCTCGTCAGTTGTTAGCAGTTTATGGATGGGGTTCTCCTACTAGTGATGAGCAAGGAGGCAGTTATCTTTCCTTGACAGAGTTCCACTCTTTATGGGAGGCTATCCAGATTCTAAGATAGGATTATATGCATTTGGTAGCCGACAGAGATTATCTTATGAAGTGGGGCAGTATAGCATATGATGCATTGTTGGCTAAGGAAGATGAGGTGAGTGAGCTTACTGAGTAGCTTGAGGTGACTTCTAAGATTATTGAGAGTACACAGTTGGCTTTCAAGGAGTCACAGTTTCATTTGGCTAAGGTGTCCATGGAGTTAGAGCGACTATAGTCTTTACCTAATTCTATATAGTCACAAGCTGTGGTGTTTGGTGATCTGAGGATGTCCATGGCCGAGATTGTCAGAGACAGTGGAGATGGGGATGCATCCATTCTTGATACTAACATTGGCATATCAAGTTCATTCCCACTAGAGTCAAGTTCAATTGAGTTGGGTGTTGTAGTAGATTTTTGTATGCCTGACATGGTGGTGGCCTCTAGTATTGATGGCACAAAGACTAGAGATGTATCAAAGATCATGTGTGATGTTGGTGAGTTGGCAGGTGGCATGGTTCCTGCTAGTAATACTACTCCCTTGGTGATATCTTCAGAGGTAGTAGTCAGTTCCAACATGGTTAATGATCAATTGCAGTTAGTTTCATCTGGATTACAGTCTGAGCCATTGACTGAGATTGGTGCATTCTATCAGCATTACAGTGTGAGGTACGCTCATCAATTTACCTTTGATGACCATGTTGATGAGATAATGATATCGAGATGTACTTTGGTTCCTAGTGCTTATCATTAGTTATGGGACAATTTGATGCCTCAAGATGAGAGTTGTGATGGGCATGACATGGTGATAGGTTTTGCAGTTGATAGCTTGATAATATGTGACTTAGAGCAGGAGTTTGGGAGTGATGCTTCAATGGGTGTTGTTATTGATTCTACTCCTTTGGCTATGACATCTCCTGACTTAGCTAGTAATCAGTCACAGTGGGTTGTATCACTTGTTCATGGTAAGCTGTTGACTGAGGTTGGTTTTTTTAATCAAGATTATATTGCAGGGTATGTGCATCAGCTAGCATTTGATCCTTGTTTTGAGGAGTTGATGGCAGGAAAATTTGGTTTGGGTTCCATTTCTTACTCTTTATCTTGTAATGTCTTTTCACCATCAGCAGTGCATGGGAGTTATGGTTATGAGATAGTGGTCAGTGATTTGCAGAGTTGTGTTGACTATAGGAGTTGTACAGTGTGTGGATTCTCCATACTTGGTATAGTTTCATTTGAGAGCGTTCACCATTGTTGCAGAGTTGGATTGTACATTCTGTATAGACCAGTGGGATGCATTGATGGTATTTACTGTGTTGGTAGTTTGATTTGTCCACTTTACTTGGGTTCTGATGTTCTAAGAGTTTGTGTCTCATGGGTTTTTGACTATGGTAGTGGTGATTTTGGAGTTTGGTTGAGCTATAATTTTCAGTTTGATTATGGATTCCTCTTGGTCATATTGCAGAGGATATTGCAGGAGCCTATGTTAATTGGTAGTAGTATAGTTCATGACTACATTTGGGATCTAGGTGGATTGATTGGTTTATTGTTTAGCCATTGCTTGAGGACAAAAAAATTTTCGGAGGGGAGGACTTGTCATGTCCCCTTTTCAAATAATAAAAAAATAATAATCTTTGCTAAGGCAGGCAGGCCCAAGAAAGTGAAGTTTCGGAAAAAGGGGGTTAATCTTTGGAAATTGTTGGACTAATAAATGAAATTATTATTAAAATATGTTTCATTAACCTCTCTTAGACATGAGTTATGGTTATGCCCTCTTTTAAGGGGTTTGGAGGCATTTTGGGCTGATTCGAGAACTTGATTTTTGCTCATTCTTTGTTATTCTTCAGAGGCTGCCAAACCTATGGAGAAGGAGACCCAAGAACAGGAGTTTGTAGGTTTCTATGGAGACTCAAGAATGGGAGTTTGTAGGTTTTCAGGAAGGCTAAGGATGAGATTTTGAAGCCATTCCATGTGCATGCTCATACAGAGTTTGTCTTTGTGCTGAACAGTGCAGATTTGTGGGTTTTCAGGTGTATTTTTTGTATGAGTTTGGTGTTTTCAGTTGAGTATTTCATATCAGTTTGGGTTGTTACTGTATTTGAGACTTTAAGATGTTAAAATAGATCTGAATATATGTATTGGGACGTGATTAAACTTCTGAGATAGATTATTAGTGTTTTTGTGGTGTTTCCGGGCATTTTGGTGTTAATTTCAGGAGCCCGATGAGCATAGTTTTTGTCTTACATTTCTGAACTGTTGTGTAAAGGCTATAAAGATCTAGAAATTTTATTTTGTAGGCTGTTATGCTACTCAAATTTCTATAAAAATTTCCACTTTCAGATTTATTAATAATTTGTGAAGTTGTGAAGCTTTTGGCACTATTTCTAGCATACCCGATTTGGGGTTTCTTGAGAAATTTGGTGGATCTTTGTGATATTAGTTGTTTGATCTTAAACATCTGATTAGAGGCATGAAATATCATGTAAAATAAGAAAAGGGACATTTCATCAGCCTGCTTGGTCTATTTATTTGGCTATTTGGGCATCTTGCCTAGCTATTGACTTGAGTCATTCATGTCGTAAGTTTCTTGGACATATTGTTTGACAAGTCACTTTAATCTCTCTCTACTATCTTGGCAAGTGAACACTCTACCTCCTATAGTTTCAACATCATGTTATCTTCTAGGCTCTTTTATGCGTGGCTTTGCATCTAAAACTATGGGATCTAAACCTTGTGCTATCCAACCTTGGCCAAATCTAGATGATCATGATATCCTCCATGTCCCTAAAGAGTTTCAAGATCTATATGCACAATACAAAGAACTAGAAGAGACAAATGATCTTTCTTACCTTCATCTCTCTAAGTGCATGATAGAAATGAAGTCTAAACTTGAGAAAAGGTTAGAGGAGAAGATTGCATTATTACATGAATCTTCCTTAAGGTCTTTACATGCATACGAGTCACCTTCTTTGAGGTCATCCTCTTCTTCTAGGTCTACATGCTCTACTTCAAGCCATCAAATGTCTTCATCTTCTAGATCTAAAGACCTCCTTAGAGAGAAAGAAAGTGATACCTCCTTTGATCCTATGCCAAGTTTTCATGAAAAACCTATCTTTGACCAATATGATGAAGACATGGACACATGCTATTCACTTGAGAAACAACAAAAGGACTCTAGACATACTTCTAATAGAAGTTTTGCTCCCTTGGGGAATTCTTATGATGACATTTTGAGAACACTTCTTGGCACCAAGCTCATCATCTTGCATAAGTCTAACTACTATGGAAATCTGTTCTTAGATACCTATTGTGACTATCATCGATCTAATGACCATGCTACTTATGATTGTATAGAGCTGAAACATAAAATCCAAGATCTCACTGATGATGAGATTATTGATCTTCGAACCTCTAGTGACTCATGTGCTGAGGATACTTTTCTTGAGCAAGATCATATTAATGAACCTATGTCTAGTGATGGTTTCCTTGATACCTCCACTTCTTCAAACACTCATCCATCTCCCAACACTTCAAAGCTTTCCAACATGCCTCCATCAAATAAAGAACCTAATGCTTTCCACATTTACTATGTGTATCCTCAAGGACTACCTCTCAAAGAAACTCAAGCTAACCTTCATTTGGCTGCAAACCTTTTCTATGCTACTAATCCTAAACATCCTCAACCTTCATGCACTACTATGCCTAATCCAAGCACTACTCCATTCACTCTTCATTCTCCCTTGTCCTTAGAAGTGGCTCCATGTCAAGAGGAGTCTCAAAAAGGAAAAGCTATAAATGTCAAGAAAGATCAAGATCAAGCACCCTTTCATCTCTTTCAAAATTTCACCACTCCATATCCTATTTCTTTTCCATCCCCTAAATATGATGAAGACACCACTTCTACTATCTCCCTTGAGCTTTCTAAAAATTATGAGAAAATTTCTCTTCATATGCTATCCAAAGCTAATTGTCAAGATCAAAGCATCCCCTCATGTTCTACTTCTCCATATCCACATCAAAATTTTACTCAAGCTTCAAGTACTCCTATTAAAAATGTTGCTCTTGTCAAAGCTACTCATGAGTCTATTGATGGCTTTGACCACGTTGCTCACTCTAAAGATGTTGATGTCCCTTTTCACTATCCATTTGCATCTCCTAAGTCTATCCTTGGTTCTTATCCATCAAAGCTAAAGCATTCAAACCTTCCATCTATATTGGGACCTTATGTTCCATCATATCCTACATTTTCCACTCCTAGCTCTCTCATCATACCTCAAGATCAACAAAGATGCTCATCCTTGACGAATTATCACCCATCTATCCACCTAAACTAGTCATATCAGCCTTATTCATCCACAAATCCCAAGTCCTTTGGAAGTGAGAATAAACATAAGAATCCATTGAAAAAGAAAGATCACTATGTCCCATCTAATTGACATGTGAATGCTAAGAAGGAGAATGCACAAAAGAGACCGCAAAGGTCCACTATTAAAAAAGCTAAATCAAAGAAAATATGGGTTCCTAAACCCATTATTGAAAAATGTGTTTTGAAGTATCCGAAGGAAAATCTAAAGCTATATGGATTCCCAAGTCTCTTTTAAAAGACTTGAATATTGAAAATACTTCAAAGTTGACATTCAAGCTTCCAAAGGCTTCCATTCCATCTTCTTCCAAAAATCTTTCTAAAAATATTCCAAAGCCTTCCACTCCCCTTTTTTCCAAATCTTTTCTACCACCTCATACATCTAAGCCTCAAGCTACTTCATCCATGATTCCTTCATCGTTCCAATACCCTTCAAGGTGTGTGTCAATGTTGATCTTGTCCAAGATTTCAACTACCCTCATGAAATCCTCTAAAGCTTACACTTACTTTCTATACATGAACTATTATCCTCCATATACTCTTCCTACTACCATTTTTATTTTATCACCCTATCAACATCTTTGAGCATACCTTTCTATGGTCTTGGCTTATCATGACTTATCTTTTCTATAGGAGCACTATCTACATTCAAATAGCTTGAGCTCTTTCTAAAAATTCAAAAGAATTTTTTTTTAAAAAAAACAACATGAAAAAAAAATGAAAATTTGCCTTGGTGAAAACCACTTCTTGTGGCACCTTAGATAAGTACCATGATGAAAACCTGGCAAACAGGCATCATGCGTATTTCTTCCATCATCCATCTATCCCCTCTTCTCTCTTTGATCTTGACAATGTTGAGTTATCTTTGCATATTGGCTATCTTATCCACCAGATTTTCTATTGTGCTCTCCCATTCACTCATAGCCTCTATCTTGAGCTTTATTCTTATTTCTCTATTCCATTGCTATACTATCTAGTTGACCCCTTGATCTTGATCATAATAAATGAAACATGGTTCTCATAGGTCTCTTGACATGTCTACTCTTTTGGACTACATTCTTCATGCTATCTCACTTGTTGGCTTCATTGCTCATCCTACATGCTATCTTGCTCATTTCTTCCATTGCTTATCCAAAACATGCTTCATATGACTATTTCACCTCTTTCCCTAGCTTGGGTACTCTTGAGGAGTCATTCCTTGAGGATCACTTTCACTTGCTTCACATTCCTTTTTAATGCATCTTTGCTTATCTATCGGCTTGTTTCTCCATTGTGTCCTATACCTTGCTAGACATTGGGAGAAAATGATGTGATCTTGCTTGAGAACTAGTGATCTCTAAATTATTCTAAAAAATCCAAAAAATCACATATGATGCTGAAAAAATCCTAAAAATTAGAAAATGTCTTGGAAAAAAGTTCTTAGTGAAAACCTAGCAATAGGCACTTTGATGTATCACCAAAAAAATAAAAAATACAAAAAACACAAAAAAATTGAAAAAAGTCCTGAAAAAATCTGTCAAGTGCTGAAAATTTGGAAATAGGTGCTACTTGAGACCCTTGCACCTTTGTCTATCAGTCTCAATCACCTATTTTGCTACATATTTCCTAGCTTGGAATTGTTTCTTGTCCTCATCTTGGGGTCACAACTGCTTAGCCTATTGAGGTATTCTTGTGCATTAGGGTTTCTTGAAAAACTCACAAAATGATGTTTCTCAACACTTCTCCCACTTTGACATCAAGTGTTTTTCAACACTTTTCAGATAGTTTACCTATGGTCTCTGATGTTGCGATATTTCTCACTATCAGAATCAAGTCTTGAAGAAATGGCCAAGTGACTTACACACATGCACTTTAACACTTAAACAATTGAGCTATGCTAATCTTTATCTACTTTGTGTGCTATCTATGATGATTTCTTTGCCATGTGTTCCCTCCCTAATAGTCTTTCGAGGATGTCGTTGACTAGAAGACTGGGGGCATGGGACATGTTCTCTTGATTTCTACTTGTGGGTATACTTTGTTTGTCTATAGTGTTGTAAGCATTTATGCTTGACCTATTCAACATTTTGACTTACAAATGTATCATCCTTGACTGTTTTGCAAGACCGCACTTGGGGTTTATCCTAGCGCTTATGCCTTGATATAGGTGTAATCTTGTTAAATTAAACTTAGGGATTCTAATCGCGTAGTTATCTTGACTTACATGTCTTTGATGCTTAGATTGGATTTCCACATACCTATCTGATATCAATCATATTCATATCCTCATAGTTATACTAGTGATGGTTGTATGATCTCATGATGTCCCTAATAAATGCTCAATTATGAAATTAAGAGTCTAAATGTTATGCACTTCTTGCTAGTAAACCACTTTTCATATTAGCTTGCATTTTAGGTTCATTTTCTAGCTTAGTCTTGCATTCTTGCATATGGGGAAAGCTCTCTCTTCATCTTTTCCCAGACATATCAGCTAACTCCTTTCATATATTTCTTTACTTTCTTCTTGTTCATGTCTTTTCACCTTCTTAATCTTTCACCTCATCTCTTTTCTATCTTATCATCACATTATATAAATTTTTGACCTCTTAAATAATTTCAATGTCCTAGATTCATTTTTGGGATCAAAATCCAAATTCGAGTTCATCTTGATGGCAAAAATTGTCTTTTAAAACTCTACTTTCTTCTGAGCAGTTAGCTGACCTTTTGAGGTCTAATCTTTGAATCATCACTAGGGCATTTTATCAATTTCTTATAGTCATTCTTGGGTTCTAATCATCTATCTATCATCTTGGACATTGCTATATTCTAATTTTCTCGTGTCTAGCCAATTTTTGCATCCCCTTCCCTCATTTCAATTTCGATCCTGAGGGGCCAAAAATACTCTATCACTGATTGCTACAACTATCTATTTCTTAGGAGCATTTTTTTTATCTTCTCACTTGTTCTTGATCTATCTACTTTGGTAAGTGTAATAATTCTTCTTGAATTCTGACATCATCTTTTCCTAGTGTTCGGTACTACCACTATCAGGCTGTACATTTAGGACTTGCTATCTATTTCTGCATTTCATTCTTTGGAATCAGATATCTATATCTATCACTGCCTACTTGGCTTTCTATTTTCTTTGACATAATGTGTTCCCAGATCGATCACGCATTAGTCAAAGAGGGGCAAATCTAATCACCTAAAAATAGTCATCTAGACTATTAGCCCCCTTCTCAGCATTTTGGCTAAATTAATTTAATAATTTATCTAGACCAAATTGCTAATAATAAATTTATTTGATTATAACTTATAGTTTGACTATGCTATCCTAAATTCATTATTTGATTAAAAGAACATGTCCCCTTTTAATTAAATAAAACACCTCATTCTTCTAACCCACTTAAAGTGCACACATAAAGTCCTTTTTCTATTTTGCAATTAAAAGAAAAGGCTTTGTGACTTTTTTCTTATATGACAAGTCAACTTATATTCTATTAGTTGACTTGTGTGTGCACATGGATCACTCCTCTTTTCAAATTCAACCGTTGATCATCCACCATCTTCATCTTAATCTCCACCATTCGTACATCTTTAAAAGGGAGATAGCTTTCCCCCTCAAAGGATCCATTTTTTGAGTATTGTTATGCTGCAGGTTTTCTAACAGGTTTCTTTGGAGCTTTGTGGAGAACTTCTCTTTCTTGTCTACATTCTCTCATCCATGGCATTCTAGCTTAACTTAGCTTTTATTTTTACATGTAGCTTAAATCATATAGTCTAGTAGTTGGATTTTAACACTCTCATACATGTTTTAGCATAGCTGCATTTTGCATCTCCATTCTAGTTTAATCTTCCATCTTTCATTACATACTTGAGGGATTCCTTGGGACATTTGCATTCTTGCATCTTGTCTTTGGAATCTCCCATTGCATGGTTTACTAGCAAGAAGAGTATCTCTAAAGCTCATCTTAGAGCCCTTGAACTTGAAATACACTCTCTTGCACTCCGTGGATAGGGAGCTCTAAGCCGGCATCCAAGCATTCTGAACTCATGGAATCATTTCGATAGAAGGGTTTAGAGTGGGACACTTTCTAAGCTAAAATGCTATGGTATGAGAGAATGTAGACAAGAAATAGAAGTTCTCCACAAAGCTCCAAAGAAACCTGTTAGAAAACCTGCAACATAACAATATTCAAAATGAGGATTGGATCCTTTGAGGGTGAAAGCTCTCTCCCTTTTAAAGTCATACGAATGGTAGAGATCAAGATGAAGATGGTGGATAATCAATGGTGGAATTCGAAAAGAGGAGTGATCCATGTGCACACACAAGTCAACCAATAGAATATAAGTTGACTTGTCATATAAGACAAAACCCTCACAAGCCTTTTCTTTTAATTGTAAAATAAAAAAAGGACTTTATGTGTGCACTTTAAGTGGGTTAGAAGAATGGGGTGTTTTATTTAATTAAAAGGGGACATGTTTTTTTAATCAAATAATGAACTTAGGATAGTATAGTCAAACTATAGGTTATAATCAAATAAATTGATTATTAGCAATTTTGTCTAGGTAAATGATTAAATTAATTTAGCCAAAATGCTGAGAAGGGGGCTAATAGTCTAGATGACCATTTTTAGGATATTACATTTGACCCTCTATAAATAATGCATGATCGATCTCCGAACACATTATGTCAAAGAAAATAGAAAGCCAAGTAGGCAGTGATAGGATATAGATATCTGATTTCAAAGAATGAAATGCAGAAATAGGTAGCAAGTCCTGAATGCACAGCCTGATCACGGTAGTACTAAACACTAGAAAGATGATGTTAGGATCCAAAAAGAATTCTAACACCTATCAAAGTGAATAGATCAAGAGCAAGTGATAAGGTCAAACAAATGCTCCTAAGAAATAGATAGATGTAACAATCAGCAATAGAGTATTTCTGCCCCCTCCAGATCGAAATCAAAATGAGGTAAGGGGAGATAGAAACAAGCTAGATATTAGAAAATCAAGAATATAGCAATGTCCAAGATGACAGAGAGATGATTAGAGCCCAAGAATGACTATAAAAAAACTGATAAGATGTCCCAGTTTGACTAGAGTTGACCTTGAAGGATATAGCATAAAAATTAGGTCAAAATGAGTAGAAAGGTGATTTTAGACATGAAACGGTGAATTGAAGTATATATGAAGTATGGAAATGATGAAGAGATGAAGAAATGAATATGCCCTAGTGATGATTCAAAGATTAGACCTCAAAAGGTTAGCTAACTGCTCAGAAGAAAGTAGAATTTTAAAAGACAATTTTGACCATCAAGATGAACTCGAATTTGGATTTCGATCCCAAAAATGAATCTAGGATGTTGAAATTATTTAAGAGGTCAAAAATTTATATAATGTGATGATAATATAGAAAAGAGATGAAGTGAAAGATTAAGAAGGTCAAAAGACATGAACAAGAAGAAAGTAAAGAAATATATGAAAGGAGTTAGCTGATATGTCCATGAAAAGATGAAGAGATAGCTCTCCCCATATGCAAGAATACAAGACTAAGCTAGAAAATGAACCTAAAATGCAAGCTAATATGCAAAGTGATTTACCAGCAAGAAGTGTATAGCATTTAGACTCTTAATTTCATAATTGAGCATTTATTAGGGACATCATGAGATCATACAACCATCACTAGTATAACTATGAGGATATGAATATGATCGATATTAGTTAGGTATGTGGAAATCCAATCTAAGCATCAGAGACATGTAAGTCAAGATAACTACAGGATTAGATTCCCTAAGTTTAATTTAGCAAGATTACACCTGTATCAAGGTATAAGCGCCAGGATAAACCCCAAGTGTTGTCTTGCAAAACAATCAAGGATGATACATTTGTAAGTCAAAATGTTGAATAGGTCAAGCATAAATGCTTACAACAATACAGCCAAACAAAGTATACCCACAAGCAAAAATCAAGAAAACATGCCCCATGCCCCTAGTCTTCTAGTCAATGACATCCTTCAAAGACTATTACGGATGGAACATATAGTAAAGAAATCATCATAGACATCAAAAAAAGTAGATAAAGATTAGCATAACTTAGTTGTTTAAGTGTTAAAGTGTGTGTGTGTGTGTGTATGTAAGTCACTTGGCCATTTCTTCAAGACTTGGTCCTGATAGTGAAAAATATCACGATTTTGAAGATCATAGGTAAACTATCTAAAAAGTGTTGAAAAACACTAGATGTCAAGGTGGGGGAAGTGTTGAGAAACACTATTTTGTGAGTTGTCAAAGAAACCCTAATGCACAAGAATACCTCAATAGGCTAAGCAGTTGTGCCCCCAAAATGAGGACAATAAACAATTCCAAGCTAGGAAATGTGTAGCAAAGTGGATGATTGAGGCTGATAGACATAGGTGCAAGGGTTTCAAGTAGCACCTATTTCCAAGTTTTCACCACTTGACAGATTTTTTCAGGACTTTTTTTCAATTTTTTGAATTTTTCAATTTTTTTGGGGATACATCAAAGTGCCTATTGCTAGGTTTTCACTAAGATGATCATTTTTTCAGGACATTTTCTAATTTTTAGGATTTTTCAGCATCATATATGATTTTTTGGATATTTTAGAAGGTTTTAGAGATCACTAGTTCTCGAGCAAGATCACATCATTTTCTCCCAATGTCTAGAAAGGTATAGGATATGATGGAGCAATGAGCTGATGGATAAGCAAAGATTGATGAAAAAGGAGTATGAAGCAAGTGAAAGTGATCCTCAAGGACTGACTCCTCAAGAGTACCCAAGCTAGGGAAAGAGGTGAAATAGTCATATGAAGCATGTTTTGGATAAGCAATGGAAGTAATGAGAAATATAGCATGTAGGATAAGAAATGAAGCCAACAAGTGAGATAGCATGAAGTGTGTAGTCCAAAAGAGTAGACATGTCAAGAGACCTATGAGAACCATGTTTCATTTATTATGATCAAGACCAAGGGGTCAACTAGATAGTATAGCAATGGGATAGAGCAATAAGAATAAAGCTCAAGATAGAGGCTATGAGTGAATGGGAGAGCACAATAGAAAATCTGGCGGATAAGATAGCCAATATGCAAAGATAGCTCAACATTGTCAAGATCAAAGAGAGAAGAAGGGATAGATGGATGATGGAAGAATTACACATGATGACTGTTTGCCAGGTTTTCATCATGGTACTTACCCAAGGTGCCACAAGAAGTAGTTTTCACCATAGGATAAATTTATTTCTCTTTACTTTTGCTACCAAGGTGCCACAAGAAGTGATTTTCACCAAGGCACATTTTCATTTTTTTCATTTTTTTTTTTTTTGAATTTTTAGAAAGAGCTCAAGCTTTTTGAATGTAGATAGTGCTCCTATAGAAAAGATAAGTCATGATAAAACAAGACCATAGAAAGGTATGCTCATAGATGTTGATAGGGTGATGAAAGAGAAATGGTAGTAGGAAGAGTATATGGAGGATAAGAGTTCATGTATAGAAAGTAAGTGTAAGCTTTAGAGGATTTCATGAGGGTAGCTGAAATATTGGACAAGATCAACATTGACACACACCTTGAAGAGTATTGGAACGATGAAGGAATCATGGATGAAGTAGCTTGAGGCTTAGATGTATGAGGTGGTAGAAGAGATTTGGAAAAAAGTGGAGTGGAAGGCTTTGGAATATTTTTAGAAATATTTTTGGAAGAAGATGGAATGGAAGCCTTTGGAAGTTTGAATGTCAACTTTTAAGTATTTTCAATATTCAAGTCTTTTAAAAGAGACTTGGGAATCCATATAGCTTTAGATTTTCCTTTGGATACTTCAAAACACATTTCTTCAATAATGGATTTAGGTACCCATATTTTCTTTGATTTAGCTTTTTTAAAAGGTGGACCTTTGTGGTCTCTTTTGTGCATTTTCCTTCTTAGCATTCACATGTCAATTAGATGGGACATAGTGATCTTCATTTTTCAATAGATTCTTATGTTTATTCTCACTTCCAAAGACTTAGGATTTGTGGATGAATAAGGCTGATATGATTGGTTTAGATGTATAGATGGGTGAAAAGTCATCAAGGATGAGTGTCTTTGTTGATCTTGAGGTATTATAGGAGAGCTAGGGAATGAGCTAGGAGTGAATGTAGGAGATGGAGGAACATAAGGCCCCAATATGAATGGAAGGTTTGAATGCTTTAGCTTAGATGGATAAGGACCAAGGATAGTTTTAGAAGATGCAAAGGGATAGTGGGAAGGGATATCAACATCTTTAGAATGAGCAACATGGTCAAAGCCATCAATAGACTCATAAGTATCTTTGATAGGAACAACATTTTTAATAGAAGCACTTGAAGCTTGAGCACAATTTTGAAGTGGATGTGGAGAAGTAGAACATGAGGGGATGCTTTGATCTTGACAAGTATCTTTGGATAGCATATGAAGAGAACTTTTCTCATAATTTTCAATAAGCTCAAGGGAGATAATGGAAGTGGTATCTTCATCATACGTGGGGGATGGAAAAGAAATAGGATACATAGGGGTGAAATTTTGAAGGAGATGAAAGGGTGCTTGATCTTGATCTTTCTTGACATTTGTAGCTTTTTCTTTTTGAGAGTCCTCTTGACATGGAGCCACTTCTAAGGACAAGAGAGAATGAAGAGTGAATGCAGTGGTGCTTGGATTAGGTATAGTAGTGCATGAAGGTTGAGGATGTTTAGGATTAGTAGCATGGAAAAGGTTTGCAGCCAAGTGAAGGTTAGCTTGAGTTTCTTTTAGAGATAGCCCTTGAGGATACACGTAGTCAATGTGGAAAGCATTAGATTATTTATTTGATGGAGGCATGTTGGAAAGCTTTGAAGTGTTGGGAGATGCATGAGTGTTGGAAGAAGTGGAGGTATCAAGGAAACCATCACTAGACATAGGTTCATTAATATGATCTTTCTCAAGAAAAGTATCCTCATCACATGAGTCATTAGAGGTATCAATAATCCCATTGTCAATAAGATCTTGGATTTTATGTTTTAGCTCAATGAAATCTGAAGTACTATGCTCATTATGTTGATGATAATCACAATAGATATCCAAGAATGGGTTTCCATATGAGCTAGACTTAGGTAACAGGATGATCTTATTGCCAAGAAGTTTTTGAAAAGTGTCATCATAAGAATCTTCCAAGGGAGAAAAAGTTCTATCAAAAGTATGTCTAGGATCTTCTTGTTGTTTCTCAAGTGAATAGAATGCATTCATTTCTTCATCATTATCTTGGTCAAAGATAGGTCCATCATGAAATTTTGGCATAGGCTCAAAGAAGGTATCACTTGTTTGTTCTCTAAAGAGGTCTTTAGATCTAGAAGATGAAGACATTTGATGTCTTGAAGTAGAGCATGTAGACCTAGAAGAAGAGGATGACCTCAAAGAAGGTTACTCACATGCATGTAAAGACCTTAAGGAAGATTCATGTAATGATGAAAACTTCTCCTCCAACCTTTTCTCAAGTTTATACTTCATTTATGTCATGCGCTTAGAGAGATGAAGGTAAGAAAGATCATTTGTCTCTTCTAGTTCTTTGTATTGAGCATATAGATCTTGAAACTCTTTAGGGACATGGAGGATATCATGATCATCTAGATTTTGTTGAATTTTGGTAGGCACAAGGTTTAGATCCCATAGTTTTAGATGCAAAGCCAAGCATAAAAGAGCCTAGAAGATAACTTGATGTTGAAACTATAGGAGGTAGAGTGTTTACTTGCCAAGATAGTAGAGATAGATTAAAATGACTTTTCAAACAATATTTCCAAGAAACTTATGACATGAATGACTCAAGTCAATATCTAGGCAAGATGCCCAAATAGCCAAATAGATAGAGCAAGCAAGGTGATAAGTGAACAACTCTCCAACCCAAGAGTGTAGTCAAGAAATCAAGGCAACCATTTCTGCAAAAATATAACTAGCAAGTGGACATAGACCATGAAGATAGAAAGACCAAGAGTACCAAGACCAAAGAGTTACTTTAAGCATGTTAAAAAACTAGAGACATAGAAAATCAAAGTCAAATGATAAGACTCCCCTTAGCAAGCAACACAAGAAAAATGTTAAGACTTGATGCTTTGACTTGGTTGACAAAGTTTGACAATAGTTGATAGCATAGCAAGTTTGATGTTCAAAAATAATTTATTTCCAAGCAAGATAGTGACACATGAAGTAGTCTTCAAACAATCAAGCAAGGGACAAAGCAACCTTACATGATAAAAGCATATGTGAGGCCTTTAAAGAAATCCCTAGAACTATCGTCATGTGTATGTTCAAAAGATTTTCATAGGTCTAGCACATTCAAGAACACATCAAGCAATATCTACCTAGAAGTCATGGTTCATTACTCAACAACATGGCCCACACTTGATGCTCCTTTGCCTCATACCAAGTGGTTTCCCACAAGAGATATTGGCTTTGTCATGGAAGTGCCATAAGCACAACCAAGGGAACACATATGGTGAGTGTAAAATCTTGGGGTGATCCGGGTAGTCCACTAGGATCGATCCTTGCACCAAGAAGTTGAGCAGCTAAAAAAGGGTAGTTAGTAACTTAGGGTGTTTAGATAAGGCTTCCATTCATAGTTTTCCTCTTGCTCCCAATTACAGGACACCTCACCTTGCGATGAGTAACCGATCTCACGACCACAAGAGTACCTTAAGCATTTTTGCCTAGTGATCTCCCTATGGTCAAAATCTCATAAGTGATCACACTAGGCAAAGAAAAACACTATGTCTACCAAGGTTTTGTGTCCTTGATAGCCTTGAGTTTATAGTGAGTTGGAAGAGCTGGGTAATCTGCTTGTCCCCACTTGGGTCGTTCCTCTCAGGTTGTCCGAGAGTAGGCCCTCTAAAGGATTCTAACTACACAAAGAGTGGATCAACTTTCAGAAGTCAAGATTTCTAATTAACCACAAGGGTGAAGAGCATACTCTCCTATTCCAATCATTTTCTTTCAAACACACTAGGAAGATTCAGTTGCCTCTTACTCTTGAAACCAAATGGTAAGTCAAGATTTCTGATTCACCACAAGGGTGAAGAGCATACTCTCCTATCACCAAAAGATCCCAATTGTAAGTTTTAATGTGCTTAAAAATAAACAGCTAGTATATGCCACACATGTAAAAGTAAAGAACAAGAAAAATTGGGTTATTATGCATTGGGCATCCCTGCAAACAATCATTAGTAGCCCTTGTGCATTTGAAGCTTTGACATGCATTCTTTTTATGCAATGTTTCAATTTTTTTCACAAAGATGGCAACCTACAATCACAACTTGTTAGCATCACAATTTAGTGTGAAATAACATAAAATACTACAATAAAAAGTGGTTAGTTTCCTCAAATATCCAAGTTATCTTCCAATCAAGTGTATGCAAAGAAAGTGCAAACTAATCACAAATGCTCTCATTTTTACTCTTTGCTTTTGACCTAGTCAACAAGATTAGACTCTTTTGCTATTATTTCAGATCCAAAAATAGAAATGAAAAGAAGAGACCCCTGCTAAAAATTAGAGACCTTTCCAAAAATGTAAGAAAAAATTCAAAAAAATCTCTTCATTTGCTCTCTAGAGATCGATTTTGCCAAAATAGACTAGATTTATCAAATTGAGTTTTTGATCCTTAATACAACCTCAAAAGACAAAACACAAAGAGAGTACATCTCTTAGAATTCAAAAAAAATTCTGAAAATATAAGTTTTTCTAAAAAATGTGCTGATTTGCGATCAGAAACAACTTTTTATTAAAAAAAAAGAAAGAATCATAACTCCTATAAATCACATCAAAATTTTCTAAAAATTGGACTAAGACATTTTGAAAACATAGTTAACTTGCAAAAAAAAATTCAGAATCAAACTCCAAGTGGTTTAAAAGATATGATCAAATCTTTAAACCGACTAGATTTTTGGCCTTCAAACCAATCTACTTATGGGTTGGCCTTAAAACCCAAGTGATAATTCTAAAAAAGCACTTGATTATATCCAATATGCTGCTATAAAAGATTAAAGATGAAATATAAAAGCAAATGGAGCTAGAAACTTGATTCAAGCCCCACGGTGGGCACCAAAAATGTACACTCGAAAGTGTCCCACTTTAAACCCTTCTATCCAAATGATTTCATGAGTTTGGAATGCTTGAATGCCAGCTTAGAGCTCCCTATCTATGAAGTGCAAGAGAGTATATTTCAAAAATAAGAAGGCTCTTATATGAGCCTTAGAGATACTCTTCTTGCTAGTAAACCATGCAATGGGAGGTTCCAAAGACAAGATGCAAGAATGCAAATGTCCCAAGGAGTTCCTCAAGAATGTAATGCAACTAAAGATTAAACTAGAATGAATATGAAAAGTGCAGCTATTCTAAGCATGGATGAGAGTGTTACAATCCAAATATTAAGCTATGTGAAATAGATTATTGCAAAATAGAAGCTAAACTAACATGCAACATGAATCTAAGCTAAAATGCTATGGTATGAGAGAATGTAGACAAGAAATAGAAGTTCTCCACCAAGCTCCAAAGAAACTTGTTAGAAAACCTGTAGCATAACAATATTCAAAATGAGGATTGGATCCTTTGAGGGGGGAATCTCTCTCCCTTTTAAAGTCGTACAGACGGTAGAGATCAAGATGAAGATGGTGGATAATCAATGGTGAAATTCAAAAAGAGGAGTGATCCATGTGCACACACAAGTCAACCAATAGAATATAAGTTGACTTGTCATATAAGACAAAAGTCTCACAAGCCTTTTCTTTTAATTGTGAAATAGAAAAAGGACTTTATGTATGCACTTTAAGTGGGTTAGAAGAATGGGGTGTTTTATTTAATTAAAAGGGGACATGTTTTTTTAATCAAATAATGAACTTAGGATAGTATAGTCAAACTATAGGTTATAATCAAATAAATTGATTATTAGCAATTTGGTCTAGGTAAATGATTAAATTAATTTAGCCAAAATGCTGAGAAGGGGGCTAATAGTCTAGATGACCATTTTTAGGTGATTACAGTTGTGAGGGAACACTCTAACCTTCAACAACTTGATCTTTCTTTTGAGACTAGCATGATTGGGGACACTTCTTTTCAGTAATTGGAGGAGGATTCTAATACTTCAAAGGAGACATATCAATCTTTGGAGATCGTATTCCAATATCCTCAGAAATCATATCTTTTGAGCATTCTTCCTACAAGTTGGGGAGCATTTTCTATTACACCTATGGCACCACTTCTTCCTATAAGGAGAAACATCATTCAGTTTTCATGGTGCAACTTCTTTAGTCATCAAGGAGCTTCTTTCATGGGTGTGAATTCATCATTGAGGGGAGGCTACATTGCTTCTCTTCCCATATCATTCTATAAGGATGATTCCTTGTCTTTGGAGTTTGATTAACTTCTATACATGGACATGTTACCTTGTTTTCCACCTTCTTTTGGGCATCCACTAGATTGGCTGGTGGCATCTACATTCATCAAGGACTTGTCAACATATGAGTAGACTTTAGAGGTAGCATCCATAGCATACTACATATGGATTCCTCATACATCTTCCTATCCACAATGGGAAGTATACTTGCACCTATACTTGGTGTATCTTCTTCCTAAAGGGAGAAATGTCATTTATAGGCATTGGATATATTATGTCTTCATTACATCCTTGTAAGAGATTATTCACTATGGGGGGATACCATCATGTGTTTTTTCTTATGAGGGATATATGCTTGTAGATGCATAATGTATGCCATACTAGGGGGATCTTGATTACTCCATCCTTGCATGCATCTTGTATTTTTTCATCTCTCTTTTTGGAGGAGGTTTTTCCCATGAGGTTTTCCCTCTTTATCTATTTTGAAAGAGATTGCATTGCATAGTATTGTATGTAGAGCATTGCATTTGTACATGGGTACCTAACATGGCCTAATATCATTGTATCATGCATTTTCATCTAGCTTTTATCAGCTTAAGATCATTCCCCTGAGTTGCACTTAAGGGGGGGGTGTTAGTGTAAATAATTAATTATTATTACACTTTACATAAGTTTACTTAGGTTAATGTTTTAGCATATTAGTTGTCATGTAGACACTTAGGAATATGCATAGACACATGAATTGTCTTGTTGACAACATAGGAGTTAGTAACTTCTTAGAGCACATGGTACCTACAATATCTCTTTATGAGATACACCTATGTAAACTTATCCTCTCATCATCACACAAACTCTTGTGCTCAATGGAGGATAATCCATTCTTGGTGGACATGCGCTTAGTTGTGATGTTTATCTCTTTATTGACTCTAGTCATTCTAGTTGCCTTTATATACAAGGCACTTCTAGTGTGTACTCATCTCATACCCAATCATCTAATATCCATTATCATTTTGATCATTATTGAGATTCTCATTTGATCACTATTTGTCTCTCTTATGCTATCTACTAAGCTTCTTGATCTTGGTGTTGAATTATCACCTTAGGAAAATTCATACATGTTATTAGAGCCATACCAATACACAAACTAATGCAATTCCTTGTTAAAGCACCACTAAACCTCCCATTTAGAGAGAACATTTGTTGGGCATTCATTTTGCACAAGGTCAATGGTAGGAATCCATTGTGTAATTCCTCTCTTGAAAAGAAAATCTTTTTGAGGATCTACTCCAAGGTTCAATATTTGTCTTGTGACATACCAAAATTTTTTTAGTAGAAGATAAATGTGAGTGTTCACAAGGAGGCCTTTGTTGGTTCTAAAAACTCTTTTATCTCAGAATTGAAGTAAATCTATTCCCTATCTCAAAATATGACACCAAAAGAACAATATTTTTGTATTTTCTATTTTTCAATGCATGCAACTACCAATGCAACTAAAATGCGTTCCTATTCTAAAAGGGGTTAGCAAAGAAAATAATGAAACATAAAGAAAATAACATGAAATCAAATGACTTGAAATTGAAATTCCTAAATAGACATAAGCTACAGAACACATCACATTGGAAGTTACACCTTCGAAGAAATTGGTAGGAAACCAATGAAAACAGGAGCAATGCATCCTAGAATCCATTGATGCAATCGTCGATGAGAATCTTTAACAAATTGAATGATGTTTCACTCTTCATCAAATTGCAAGGCCATGGAAAGTGCACTCATGTGAGACAAAAATCTATGTAGACACAATCAGGTGATCTCTTCTCAAGCTCATTACGTCAGCAAAATTCATTTATCTATAGCAAACATTAGAACTAAAGGATCACAAAACCAGAAAGAACACAATAAACCTTTGGCTCAATCACAATCTCGTGAATAAAATCCACAAAAAAATGACACATTTTACAATGGGGTATTTATAAGAAATCATCTCCTCAATTTGTGTTGAGAGTGAGAGATATCTTGATGCAATAAAATTCTTTTTAAAACATTTAAACAAACTAAATATATACAAACTAACAATCTAATTGGTACTTAGAGGGGCTTCATCCATATTTTATTCATTAATTGGATGCATGAGCCTTTTACATGTCAAAAAAAATAAAAGCATGAGAGAGAAAGTAGGAGGAAGCCATCAGTCGAAGTGGAACTACATGGAGGTGCCAAAAATAGAAGCTAGCCCTTCACTCAGCATGTGTTGGAGTTAACTTGCCATTAAAACACATTCCCAATGCATGGAAAGTGCTATTTTTGGAACTGTTAGTCAACTATTAGATTGCAGAGCTGCAGACCTACAGACCTATGTAGTGGTGGACCTATGTAGCTACAGACCTTGACTGGGTCAAAATCTCAAAATTTTACCAAGTGTCAAAATTGAAATTCTAGCATCTGGTTTTGTTCATCTTCATCCTAAAGCTATGTTTGGATGTTTTCCCTTGAATTTTTCCATCATCTTAGTAATATTAGCTACATCTAGAAGGTCCAAAGCCTCATACTTGTCCTTGACCTTCTATCTGTAGTTGTCCACATTAATTCGAGTCTCTGCAAAATCTTCAAGTTTGTTGTCCAACTCTAACAGTGCTTCCTCTATCTTGAAGGCTTTTCTGATGTCTTCATCACTAAATTCTTCCTCTAAAGTCTTCTTGAAATTTTCCATGACTACCTCAATTGGCAACAACTTCTCTTGTTCTTCATCTTCAAAAATGTCCAAGCATGCATCACTATACAACTTTTCTGCTTCCAAAATTTTCTCTTGAGCTTAGTCCTTGAGACTATGTATCTCATCATGCAATGTCCATCACTTTATTTCCATCTACAATCTTTTCTATCCAATCATCTATCATTTCTAACTCTTCTCCAGTATATACATCAATCAGAATGTGGTTTCTTTGTCCTTTTATGGCTTGTAGAATTTGCAAATCCTTGCTCCATGCCTATAGCTCATCCATGATATTGAAGTCCTGCCTCAAAATTGCCATGATCTTATCAACATTCTCTTATGTAGCATGTAAAAATTTCAAACTTCCTATGATTATAGTGACACCCTTATCCTCAAGGCTATCTTGCCAATCTTGAAAAGCTCTCAAAAATGGACTAAGCTGTACACCTTCCCCTTCTCTAAGGATGGTATTCAAAGTCTCCTCAGGGCATTCAGAATCAAGAGGACCAATAAATTTGGCTAGATATCCCTTTAGGATCTCAAATTTCCTTCAAAGTGTTCTAATTTCAAACTCATCCTATTCCATGTGGCTGAGAACCTCTTTGACTCCCATAGTCATCATCTATCAGGATGTATTCCATATAGGCTTTCCTGACATAATATTTTTCACTTCATAGTCCTCAAGACTAATAGCTTCTACATCTGTACCTTCAGGAGGGTGAGCCACTTGTGCAAATAAGTATTGGTTCCATGTAGTAGTAACAAATGCAAATGTCATTGCATCATGTAATGGAGACTCAAGCTGGTTCAAAATCTCTGCAATGTCACAAATATCATCCTTTGAAGCATGAAATTGATTCTTGGCACTTCTCATTATTTCCTTCTGAAACCATCTTGGGATATGTCTCTCTATAGCCTTGGCTCTAGATGATGAAGGGATGTGTTCAACTACCTCCTTCCCTTTATCACTCTTGCTTGGAGTCTCCTACTATGAGGACTCTTCTTATGTAGTCTCAGTTTCTATAGATCCTATAGTTTGATCCTCAACTTCCTAAGAAGGTTGTTGTACACATTCTACTATTTGTGCCTCTTTTGATGGCTCATTAGTAACCCTTGGTTCTAGTTGCTATTGTAATGATGGTTCCTTTTGAATATTTTCTTCTTCTAAACTTGGAGGTGGAGGAGTTACTAAACCCTTATCTACCATCATGACTTGTGATGGAGATGGAGGAGTGAGATGAGGACCTTGTGTCTCGGGTGGCATTTGTGTCCAATCTTGCTATTGAAGTTCACCTGTAGGGGTGTCTCTGATCTTATCTCCAACTAACTCCATACCCATAGGCATGAAATAAAAATTTGAGATGGAGAGAACATCTTCACCTTGCTCCCTTTTCTCATTCACCCATCACTACACTTCATCTTTTGAAGAAGAGAGTTCTACCATTTCTGTTTGGGTGGGTGGTGGGGTATTCATGGCACTCTTTGTTCTTTCCAATTATGTGGCTTTTTCCAGCTGAGTTCTCCTTTGTACAGGCACATGTTCCTCCTCCTCATCTAATTTTGTTTCCTCCTCATCTAATTCTTCCTCTAGAATGGTCTCAAGAATAGATGGATTAGGCACTAATCTTTTACAACCTCTTTGCCTCTTGTTCATTCTAACCTTGATCCTCTTTTGTTTTTGTAGAACCATAGGAGAAGCGGGCTCTTCATGCACTGGAGGAATGGAGGTCTCTAGAATTTCTCCCTCTTCTTGTTGACTTGACAAAATAGGAGGCAATGGAAATTCAACCTAGATATGAGAAGATCTACCATCCTGGGGCTCTTGGGGACTTGATTCTTTTTGCTGGGAAGGGACCTACATGCTCCATCTGAAAACTCTAAGGAGAGGCTCTCTTCCCCTTTCCCTTCCTCTGTGAAGGGTGGTAGTATCCCACTAGATGATCAAGCTGGTAGATTGTGTTAGGCTTGATAGGAGATTGGATGACAAAGATAGGAACTATGACTTTCCTTCCCTTACCCCTTTCTAGGTGAGCATGTACATGTAAGATCACTGTATCTGAAATTGGATCAAGTGGAAAGGGTTTCTTGATCCAACTCTTTGTCATTCGAATGACATGTCTCACTTGATGATTAATATCATCTCCTTCCTCTCTATCAACTTCTACATTCAAAATGGGTCTCTCATCAACTTTATCTATATTGAATAGAGGATCCAGTAGTTCTTTGGAGTCTTGTAGCTTTATCTCATCAAGGATGGTCAAATGGAGAGCCTTCTCTACTAGATACAAAGTCATCCTAAAATAGTCTTTGATGTAGACATCATAGTCATTTTTTAAATTCATCCAATGATCTTCAATGGCATCCTCATGATAGAACTCCTTTCCTACTAAGTTTTCCACTTTACCAACATTGTCAAAGAATGGTCGAGGAGAGTTATACTCTTCAAGAGGGTAGTTCTCCCATTCTCACTTGAAATTTAGGATATCCTACTTTTTCTTCACCTGATATACTCCTATTACAAAAGGCCAATCCCAAAAAGGTCTCTATTGTCTTTTGATCCTCTCATAAGCTGACTAAATCTGCCAAGATATTTCCATTAGGACCAATTTTTGACTTGGGTACCTTGGGAGTTTCTTCAGATTGATAGATGCACCACCTACCCAAATGTATGTAGATGTTTGAAACTGGATGAAATGTGCTCTAAGAGCTATGATCTATGCCTTAGCTTCCTTAGATAATCTCTTCCCATAGTCTCCTTTTATGAATCAAATGATGGAAAATATGAAGGCATCATTTACAATCCTATACTCACTGCTCTATGGCGAGAGCTTCTTCTTCACCAACTAAGGATACACTATATATGGCCATGCATTAGGGTCCTACATAATACCTTTCTTGTATAACCTAGGATAGCTCATCGCCCTCATTGCTAGTAGGTACACCACATAAGAAGTCATATAGAAATTCTTATTATTCTTTACTATCCTCAACTAATCACACAAGTTCTCGCTTAGCATGGTGGCCCAATCCAGTGGTATCTTTGCATGCCTAATAGTCTCAATGAAGTTGACCATAAATGGAGTGAGATGGCCTGCTACAGGTAAGCCCATGAATTTTCTCAGGAGAATGATTGTGTATCTGATGTCATCCTTCATGTATCCCTGTGTCGTATCCACTTTGCTGATTGTCTTTCCCCAAGGTGGCTTCTCAATGAAGTATATGGAATGTATGATGTCGATGACCTCCTAGTGGTGATCTTTATACCATCTCTCAGTTGCTTTGTAGGAGAGTTAGATGAACTAATTGACTATAGGAAGATGGAAGACTCACTCGATGTTATTAGGTTGCAGATCTAAAACCACTTCCTTGGTACTACTCTTGACTACCCTTTCATCAAGAATGAAGTGTTGAGAAAGGGTCATGATCAACTTAGCTGACTACATTGTCTCTAGATGTGACACTGCATTCACTAATCTAGATCAGATTAATGCGAACCTCAGGGATGATCTTTCAGTTGGAGTATTGCAAACTCTCAAGAATTCTCCCAAGTTTGTGTATCCAAGGTCCGTGTCTTTGATCTCAGCGTAGTCATTATGTAATCTTGATTTTGGGGTTACACCTTGAAATTTGTAAACAACTAGTTTCACTACTAATCTAGCTGTAGACACCATCTGATTGTGTTACCTACAGATCATGAGAAAGAAAACACAATCAGTCACTAGATAGCAAAAAACATAAGCGGGAAAAAAAAAATCCCCTTTTAGGACTTATTCATTATATTTGAATTTTTTTTAATTTTAAATTTTTTTTTAAAATTTTTTTTTTTTTTATTATTATTTTTTTCTTTTGTGATTTTCTTGGAATTTTGACACAAATTTAACCAAATTTTCTTCTTTTGACTCTCGAACTATGAGTCTAGGAGTAAAAAAAAGTAAGGGATACCCATTTCTGGTGAGGAATGGGGTGTTTGTTGTGAATACCACAACAACATCCACCAAATGACCATGACATAAGGGGAAATGGATGAGTAGGTGGGGTATGCATTCCTTAAAATCATTACAAAGAACACAATAATTTTCTAGCTAGAAGCCTTTATTTGAAGGTTATCAATAGTGAGGATGCTCTAGTGCAAAATTGTTCACCGAATAAATTTAATTTGGGGTAGGATCCATGGATGAAATCTCCTAAGGGTGCCAAGATCCAAACTAGGGAATCTTCCATAGGAGCTATGGGGATACAATATCTATCAAAACTTTTATGTATGGCTTTGAGAAATTTGGTCTCCATGGGATTGTCATGTGTGTGTAATATCTTCCATTCGTTATCAGGGGTGATATAGTTTTGTACCCAACCGCCAAAGTTTTTGGAGCAATACTCCCTAGTAGGATGAAACCTAGAGTAAGTGAGGTACACCCAATGGTCCTCCCAAAATTCAATGGTGGCTTCATCTCCTAACACCCATCTATGCCCTTCTTAAGATTTTTTTTGGTGTGTAATATTTTATTCCAAATTCTAGACCCCAAGGGATGACTACTACTAAAGAGGTTATATTGTCATGAGTCTCCCCTTAAGTATTTAGCATGAATAATAGTGTACAAGTTACTTGACGTGTTCACCAGTCTCCACCCCACCTTAGATAATAGTGCTCTATTCAAATCACCAATCCTTCTTATGTTCGAATTGCCTAGGGGCTTGGGCTAGTAGTCTTTGTCCCAGCTAACAAGACTTAATCTTTTCTTCTCCTCTATCCTCAAGTAGCAAAAATTACTTTGAATATTCTTAATAATGTCATTATGTCTACTTAGGAGTTTAAAGAGCGATAGGAAGTACACTAGGATACCTTATAAGGATGCCAAGAGGAATTGGTGTTTCCTCACATTGCTCAAGATCTTTCCTTTCTAGCTCACAATATTTCTCTATACACATTCTACCAGCCCATTCCAGTATTGGGATGTTATCTCCTTGACCATGAGAGGGAGACCAAGATAGGTTTCCTATAAATAAGCTTCCTAGCACTCCAATATTCTAATCACTTTCTTCCTAAGGTCCCTTTCCATGTTGAAGAAGTATACCTTTATTTTCTTGTAGTTTATTTATTTCCTTAAAACCTCCTCATACTATTCGAGTAAAATTTCCATGCCTTAGCTTCATGGATTGAAGATATACCATAAAGGAAAGAACCTCAACAAATTTTTGCAACATCTACTATGAGAAAGAGGAGGTAGGTCTTAATCTTGTAATGTTACCTTGATGAGATAAAGAAATTAAGTATTTTCCCAACACCTTTTCAATAATGATGAATAAAGAAGGTGATAGGGAGTCCCCTTTTCAAAGACCTTGGACTGATGAAAAAAATCTTCTTGGGGTTTCATTCAATAGAACATAAAACTAGACTATGTTGACTACTTCTTAAACTATTCTTACAAAATTTTCTTTCAATCCCATCTTGACGAGAATTTTAATTAAAAATCCATCCTCGCCTTATCACAAGCCTTAGAAATATCAAGCTTGAGAGCCATACTTGAGATCTTGCATTTCTCCATGAAGTGAATCACTTCATGGGCAGTAATCATCATATCTAGAATTTATCTATCTAGAACAAACCTATTTTGATAAGGGCTAATGAATTTGTCTAACTAGGGTTTAATAGTATTAACCATCCCCTTGGATATAATCTTATAAATTGTGTCGCATAGAATTATAGTTCTAAAATCCTCTAGTCACTTCGATTCATCATTTTTTGGCATTTGAACAATAAAGGACTCGTTGAGTTCCTTCAACAACTTTCCCATTCTAAAAAGGTCCCAAGTAGTGTGGGTAACATCATACTTGAAAATTTTTGTAAGCTCTTGAAAAAAGTTGTGGAAAACCATCTAATCCCCCACACATTCTAATAAATAATTTTCAATTTTTTTCTATTTTTGTATCTCCTCCAAGGTCTTTTGCTTTCCTTGCACTATATTCATCACTACCTTGTTCTAGAAAAGGGTCTTGGATGGGGGTCTCCAAACTTTCATAGCCAAACCAACATCAACCTTCACAACACCTCTCAATTTTCTCTTGGGAAAAGTCCATCCAACATTACTATTTAGGGTATCCACCACATGTTATGAGCTCAAGAAAGCCAAGTCTAGTAAGTGAACATCAACAATACCTAGGATGGACACCACTATGGTATAGCTTAGCTAGGGTGACCTATTTTCTTTTCCAAAGGGGTTTTGAAAAGGATCCCAATTCACTTGAGTCTTCTCAACCTCTTCCAATAGTCCCACAAAAGCATTCTCTACACCCACTACTTGATATGTAATCACAATAGTCTATGTTGAGGGAATCTCACCTTCCTTGAGACCTATTCCACTTTTCTTAGTAGTCTTTAGGACCCCAAAAGCTAATACATCTATGTGATTCTCATTATCCTCAAGGTGGTTACTTTCCTGGTCATCTAGGGTTATCTGTAGCTCAATTTCCTTGACCAACCCATCATCCTCCTTCTAGGGACTCTCTTTCTCTACCATAGGTTGAGGGGGCTTCAGACCCATATCTTAAATCTTCCCAAGGGTCATGGGTGACTTAGATTTATCCCAACCCCTTGTCATGTTCTCCATTGGAAAGTTGACTTCAACCACTCCAAGGGACACAACATTTTCCTTCAGCTTCTCATTATTGAGGGAGAGTTTGCAATCAACCACCAGGCACCCAAACATATTACATTTCTGGTAGAACGAGACAATATTCTCATACAAGATGGGTTGAGACCAAGCACCCCATTTTGAATTGAGAGACACTAAAGTTGGAAGAGGTTTATTCACCACTATATTCATACATAATCTAGCAAAACCTAGTCTATCTTTGATACTGGTGGTGATGTTATATTTTATGAAGTACACAAAAGAATCCCCAATCCACCAAAAAAAAATCTCATCATAGAATTCCAAGGGGACTCTTGGCAATCAGACCTAGACTGAAGCAAGTTTTTGTAGATCCAAGCTTGGATTAAATCATGGCTTCCATTTTGATAGTGATAAAATGTGGTTACCATTGTGCCATGAACCTTCCAAAATGGTGTTTTTATTAGTTTTAGTTGTGAAGCTAAAAAGGAAGAGATATCCTAACATCACCAAAATGGTCATAAATGCCACTAGCCTCCATTTAGCAGAGAACCATTTCCTAACCATAACCAAATTAGGTGTAAAAGGCACAAACTTTCCAACTAGACTCAGAGAGAGCCCAGAGGATATCGAGTCAATCACTAAGTCTAGTAGTGAAATCTTAGGCCCTTCCAATTCTAAAACCACTGTTGGTTCTTTCCTATGTTATGTGTGTGTCTTTGAACCCATGAAAATACCTTTCCAATCTAGTATTAGGATTATGATCCTATTAGAGCCCACATCAATAGAAGGTCCATTTTTGTGAGGGGTGGGGTGGGGGAGGGGGGGTAGGAGAACCAGATCATTAGAAAATGTAGGCAACCTAAAAGATTCTAGCACAAGACCAAACCTAACCTCCATAAGGGTGGCTTGTGATTTTGTAGATAAGACCAAAAAAAATCCTAGATAGGCTTGTGCTAGATCTAGTGGGGGGGGGGAGGGTGAGGGCCCTCTTGGGCATAGAAAATCATATGTGGTAGTTGCAGGTGGGGTTTTGCAAGATTTTTTATGGATTTATAACCAAGAGTAAAAAGGTTAT
Source organism: Cupressus sempervirens (assembly GCA_028749045.1). Lineage (NCBI taxonomy): Eukaryota > Viridiplantae > Streptophyta > Pinopsida > Cupressales > Cupressaceae > Cupressus > Cupressus sempervirens. Next base: position 315,491,287 of record CM053791.1, read on the forward strand.
TAATGACATGTAATCTCTTTAGTATGAACTAACATATATTTTTTATTGTAGGGGAATAATGGTTGTGGACATTTTAGGTGGGTTAATGATGTCTTCTCTACAATCAAGAAATGAGTGGAAAATGTGTAAGACACGAGAGGTGGCCAAGGTTGACACTGCTTCAATGACCAAAGATGAAATATATGATGAAGAAAATGAGTGTAAAATATGTAAGGAATGAGAGGCTGAAATAATCTATTTATGATGTCATATATGTGTAACTATAGGCCTCTTATTCAGCGTTGTATATTGGAACCTTATGCAATAATGAGCTTAATAAAAGATAGAACTTTACCACATTTTTTATGAGTTACCTCAATATGTTTATTTTGTATACAAACATTTGGCAATTTTTTTGTAATGTCATGACAATTTAAATAAATTAATGTAGTTTTCTTTTTTTGGAGTACATATTTTCCATGTCTAACACAAATTTAATGATGATAAATAGAGTAACTTTAAAATCATATAATGTGTGGTACATCTTAATCGCAATTTAAATAACACTAAAATGATGTATTAAAAACATGTTTCATTCATCTTAATTTTTTTAAAAATGTTTATTCACATTGGTATTCTAATTCCAAAAATGTGCAACCAAACAAAGGAAATGCATATTCTCATGATGAATTCTTGGTGAACCAAATGGTCCCAAATCAAATTCCCAAAATTGTAATCTAGATTTCAAGTTCCAGAATCCCTAATCAAGGATTTTGGATGCCAATTTTGAAATCATTTTCTAGCAACCAAATGACCTTGGACTAATTTTGAATTGAGTATTCGATGATTAGAGGAACAAGCCTTTATGCCCATAGGATATTTATTTGAGTTTTTTTTTCTCTTAAGCTTTATGCAAATCTTAGGCCTTTATAAGTTGCTTAAGTACTATGCATTTAATATTGTAAAGGTGTCATCAATTTTTTTTATTTTACCCAATATAAGAGCATCTAGTAGATGTGTGTTGAACCACGAGTATTGTTTAGGCTCTAAATCTTTGAAGGAACTTGGTTTACTTTTGATAGATCTGAGAACTTTTGTTAATTGTAATAGCTAGTTATGATTGAATAAATAGTAAGTTTTTTGTTACATTTATCAAGATAAAAAATTTAAAATATTTACAAGTATAATGTAAAGATTTTTATTGTTTACTATTATTTCTAAAGAGTAATTTTTTCAAAACATTTGTAAAAGATAATTAAGCTAGAATTATTTAGGCTCTAAATCCTTGAAGGAGCTTGGTTTAGTTTTGATGTTTGACGACTTCTGTTAACTATAACAACTAGTAATTTTTAATTAAATAGTAAGTTTCTTGTTATATTTATCAAGATAAAATTCTCAAAATATTTAAAAGTATAATTTAAAGATTTTTATTCTTTAGTGTGTTAGCTAAAGAGTAATTTTCTTGTTATGTCTATTTCGATCAATTTTTTCAAAAAAATTGTAAAAGACAATTAAGCTAAAATTATAAAATATTATAATTTTAGTACACATTTCAATGATTAAAGGAAAATTTAAAATAAAAAAATTTACGAAACTAAAATAACCAAATCCATAATTTTTATTATTTAACAAAACAATAATTTCAAGTTTTATTGTATATAATGGATCAATATTTTCTATATCTTTCTCATGTTCACCTTATGTAGATTTTCAATGCAAAATAAAATAAAATTTTAATGTATTTATAACTCCTAGGGTCTATTTGGTTCATGGAAGATGACAAGAATTGGCTTTTTCAAAATTTGGATTTGAAATTTTTTACGTAGTTTCAAAATTTGCAAAATGAAATTAGAATACCAAACTTCTAATTTTGTCTCAAAAGTAGGTTTTCAGACTTCCTACTATAATCACCCAAAAATGGTCATCTAGAATATGAGCCCCCTTTCTAACATTTTTACATAATTTATCTAATGCTTATCCTTGATCAAATCTCCAAAAATCTATTTATTTGATTATATCCTATAGTTTGACCACTTTATCCTAAGTTCATATTTAATTAAAAGAACATCTCCCACTTTTAATTAAATAAAATTCCCCACTCATCTCTTATCCTAAGTTGCACACACAAAAGCATTTTCCTTATTTAAAAATAAAAGAAAAGACATTTTTGTCCCACATGGGGGACAAAAGTCAACTCTTCATCACAATTGATGGAAATGCTTGCAGACATGGATCACTCCCACTTTCAAACTCCACCATTGGTCACATGAATCTTGCCTCATGATCTCTATCATCCATTTGTATTTAGAAGGGAAAGCTCTCTCCTCACTTCATAACTCCACTCTTTTACTAATGTTATGATGCAAGATCGTAAATCTCATACTTGTGGAGCTCCTCTTCTTCTATCTTCTATTCTTCATTCTTCATACTTCTCATTCATTTTAGTTTCTCTCCATACTTATAACTTAAATAATCTAGTCTAAATAGGGGTTGTAATACATATTTTCTAGTTTATCTTACATTCTACTTTCTCTCATTTAGCTTTCATTTGCATCAGATTCATTCTAGATTCTCGGATATTGACACTCTTATTTCTACTCTTTGAATGTTCCATTCTATGGTGCACCTTGCAACGATTTTCATAGCTAGGTTCACTTGAGAGCCACCATTTCATAGATCTTTCATGTCATAGATAGGAAGCTATAACCTACCTCTTGAGATGCTCTTATTTATGGGTATTCTAAAATGTAATGGTTTATAGAAATGTGTCTACATTTTTCACACACATTTTTGGCACCCATCGTGGGGCTTGAATTAAGTTTCTAGCTCCATTTGCTTTCATTTTAGTTTCATTTTCTCATTTTTGGTTTTTTTATAGAAGCATATTGGATCTAATCAAGTGATTTTGCAGGTTTCTCCCTTTTGTTTTAAGGCTAACCCTTGTGAAGATTCATTTGGAGGCCAAAACTCTAGACTTTTAAAGATTTGATCATATCTCCTAAACCACTTGGATTTTGGTTTTGAATTTTTTTTTGTATGTTAATGATGTCTTCAAGATGTATCAATCTAGTTTTTTGATAATTTTCATTTGATTTGCATTAGTTATGATTTTTTCTTCTTTTTTTTTATTAAAAAACATTTCTAGTCACAAATCAGCAAATTTATCAAAAAAAATTACATTTAAAAAAAGGGCTGCAAATTATATAGGGGGTTAGTTCTTTTTGTTTTAAATTTAGAGATCATAATAGAGCTTAACAACTTGATTTGAAAAAACTGGTCTATTTTGAGAAATGAGTCCCAGGGGCACAAATTAAGAGATATTACTAAATTTTTTTCTTTTTTGGAAAGCTTTCTAGTTTTTAGTAGGGGTCTGTTCTTTTCATTTCTATTTTTGAATATGAAATCATAGTAAAAAAGTCCAATCTTGTTGACTAGGTCAAAAATAAAAAGTAAAAAAGAGAGCATTTGTTATTAGTTTACACTTATTTTGCATATGCTTGATTGGAAGACAACTTGGATTTTTGAGACAACTAACCACTTTGTGTTTTAGGTCTTAGTTTTGATACCATAACCTTGTTGTTTTGTAGGGGTTTCACAATTTATTTCCCAAATTACTTTGAAAAGAATACATGCCAAAGCTTCAAATGCAAAAAGGCTACTAATCATTGTTTGCAGGGCTGCCTAAAAGCATTAAAAAACAAACAAGTGTACTTGTATTTCCAATATAACTAATTGTTCATCTTTCATAGGCACATAAAACATGCAATTGGGTTCTCTTAGTGGTAGGAAAGTATGCTCTTCACCCTTGTGGTGAGTAAGAAATCTTGAACCACCTTTAGATTTTGAAAGTAAGTGGGATAATCGAGCTTCTTGGTGTGTTTGGGAGAAATTATTGGACTAGGCAATTATGCTCTTCACCCTTGTGGTGAATTAGAAATCTTGACCTCTAAAAGTGGATCCATTTTGTTTAGGAGATATTACCTTTAGCGAGCCTGCTCTTGAGAAATCAAGAGGAATGATCCAAATGGGGACAAGCAAAATTGGCTATTTTGACCCACTATAAACTCAAGGCTATCAAGGAAAAAAAACCTTGATATGCATATTTCTTGTATTCTCTTAGTGTGAATACTTATGGGATTAGGACCATGAGGAAAATGTTAGGCAAGAATACTTAAGGTACTCTTGTGACCACAGGGTCTATTACTTGCCACAAGGTATGGATTCTCATATTGGGAGAAAGAGGAGTACTATGAATGAAGCCCTTTCTAAACACCATAGGATTAGAAGCTACCCTCTTTTTCTACTCAACATCTTGGTGCAAGGATCTATCCTAGTGGATTACCTAGATCACCCTAAGATTTTGCACTCTCCATTTTGGTCCCTTTGGTTGTGCCATTGGAATTTCCATGAGAAAGCCAACATCTATTGTGGGACACCACATTGTGTGAGGTGGGGGGAGGGGAATCAAGAATGGGCCAAGTTTTTTAGTAATGAACCATGACCTTAGGTAATTTTTCTTGGAAAATATCTTCACATGTGAAAAGACCCATGAAAATCTTTTGAACATACACATGATGATATTTCTAGGGATTTATTTTGTTACCTCACATATTCTTGTATCATGCAAGGTTTCTTTGTCCCTTGCTTGATTGTTTTAAGACTACTCCATGTGTCACTATCTTTCTTGAAAAACTTGCTATGCTATCAACTATTGTCAAACTTTGTCAACCAAGTCAAAACATCAAGTATAAACATTTGTTTATGTTTATTTCTAAGGGGAGTCTCATCATTTGACTTTGGTTTTCTAAGTATCTATTACTTGAACATTCTTAAAGTGGCTCTTTGGTCTAGTTTCTTTTGGTCTCTTCCACTTTCTTGGTCAATGTCAGCATACTAGGACCTTCCTTTTGGCTTAAAATGTTACCTTGATTTCTTGACTATGCTCTTTAATTGGGATATTTTTTCACTCATCATCTCACTTTGTCTATCTACTTGGTTATTTCACTTCTTTCTTAGTTCTTGACTTGAGTTGCTAGTGTTGTAAGTTACTTGGACACTCTTCTTGACAAGTTACTCTCTCTATCTCAACAAGTGAGCACTCTACCTTTCTAGCTTCAACATCAAGTTATCTTGTGTCACCTTAGTCTCTTTCATGTTTGTATTCTTGTCTACAAATATGGAATTCAAACCTTCTGCTACCAAATTTCAAATAACTATATGTAATCATGAATTTTGTGATCTCTTTAGGGAATTTCAATGCCTATGCACTCAATATAATAAATTTGAAGAGACCCATGACCCCGCTTACCTTAGTCTCACTAAGGGCATTCAAACCTTGTGCTACCAAATCTTAGATAGCTATAGGTAATCATTAATTTCTTGATCTCTTTAGGGAATTTCAATGCCTATGCACTCAATATAATAAATTTGAAGAGACGAATGACCTCGCTTACCTTAGTCTCACTAAGGGAAAGATAAAAACATACTCTAGATTTGAGAAAATGGTAGAAGGCCAAACAACCTCATCATGCAATTCTCTCTCTAGTCCTCTATATGCACATAAGTCACCTTATTTATGGTCATCCTCTTCTTCTAGGTCTACATTCTCTACCCAAAGACATCAATTGTCTTCATCGACTAGATCTAAAGACCTATTTAGAGATCTAGAAAGTAAAATTTACTTTGAGTATATGTCAATCTTTCATGACATGCCTATCTTTGACCATTATGTTGAAGACATGGATTCATGCTATGCAATCAAAGATCCTAGGCATACTTTTGAGAGAAATTTTACTCCGTTAAAATATTATTATGATGCTAGTTTGAAAATGTTTCTTGCTAATGAGATCACATTTCCTAAATCTAGATCATATCGAAACACATTCTTGGATATCTATTGTGATTATCATTGACATAATGAACATAGTACTTTAGATTGCATTATGAAGAGACATAAAATTCAATATCTTATTGATAGTGGGGTCATTGTTGTTGGAAGCCCTAATGACTCATATGATGTGGACATTTCTCTTGAGTGAGATCATACTAATGAACCTATGTCTAGTAGTGGTATCCTTGACATCTCCACTTCTTCTAATACTCATGCACCTCCTAAAGCTTCAAAGCTTTCCAACATGCCTTCATCAAATAAAGAACTTAATGCTTTCTATGTACACTATGCCTATACTCAAGGGATTCCTGTAAAAGAAACTCAAGTTAACTTTCACTTGGCTGCAAAACTTTTCAATGCTACTAAGGCTAAAGATCCTCAACCTCCATGCAATTCTATGCCTACTATGCCCACTCCAGCTAGTTCTTCGTTACCTCTTCAAGATCCTATCATGAAAACATCATATTTTTCCATGTCTTTAGAAGTGGTTCCATGTCAAGAGGACCCTCAAAAGGAAAAAGCTACAAATGTCCAAAAAGATCAAGATCAAGCACCCTTTCATCTCTTTAAAGAGGTTACTCTTCCATATCCTATGTCTTACCCACCTCCCAAGTATGATGAAGACACTACATCCATTGAGCTTATTTAAAATGATGAGAAAAGTTTTATGCCTATGCTATCCAAAGAAACTTGTTAAGATCAAAGTATCCCCTCTTATTCTACTTCTCCATATTCACTTCAAAACTATGCTCAAGGTTCAAATTCTCCTATCAAAGGCATTACTCCTATCAAAGATACTCATGAGTCTATTGATGGCCTTGGCCATGCTTCTCACTCTAAAGATGTTGATATCCCTACTCACTATCCATTTGGATTTGCCAAATCTATCCTTGGTCCTTATCCATCTAAGCTAGAGCCTTGCAACCTTCCATCCATATTGGGTCCATATGTTCCCTAATCCCCTAATTTAACTCCTATATCATCCCCTAGCTCTCCTACCATACCTCAAGATAAACAAAGACACTCATCCTTGAAAACTATTCATTCATCTATCCATATGTAATAGTCATATCAGCCTTATTCATCCACAAATCCCAAGTCTTTTGGATTCCATTTAGATGATCAACTTAAGAAAAAACACAAGAATCCATTTACAAATAAAGATCACTATGTCCTATCTAATGGGCAGGTGAATACAAAGAAAGAACAATTATTCAAGAGACCACAAAGGTCCACTACCAAAAGATATTTAAATCAAACCAAATATGGGTTCCTAAATCCATTATTGAAGAAATAGGTTCTAAAGTATTCAAAGGAAAATTTAAAGCTGTATATGGATTCCCAAGTCTCTCTTGAAAGACTTGAATATTGAACGTAAAACTAGGTTGACATTCAAGTTTCCAAAGCCTTCCACTCCATTTTCTTCCAAACATCTTCCTCAAAAGCTTCCAAAGGCTTCCACTCCATATTCTTATAAAATTCTCCTACCACTTCATACATCTAAACCTCAAGCTATTTCCATGATTTCTCCACCATTCCACCACCCTTTAAGGTGTGCGTCAATGTAGATCTTGCCCACTTTTTCACTTGCACTTATGCAATCCTTTCAAGCCTACACCTATGTGCTATACAAACTCCTTATAGCTCTCCAAGGCATAAACTCTTATCCTCCATATACTCTTCCTACTATCATCTATCTTCCTTCTCCCTATCAACATCTTTGAGCGTAGTTTTCTATGGTCTTGGCTTGTCATGACTTATCTTTCCTATAGAAGCACTATCTAACTTTAAAATACTTGACCTATTTCTAAAAATTCAAAATTCAAAAAGAAAAGAAAAAGAAAAAGTGCCTTGGTGAAAACTACTTCTTTTGGCACGTCGGTAGCAAAGTAAAGAGAAATAAATTTGTCGTATGGTGAAAATCACTTCTTATGGCACCTTGGATAAGTACCATGATGAAAATCTAACAAAAAGGCATCATGTGTAATTCTTCCATCTTCCATTTATTCCCTCTTCATTCTTTGATCTTCACAATGTTGAGCTATCCATGCATATTTTCTATCTTGTTCATCATCTTACCTATTGTGCTTTCTCATTCACTCATAGCCTTCATATCTAGCTTCATTCTTATTTCTCTATCCTATTGCTATCATATCCATTAAACCTCTTGGTCTTGATCACACAAAGAAAAACTTGGTTCTCATAGGTCTCTTGACATGCCTACTCTTTTAGACTACACACTTTCTTGGTATCATGCTTATTGGCTTCCACTACTTATCCTATATGCTATCTCACTTATTGGCTTTAATTGCTTATCCTACATGCTATCTACTTTCATGGATTTCTTGTCTTATCCCAAACGTGCTTCATATGGCTATTTTATGCTTTCCTTAGCTTGGGTACACAGAAGGAGTCAATACTTCAGGATCACTTTCACTTGCTTCATATTCCTTATCCATCTTTGCTTATCCACCAACTTGCTTCTCCATCATGTCCTACACCTTTCTTGACAATGGAACAAAATAATCTGATCTTGCTTGAGAACTAGTAATCTCTAAGTCATTTTAAAAATCCAAAAAATTATATATGATGTTGGAAAAGTCCTAAAAAGTATAAAATGTCCAAAAAAAATGGCCATCCTAGTGAATACCTAGCAATATGCACTTGGATGTATCAACAAAAAATACTAAAATACTAAAAAATTGAAAAAAGTCTTTAAAAAACTTGGAAATAGACACTACTTGAGATCCTTACACTTATGTCTATCTCTATCTCGCTTTGTGCTCATACACCATTCATCTTTCTTTTTCTTGCCAATATTTGAGCTAACACTTTTCTAGGTCTAGGGGGCATTAATTGAATAGTTTATCAAGGTCTCCTTGATGCATTGGTGTTTCTTTAGTAGTTCTTTTAAATAGTGTTTTTGAACACTTATCAGATGCTTTAGCTATAGTCTATGATGTTGTGATAATTCTCATTGGAAAACTTGAGTCCTAAACAGATAGTCATATGACTTCCACACACACATCTAAACTAATAACATATTGGCTTTATTTCTCTTTGTCTATTGTATATGTTGATTTCTTTGCTAAGTGTTTCCTCCCTAATAGTCTCTCAATGATGTCATGTACTAGAGGACTGGGGCCACAAGGAATATTTTCTTTTGATTTTTGTATGTCGGTGTTCTCTTTGATTTTATCTTAGGTGTCTTAAGTATTTTTCTTGCTCCAATGGACACTTAGGATCAATTCAAATGCCACATCCTTGATTACATTCATCTCAATTTTCTTGTGTCTTTATGTAAGAATAATATTTCTACATTAAAACTAGGGAATCTAATTACATAGTCATCTTGACCTATATGTATTTGATGCATAGGTTGGGTTCCCACATTTTTATGCAATATAGATCATATTCATATCCTCATAGTTTATGCTAGTGACGATTGTATGATCTTCTAATGTCCTTAATAAGGTTTGATGATAAAATTAGGACCTATGTATGTAACCCTTGTAATTGTACCCTTTCATACTAGCTTGCATTCTAGGATTCATTCTAGCTTAGCTTTGCATTTTACATGTTGAGAGAGCTCTCTTCTTTATCTTTCATGGACATGTTAGCTAACTACATTCATTCTTCTCTTGCTTCTTCTCGATCTTATCTTATCTCTTCTTTCCTATTTCTCACTTCTTTTCTATCTTACCATCTCATCTATGTTTTTGACATATCTTTTCTAATCTTGACATCTTGGATCCATTTTCAAGATCGAAATCCAAATTCAGGTTCATCTTGCTAGTCAAAATTTCTTCCTTCTTCTATGTAGTTAGTGGACCTATTGATGCTTAATCTTTGAATCATATTGGGGAAATCATCATTTCTTCATTTATTCATCATTTCTACTCTCTTCCACTTTTTGTATTCATTTCTATTTCATCTCATTTTATATTTCTTCTTTATTTAACCTAATTCTTATGATATATCTTTCTTGGTCAAACTTAGTCAAACTAGGGCATATCTTCAATGTGTGGTGGTCACTCTTTGATCTTAATCTCTTATCTATCATCATGAAATTTTATTTTCTCTATTTTGATCAAATCTATATTATTTCTACATCTCCTCTATCTCATTTTGATTTCAATCCCAAGGGGGCAGTAATATTTTATCATTATTACAAATTGCTTTCTACTTCAACTATCTATTTTCTTTTGATCTATTTTCTTTCTTTTCTTGACATATTGGTGTTCATGTCAAGTACTTATATTATATCTTTTCTCTCCAAGTGTTTAGTGTTGCTTCTAATAGACTATGCATTTAGGATCTATTATCTCTTTGAGCTTCATTCTTCAGACTTAGATCTCTTAATCATCTTGGATTCTTCATTCTTTGATGCAATGTGTTCCTAGACCAATTACACATTAGTCAAAGAGGGGCAATGTAATCACCTAAAAATGGTCATCTAGAATATGAGCCCCCTTTCTAGCATTTTTGTATAATTCATCAATTTCTTATCCTTGATCAAATCTCCAAAAATCCATTTATTCGAATTTATCTTATAGTTTGACCACTTTATCCTAAGTTTATATTTAATTAAAAGAACATGTCCACCTTTTAATTAGATAAAATTCTCCACTCATCTCTTATCCTAAGTTGCACACACAAAAGCATTTCCATTATTTAAAAATAAAAGAAAAGACATGTTTGCCCCACATGGGGGACAAAAGTCAACTCTTCATCACGATTGGTGGAAATGCTTGTGCACATGGATCACTCCAACTTTTAAACTCCACCCTTGATCAGATGTATCTTACCTCATGATCTCTATCATTTATTTCTCTTTAAAAGGGAGAACTCTCTCCTCACTTCACAATTCCACTCTTTTAGTAAAGCTATGTTGTAGGATTGAAGATCTCATGCTTGTGGAGCTCCTCTTCTTCTATCTTCTATTCTTCATTCTTCATGCTTCTCTATCATTCTAGTATCTCTCCATGCTTATAGCATAAATCATCTAATCTAAATAGGGGCTGTAATACTTATTTTCTAGTTTAGCTTGCATTCTACTTTCTCTCATTTATCTTTCATTTGCATCACATTCATTCTAGATTGTAGGATATTGGCACTCTTGCCTCTACTCTTTGACTCTTACATTCTATGGTACACCTTGCAAGGGTTTTTATAGTGAGGTTCACTTGAGAGCCACCATCTCATAGCTATTTTATGTCATAGATAGAAAGCTATAAGCTGACTTTTGAGATGCTCTCATTCATTGTTATTGTCACTTGAATAATGGTTTATAGAAGTCTATCTATATTTTTCACACACACCTACAAGAAAGTAGGAATTGAAAATCAAAGCTTGGTTATGTTTTTTTGGGAGTGTAAAAATAATATATTAGACTACATTTTTTATTATACTTGCAACTCCAAAATTACACATAAAAATCTGTCTTCCCACTCATCTTCCAAGTGAAACAAATAGTTCAAGGAAAATCCCAAAATTAGGAATAAAAATTTGCAAAACCTTGATTTACAATTCCATGAACCAAATAGACCCTTAAAGAAAGATATTTCTCTCATTCTCACTTATCCAATTTTTTATTCTTCACACTACATTCCAACCCTATATTTTTCCAACCCACAACACTTCAACAATTACCTGAATGTTGTCACTTGTTTTATTTGCTTCAGTCCTATTTGGAATGTCTCAATTATTACATTAGCTCTAAATGACTCACCAATTAAGATAAAAAACCCTAGTTTAAGGAAAGAGCATTCACCAAATTATAGGACATTAATTTTTTCAATGTCATTTTTAAAGTGAGGAAATTGATACAAGTCAAAAGAAAGCACTAAACTTTAATTTTAAAAAAAAAAATTGTGAATATTATAATGAGTGAATCATTCTTACATTTATGAAATTAAAATATTAATAAAATCAAATTGGTAGTTACATAATTTTTCATTAAAAAAGACTAAACATGAATGCCTAATAGAATATAAGTAGATCGATTCTAGGGCTCATGCCTTTACAGTGCATTTGGCCAAATATTATGTTTGAAACATATTGGTAAATAAATAGGAAAAATATGGGAGTATAGACAACACATATGGTGTGTTTGATAGAGTACTTCAAAGATATATTTCATCACATGTAATGTGATGACGATGAAAATATAGAAAATTTGAGTTATCATATCAATATGAATCCAAACTTATTAGGATATACACTTTTTTTTTATTTTTAAAAATTTTGTGACATGATCCATAGATTTGTAATTTGGAAACATGGTATAATGTTTTGGATTGATTGAGTTTACATTAGTTTTCCTTAGAATGAATGTCTAGAATATTTTTTTTCTATTTTAAATTTTTAACTAAAAGAGGGGTAAATTTTTATTAAGAAAAAAAGAGAAACAAAAAGGAGATCTCAAGAAGGAGCTCTATCCTAAGAAAAAAGGTCAACTATCTCACAAGATAGGTTCAATGGTAGTTTCTACCTATCCAGAATATTCCAACCTTGAACATGATAAGAAGCCCATTTGGCCAAACAATCAACAACTCTATTCCATTTTTGAGGAATATAATTAAAACTAATAGACTCTAGAGAAGTACAAAAGAGAATAATTTTATTAACAACTGAAGCTAATTACCAACTAACATCCTGATGCAACTACAAAGTAAGAAAATTCACCACCACTTGAGAGCCAGATTCATAGATAGGATTGTGCCATCCCCTTAAACAAAATTGCTCTATAACATATAAAATGGTCAGGGCCTCCATGATATTATTAGTATGGCAACCCTTATGCACTAAGAAAATAAATTGAACTTCTCCAAATTTTCATCAACCCACACCCCTAATGCCAATAGGACATGGATTTCCCTAAGAATAATTATCAGTGTTGACTTTAAGAACTCCAAGTGGAGGAGATGATTAATGAACCACATGGTTCACTTGTTGCTTCCTTGAATGTCTAGGATGGTTTGGAACATTATGATACCATTGACTTGCAGCCCCTAAGAACTCATCCTAAGAATAAAAGTTAAGATGACTACAAATAAAAAGATCACCAAGATCCATGCCTCCATACAACTTACAATTAGCCTTAATAGTTTCCTAAAGAGAGTGGGAAATCTTCCAATAAAGATGCATGACTCCAATAAGGACATCATGAAAGATTCATCAGTTTCTCTCCAACTAGATATTCTAAAGAATAAAAGAGGGAACAACAATTCATGTTACCTGAAGAGGTGAAGCCTTGGAGGGGGCACTCCCCAAGAAATCCCAAAAATCAGGCAAGGTGAAAGAATGTCAAAAAGAGAAACCCCTATTGAAGTTGATTAAAGATCAACCCCTTAGCTCTTAAGAATCACTTGCATACAAATACCTATCATGGAAGAGAAAAGAAATCATGGAAGAGAGAATAAAAAAGCTAGGAGGTTAAAATTACCAGATCCATAGATGAGACATTCTTGATGAGCAAAAAGAGAAATTGCTATATCAAAAGTAAATTAATTAATTACAAAGAGATCAATCCTTATAAAAGGAGATCAAAACCCTAATATATAAAACCTAAGTTACATAATAATAATTAATAAAATAGTTAATTAAAATATATCTTAGAGTTTAGCTTAAGTAAACTAGAGATAAAAAGTGACTTAATAATTAAACCAAAATTATTTAATTAATAAGGCAATATCTTATTACTCTAACACCCCCCCACTCCTTAAGATAAAGTTAAGGAGTATCTAACAACCTAGAAACTACTATTGAAAGAAAATTTGGGTCCTAGCAACAAGGTCTCATGAGGTACCCAAGCACAACCAAATCTTTGAAAAAAAATGAGAAATAGACAAAACCACATGGGAAAAACCCTACTCCAAAAAGAGATGGAAATAATGTTGAAATAACGAGTGAAGGACTAAAGAAGCCTCCAAACTAGGGAATGTGCTAGAAGATAGGAACACAGTATTATCATGAAGAACACCATTGAAGCATGAAGCTACAAAGAATGCCAAATTGTTGATCTAAAGAACCTTCACTGTATACAACATGACTAGGTAGAGAAGACTAAGTCTGAAGAGTTGATCAATCAAAGATTGAAGGTATCTTCATGGCCTCCAAAAATAGGAATAAAGAATGTCTATATGATAAATGATCCATCTCACCATTCAAAATGCATAGATATCCAGCCACTCTAATAACCTAGTACATGTTGGAATTTACAAGTGGGAAAATTCACTTCTCAAGGGGTAGGGTATTTAACCTCTAAAAATTTTAACTGATATTATTCACATGCATCTAACATATCTAATAAACATGAATGTAAAGACATGCATGAAAATAGATAACACAAGATTTGGTTACCTAGAAACCTTCCAAAATGAAAAAGTAAAACTAGGGTGGGGATAACACCCACAAATCATCATTGTAGCAATATGTAACTAGTTAAGGTTACAAAGTTTGACCATAAAAAATGGTCTACCCTATGAAAGGCCTACCCTATTAAAGGCTTTACACCTTGTTAAAAGTGACCTATCTAAAAGATTTACAAACACTCACTTGGAATGTTACTCTGTTAAAGGATTTAAAACCCTATTAAGGATATATAATATAGCTATTAATCCAACCTATCACCATAGGATTTCCATTCTCCTAATACAATGGTTAGAAAGTATAGTAGAATGACTTGATCTGATGACTTACAATCTTCAATTTCTAATTCTAGATCCTTGTTCTACTCAATTTGATATGATCCTTTCTGATTTGATAACTCTCTATTCATAGTACTGATACTCTATTATGATCAACTTGATTCTACAGTTCTACTCTTTCCTCTAAATCCTTACACCCCTGAAAACTTTTCTAACATGCATTCCCATATGACTTCCTCTTGAATCCTTAAATCTAAATTATGGGGTATCAACCTCCTTTTAAAAGCTTTGAGGACTTAGGGTTAGGTATGAATCTATGATTGATATTCATCCATCTTTTCCTACTCAAATCTTTACACTTTTCCTATTGGTTGCATGATTTCTCCATCTTTCTAATTGGTTTTATGTTAATTACATAGGAATGCAAAAATTTGATCTTATCTTTTAGATCCTTCGAGATTCATCTTGAGTTGGCTCAAAAATGGTTTACATTTGAGTTTGTGAAGATACAAACTCATATGTTGATTCTGTGTTACTCGGCACTTGCTAATTATTGACACTCAACACATATAGCATTTCTGTCATGCTTGGCTCCTATAGTAACTATGTCTCACTCAACATCTATACTTTTCTTGGCACCTATAGTGAGTTGGCACCTATAGTGACTTTGTCTCACTTGGCATCTATACTTTTCTCAACACCTATAGTGACTCAGCACTTGAAACTTGCTCAGCACCTAAATTTTACTCAACACCTATTGAATTTCTAGCTTGACACATATTGTAGCTTAGCATCTATATTATACTCGGCATCAACCTTAGAATTTTCTTAAGTGTGTTGACACTCAATTTTCAAAACCAATCTAAGACCAACAATCTCCCCCTTTGACACGAGTGTCAAAAACGCTTAACTAAACATTATGAATCTGATCTTTATGAGTATAATAGACATCCTATTCAACATATATATAAAACTTCAAAAACTTGTTCAAAATTTTGTAGAAGACTATATAACTTAAAACCTTGTAACTTTGTCTGAGCTAATGTGCCATTTCTGTATCCAAAATTCATTATGCTGAATTTATCTCATGTTGTCTAATCTAATACTCTTTATCTCTACCTTGTCATTCCTTTCCTTTTCTGATCTATTTCTACTCTATGTCTACTCTATGTTTTCTCCCCCTTTCACACATTTCCTTATAGTTTTTGTATCCTTTTGGCTATATCTCATGATTTCTCCTCAAAATTCAAAAGTTTATTATCTTCCCCTATGGGTATCTCCCCCTTTATTATCTACCTCACAATGTATTTCTCCATAATTATATTTCCCCCTTTTTGACACTTATGTCAAGGGGTCCTAAGAATGAATTGAATACTTAGCCAAAAAGGATTCATTTACCTTCATGATAATCTTTAGAGTAGCATCCCAATTGTCTAATGAAATGTCTAGTGCTTTAAGTTGGATGGTTGTCTCTGCTACAAGGTGTACCAAGCCTTCTAATGTAGAAAGATTAGGATCTTTCTTCAAAAGATTCTCTTCACAAGTCATTTCTTTATGCAAAACTTCCATGTGTGGGGTGATGGAAGACTATATCTATATCAATTTGGCATTGGTATTAGCCTCATCTACTTTGAGTATAGCTAATTCCTTTTGAGTGTGAAGTGTTGTAGCAAAATGATTCTCACTTTGAGCTAGATCCTTTGATAGTTGTGTGCTAGATACCTTGAGGTTCCTTTCCAAGCTCAATCTCCTTTGGCTTGTTTCTTGTATGAAATATGAAGAATTAGACAATTTGGAGTACAATGAGAATATGTTCTCAAGTACTACTTTTACCTTTTCAATATTTTTAGCCAATTCAACTTGAGACAATTCTACATTACCAGATATTTTCTCATTGGCCTTCATCTAGAATTTATGTTTAGACCATTCAAGTAATTTGACATTAGTGTCTAGGTCTTCATTTTTTACTTGGTCCACTATGTTGGATAGTTATTCCATGATGGGATTTGTCTCATCAAGCACTAGTAAGTTGAGTGCATCAATAAATATGTCTTTGATTTCAATCAGTGTTTTCCTTTTCCTATAACCATTCTTGAGTATTTCTTGCTTCTTCTTCTTCTCCAGTGCCTCTTGCACTTCATTGTTCTATGCTATGCTTATTGTTTTATAGTCATAGTTTGGTATTACTATCTCATCATCAAGTGTAGGGTCTCCATAATGAAGTACCTTTTCTACCTTGGTAGAGGTCAAGCCTAGTACTGATATTTGCAATGGTACTGCATTAGTACTTGATTGCTTAGTAGGAGTCCCTATAGTAGGCAAATTGACCAATGTTTGTATTACCTCTTGTTCTTTCTCCTTAGGGGTCTTCTCCTCTTCTTTGTCTTCCTCAATTCTACCTTGATCAATTATAGTGATTAGAGGAGGTGCACCTTGTCTCTGTGCTATAGAAGCAAAGGTATCCTTTTGTCCTATTTGCTCCTTTGCTTGCTCCTTGACAATTGAAGTCATTGTATATGTCGAATCAACCTTAATAGATGCATCTTTTTCTAATTTCTCTTTTGGTTGTCCACTTGTAGTTGTTGGAGTTTGTGAAGGTGGTTCTTGTGGATTCAACTTCTCCTTGGTAATCTTAGCTACTACCTTTTGTAGTTCCTCTACACTCACCAAAACTGGATTGGTACATAATTGTTCTTGTAATGTTGTCTAGTGAAGGATCTTTTTGAGATCCTCTGAAGTTAGTGGGTTGATGTTCTAATCAGAGGTGTTAGGAACATCCTTCACAATTATTGTTTCTCTAGATGTAGGTGTAGCATGTGGAGGACAAGGTGGTGGCAATTATGTGTCTTGGACACTCTGTTCCTATTTTTTCTTCTCAACTATTGCCTCATCACCTTTATGTGTTTCCTTCTCCACTATTACTACTTCCTTTTCTTTCTCTCCTTCTTCCTCCTTTTCATTTTCCTCTTCCTCTTCATCATTATTTCTTCCCTCAAAGGGATCTTCTTGTCTTTCCTTTACTATTTGAAGGTCATAAATCACTTTCCACATGAGAGTGGACTTCTTTCCAACATCTTCAATTTTATTGTATAGTATGTTAAAGGCTCTATATTTGGGTGCAAACTTGCTCCCATGTTTCTTGCTAGCCTTTCTTATGTGACCTTTAGTGAGGCCAAGCATTACATGAGCCAAAATTAACTCCCTTATTTCTTTCTCCATTTTTAGGCAATAATGCCATTTATTTTCTACAATGGAGTATAGCTCCTTAGGCATAGTATTATCAAGTTCAAGTGGAGTATTATTGAACTTGGCCATCATAGTGTAGATTAATTCTTCCACTATTTTTTTCTCCTCTCTATTTAACTTATTGAAATCAATAATTTTCAATCTAGTCAAATATATATTATCCCTAATATTATCACAAACATTTTATAAGTTAGATTTAGTGGTATGACTTACCAGTCTGAATTGTTCATTATCAGATTTTTGTCCTCTCCTCATCTGACTCTAGAGGAGCCACCAAATTTTCCCTCTTTTTCTTTGCTAGTTCTCCTTGTTGTATTACTTTTTTATTCTCCTATTATTTGTCTACCTTTGTTATAGCCCTAGTATCTACCCTTGTGGTAGGCTTTGTTGGGCTTGGCTTAACTATTTTCTTCTTGCCTTTTGGTTGTGCAATAGGTTGTTTTTGTGCTTTCCTCTTCTTGTGATGTGATTTTGGTGCTTCCTACTTGACACCTTCTTCTTCTTCAACATCCTCATCCATGCCTTGGGTTAATGCTAGTGGCCCTTTCTCTTGTTCATCTTCATCATCATCTACTTCTTCATCATCTTCTTCCCTTGTAGCCCCTTCTCCAAATTTAGCTTTGAGCTTCTTCACTAGTTTATCCTTTTTCTTTAGTGTAGAAATAGTCTTTAGCTCCATATCCACTTTGGATCTCACCAAATCAAATGTGAAAAAATGTGGGGCTCTCTTATATACTTCCTTTGCTAACAATGTTGTAATTGCTGCAGATTCCTCATCAATGTTTATCTCATACCCAAGAGGTTTAATCCATCTTACGGTTGGTATGCTTCTTGAATGTAGGTATAATCAACATCAACAAGAAAGAAAATGTCATTTGTGTGCTTCTCTACTAATGAAATAGGTATCCTTTTGAGTTCTTGAAATCTTCAAAATATCTAGTCATGAGTGTCTCAAAATTTGCCCCCGTTTGTTCAATATATTTATTCACCTAGGCTACTATTGACCTATTTGTCTTCTAGCTAACCTTTCCAAAAGATGTAAATTCATTTTGTATATAGAAAAATATAAAAATTAAAATTGCACCAAATTTACATTGGGCTCCCTCAGTTCTTATAGCTCCTAGATTTTCATTGATTTGTTTTAGTTGCAGTTCGGCTAGATCATAAGTATGATCCTTTTTAACTAGTTTGTAGCCAACATCTACTGCAATGCATGGTACACTGTTGAGTCTACTAGATTGGTAAAACTTGTGCGAAATGAATCTAATGAAAAAATCAACAAGAGAATCCTGAATGGTATCTATGGTCATGCCTCTTTTGTTCTATTTGGCTCTTGTATTCTTCTCAATGGCTTCTTTGGAGTTACTCCTTAAGGTTTTGGGCCGATCTAGGGTTGGATACCTTGTTACTCTATAAAAAATCCTTTATGATATCTTGACTAGGCTATCTTCTAACCACAAACTTCCATCATGAATCCTACTCAACATAATTCTGATCCATTCATTTTTGAAAATAGTAAGGAATTCTAGGGCATGAGTTAAGCCCTTCCTCTCAACAATTTGAAACTCTTCCTTCTGTTAGAAATTCTTTAGAATAAATGAGAGCGGGGTGAATTAGTTATTCAAGGTCCAAATGTCCTAATAATTCTTTTTCACCAAGTAAATTGAGCCCATTAAACTATTCATCCATTCAAACTTAAACTTTCCTACTTAGCAAGTTACTATAAAATTGACATGCATGAATAACACATGAAGAATTAACACATAACATAGTGATTTATGTGTAAACCCAGTTTGAGAAAAACCACCAGTAACATGCTACTCAATTCTCACTCTTCTAAAGTGATGCCCCATGAAAGGCATGCCCTATTAAAGGCTACAACACACTGTTAAATGTGACTTGGTTAAAGAATTTCAACCACCCTGTTAGAAGTGGGCCTGGTTAGAGGACTTTAGAATGTTAACTTGGAATGCCACCCTATTAAAGGATTTACAAATGGTTGTTAAACCAACCTAAGTCCATAGGATTTTACCCTAACTGATACAACTGTTAGAGAGTAATCGTAAGGAAACTTAGGTGCGGAAATAGCTTCCTACACTAATCTCTTAAGAGAAGTATGGTGCAAATTGTATTAAAATATTTTACACTTATAGATTCAATATCATGTAAGCAACAATATTTCAGCCAACCAAGCAAAAAAAAAAAAGATAGAGAAAGAAACACATAACAAAAAGATTTTTTGGTGTGGAAAAACCTTTCAGTAAAACAACCCCACCCCTCTAAAACCTGCACAACGTATTATCTTCAACACAAGGTTACAATACACTTGCAATACAAGTTCAACAGTGACAATAGAAGACACCAGTAGCAACTTGCAGTACCAACAATACACTTTCTCGCATCTCCCTCTTTGCAACCCTAAAAATGCTTATAACATGCACTTCACTTTTAGGCTTACTCCCAAAGGTAACCGTATTAGGGTTTTACCATTCTCTGAGCCCCACTATTGGGGTAGAGTGTATAGTACTCAAAATTATCAATTTCCACATGTCTTCACTTATAATTGAATCTTCCTAACATAGCTCTTATATGTCATAGGAATCCATCATAACTGTTTTAGCAATGATCTCCTTATACACAATTCCAGATGCCGACACGTCAACATTATTTGCAAGAAATATATTTAAAAAAAAAAAAAGAAGAATAGGAATTATCCAAGGTTGAGAAACCTTATTCCTAATAGTAACACCAAGGGCTTTTGATCTAATACAACTCACAACTTAATTTGCAGATTCTAGATCTTGATTTAGCTCACACATTTGCCTAGTTTTCAATCTCTGCAGCTCTCATAGCTTGTCCTCCTTTCAAGCTTTGTCTCCTTAAGTCTTCATTCTAAATATACCAATGCAATCTCCTATATGGCCACTTATCGAAGCAAAGTTTTTGTACTCTATTCTTCCTACTCGATGCCTTCTCCTTGACACCCTTCAAAAACTTCACAACTTGGCAACTTAGCAACTCTTACTTATTGACATGTGACTCCTTAAGTAGAAGTCTGAAATACTCTTCCCACTCAAATATTTTTGCTCTTAATTTTAGTTTGAATGGATTAGGTAGGATTCAATGAATCTACCCCTTATCTTGTTCCTTCTAGAAACATCATGAAGAATCCTCTTGAATTTGCTCAAAAATGCTTTACCTAAAATTATATGCCTCCAGCTCATCATCCTTATCCTCCATCTAGTGCACAAAATTCAAGGTAACAAACTTGTTGGCTCAGATCTAGTGAATCTTTGACTTTTCAAATAATGGAATAGCTCATCACTATTGAAATTCTAGTACTCAGCGCATACTATGTTACTCAACACCAATTACATTGTACTGACACTCAACATCTACTATGGATTTAGTTGGCATCAATTAAATGTTACTGATGCTTGACACATATTACTTGCTCAACACTTGAACTTGTTTGGCTCCTTCTATTTCACTGGGCACACACTAGATTTTGCATTTGTTCAAAACTTAATAAAAATTTTCTCAACATGAACTAGCTTTCTTGGCACCCACTAATGAACTTAGTCAAGCTTTGCAGACAACTTTGTTACAACTTATTCTCCTAGAGTTTCTAAGTATAGCCAACATTTGTATCTTCAAGTATACTATCAATTCATCATTTTATCATTATCTTATCTGATCCTTGCACTTCATTACAAAACCATAACTTAACCTTTCCCTTAGGTTCTTTTGTTACATTTCATTGATTAAAATCAACTAAGTGATAGTACTTGGATCTTATAAGCAATTATCATTCTATAAAATAGCAAGTTTGACATCAATGACAAAATAATGATTGAAAACATTCTTTATCAACAATCTCCCTCTCTGCAAACAATCTTCTTTCTTCAATAATGATCTTTTCAATTAGATTTCCAACAATATCCCTCTTTGGCATTGATGGGAAACCAAACTAATCAACCAAGTTATCAAAATGCTAACTAGGTTAAAATAGTAAAACAAATGCCTAAAAGAAAATGATTATTTTCATCAACTTTCATATTTTCCTCTTCGTTGATACACTATCATTTCTTTTTGTTCTACTTCCTCTGTAATTGATTCTTGATTGTTTTCTCCTTTTGAGCTACTATTTTCTTTTTTTCTATTTCTCTTCTACTATTTCTCCCTCTTACATTTTTATACTTTAAACTTGCTACTTCTCCCTCTATGCATTATTTCTTCCTTTGCATGTATTGATCAATTTTTTCTATTCTAGTATCATCTCTTTCTTTTGATCAGTTTTAGCTTCTTCTCCCTTTATCTATTTGATTTTGTAGATTTGATCAATTTTTTTTGTTTCTCCCTCTTTGACAACAATGCCGAAGAAATACTATTTCAGCATCTTATCATGGAAGTGTAGCATTTTTAGGAACTCCAATTTCTCCCTCTATCACCTTGCTTGTGACTTATTTGATATTTTAGTACTTTGATTACTTTAGGAAAAAACCTAAAGTAAGTATCCTCTCCATCAATTTGTAACATTTCAACAATCAACTCATTAGATGCAAGGTAGTCTTGTTGTTTCTTAAACAACCTTGTATAAGGGTATCACCCCTAACTTACCTCTAAGATACTCAAATGCATCTTTAGGTAATACTTTTCTGAATATGTTAGCAATTTGTTCTTTTGAACTAACATATTCCATCCTCACTTGCTAATCTTCCACCAATTCTCTTACATAGTGATACTTAATTGCAATGTGGTTTTTTTTGGCATGCATCATAGGATTCTTTGATATGTTGATGGCACTTGTGTTATCACAATATAGTATCACAAGTTCAGTCACCTCTTCCTTCATACATTGCAATAGGTGCTTGATCCATACAATATTGGTGTAGTTGATAGCAGCAACAACATACTCAAATTTTGCTGTGGACCATGAGGTACAACTTTTCTTTTTGCTAGTCCAAGTGACTAGTCTTTTACCTAAGAAAAGTACTCCTTGGCTGGTCCTTTTTCTATCATCAATATTACCTCCGCAGTCTACATCAGTGTAGGCTTTCAACTCAAACTTTTCACTCCTCTTTGTAATATAATCCAAAGCCATATGTTCCTTTTAGGTATCTCAATATTCTTTTTACTATCATAAGATGATTTTCTCTTGGATTTGTAGAAAATCTTGCCATTATTCCAATAGCTAATGCAATGTTTGGTCTGCTATGCACAACATACTACAACTTTCCAATCATTGATCTATACATTGTCTGATTTACTTTAGCTAATTCATCATTCTTGGATAGCTTATGTCCTATTACCATTCATGTACTAACCGATTTTGAATCTTCTAAGCCAAATATCTTGAGTATCTCCTTGATATATTTTGATTGGGTCACAAATATGCCATGTTTTAATTGATGTACTTCCAATCCAACAAAGAATTTGACTTCTCAAACATTGACATCTCAAACTCATGTTTCATTTGATCAAAAAAGTCTTTGCATAGGGCATCTTTTCCTCCAAATATTATATCATCAAAAAATATTTCAAATATCAAAACTTCTTTACCTTTTTCTACCTTAATATATAGGTTGTTGTTGTCATCTATTCTCTCAAATCCTATCCTCACAAGATATTTGTCTAGTCTCTCATACCATTATTGAGGTGCTTGCTTCAAACCATAGAATTCTTTATGTAGTTTGCAAACCATATCTTTGTTGTTGTCATGAACAAATCTCTCTAGTTGTTCTATGTAGACTTCCTCTTCTAGTATGCCATTCAAAAAAGTAGACTTTACATCCATTTGGTAGAATTTAAAACCTTTGTAAGAAGCATATGCAAGTAGTTTTCTTATTCCTTCCATCTTTGAAATAGGGGCAAATTTTTCCTCATAGTCTAGTCTTTCTTCTTGTGAATAAAATTTGTAGACTAGTCTCATCTTATTTCTTGTAATCTCACCATTCTCATCTAGCTTGTTCCTAAAAACCCATTTGGTACCAATCGCATTCTTATTAGCTAGTCTTGGAACTATAGTCTGGGTTTTGTTCTTCTCTATCTAATCTATCTCTTCTTCCATAGCTTTATGCCAATTATCATCTTGCAGTGCATCTTTCACTATTTTGGGCTCAATCTTGCTCAGCATACACGATTCATTCCTTAGTATGTTCCTTATCATTGGTCTAGCTTCTTTGTCACCAATGATTTTTTCTATAGGGTGATGTCTCTTCACATACTTGGATAATCTTGGTTTTATCCTTCTTTCCATGTTTGTTCTTTCAGCTTCAAAGTCATTGTGCACATCTCTTTCATGTGTACTAATTTTAGAATTAGAATGTGCATTATCTTGATTCTACAACTTGGCTTTTGAATGCAGCTCAGCATTCACTAGTTGTGACTTGGCTGATACTAAAACTTGTTGCTGATTCCTCACTTGATTGGTAGCTTCATCTTTAGTAGGCATTCCTTCATAGAAGTATACAAAGGATTTGTACTCTTCTAGTTTCTTGGTTTCAACAATCTAAGCTTCCACATGCTTATCAAAATTTACATTTGCACTTTCCACAATCTTGTTAGTGTTAGTATTCAGACACTTATATGCTTTACTTCTAGTGGAGTATCCAAGAAATATGCCTTCATCACTTTTTGCATCAAACTTACCATTTCTAGTATCTTTAAGACTATATCATTTACAACCAAATACTTTAAATTTTTTTACATTGGATGAGTGACCATACCATAGTTCAAAAGGGGTTGTAATTGTAACTTTCTTGACTTGTACTTGATTCAAGGTGTAGATAGTTGCACTTACAACTTCTCTCTAGTACTTTAGAGCAACATTTTTCTCCATCGCTAATGTTCTAACATTGCTCATTACTGATTTATTCCTTCTTTCTACAAAGCCATTCTGAGGTGGAGTTCTAGGTGCTAATGTTTGTCTCTTGATTCCTTTTTCATTGTAAAACATCTCAAATTATTTTGATGTGAACTCTCCTCCTCTGTCTAATCTTAAATATTTTAGACTCTTTCCTATTTCCTTCTCAACCTTGGCCAAATACCACTTAAATATTTGAAATGCTTCAAATTTTTTCTTTAAAAATATGGCAATCATCATCCTAGAGTAGTCATCCACAAACAACATTATGTATCTATCTCTTTTGTAGCTTTGCACTTCTATTGGGCCACATAAGTTTGTATGGACTAACTCTAATACTTCTTTGGAAGTGTAGGTTTTTATCTTGAAACTTGACTTGGTCATCTTTCCTAGTTGATATTGTTTGTACATTGTATTTTTAGGCTTCTTCAATTTAGGCAAACCTTTGACTTTCTTCATTTTTCTGATTCTAATTAGATTGTCAAAGTTGATATGACATAACCTTTTATGCCATAACCACACATCATCAAATATAACAACAAAATAGGATGTATCTTCCATATCTAGGTAAAACAAATTACTCCTCATTTTTTCTTCTTTTCCTATCATATTTCTATTAGTATCATAGATTTTGGCAGTTTTGTTTCCAAATTCTACTTGGCATCCTATATTGCCTAACTATGACACACTCTGTAGATTGTAGTTCAATCCTTCAACATAGTATGCATTATCACATGAAATTTTCTTTGTAAGCTTAATAGGACCTTTTTCTTTGATTATACATGGAGCATCATTTCCAAATCTAACACTATTTCCATCATACTGAGTAAATGTAATAAACTTACTTTTGTTTTTGGTCATGTGATGCGAACATCCACTATATATGATCCATTTGTCATTTTTTTTCACATAGGTTACCAATGTTGTTGCTTCATCTTCATTTGAATCATCCTTCATGGCTACATAGACCACCTCATCATCATTTTTATCAAAATCCTCTTCTTCAAAAATGTAGCACTTTTTGCCTTTATCTTTGTAATCTCTGCTATCATCTTCTCTTCTATTCTTGTTCTTGTTGCCTTCTCTAAAGTTCTTTTTCTATGTGCATTTTGCAGCAATATGTTCTACTTCATTGCAATTAAAACATATGATGGGTATCTTACCTTTGAATTTTCTTTTACCTCTATAAAATCTTTTGGCCAGTAGTGCCTCCAATTGTTCCACATCTTCTTCGTCTGTCAAACTATCACTGGATGCATACGTTACCTTTTTCTTCTTCTTCTTTGGTTTCATCTCCTTAGTATCCTTCATTGATAGCTTTTCCTTGAAAGCATATTCAAGATTCTTAGGTCTATAGTTATCAAAGTTGGACAATTCAAATGTAGTGAGTCTTCCCACTATACCTTCAAGTGTTAGTTGGTTTACTGGTACACACCTTAACTTTTGGATGGCTAAAACTCTAATAGCATGGATGGGAAGCAAGGTTCTTAAGAACTTTCTATTAATAGTTCCATCATCTAAATGACCACCAAAACATCTTATTGCACTTACTACTTCTTTCATTCTAGAGGCATATTGAGTAGCATTCTCAGCTTCCTCCATTTTCATGTCATCAAAATTTCCTCTAAGGCTTTCTCTTTTTTCTCTTTGAATATTTTGATCTCCTCCATAAATATTAGTCAAGGCTTTCCAAATCTTAAATTTAGAGTCACATCCCTTGATGTTTTCAAATTTAGCATAGTTGAGGGCAGAGGCAATCTCCAACATTGCTTGATTATCCTCCATTTTTTTCATATCTTTTGCAGTGGGTACAACTAGATCAACATGTTCTACTTTAATTGAGGTTTGTGCATGATCACTTATTAATCCAAGGTACAACTTCATTAACCTTTTCCATGTAGTCAAGTTATCTCTATTGAGCTTGGGAACTTCTCTCTTGGACATCTTGATCTTCCTACTTCTAGTACCTTTAAACTAAATCAATAGATGGCTATGATACCAATTGTTAGAAATTATTTAGAATAACTAAGAGAGGGGGTGAATTAGTTATTCAAATTCCAAATGTCCTAATAATACTCTTTCACCAGGTAAAGTGAGCCCATTAAACTATTCATCCATCTTAGCTTAAAATTCCTACTTAGCAAGTTATTATAAAATCAACATGCAAGAATAACACATAAAGAATTAACACATAACATAGTGATTCATGTGGAAAAAAATTTTGTGAAAAACCACTAGTAACATGCTACTTAATTCTTACTCTTCTAAAGTGATGCCCTATGAAAGGTCTACCCTATTAAAGGCTAGAACACACTGTTAAATGTGACCTAGTTAAAGGATTTCAACCACCCTGTTAGAAGTGGGCCTAGTTGGAGGACTTTAGAACATTTACTTGGAATGCCACCCAGTTAAAGGATTTACAAATGGCTATTAAACCAACCTAAGTCCATAGGATTTTACCCTAATCAATACAATTATTAGAGAGTAACAACAAGGGCTTTCGATCTGATATAACTAACAACTTAACTTGTAGATTTCAAATCTCAATTTAGCTCACACATTTTCTTGGTTTTTAGTCTCTAAAACTCTAATAGCTTGTCCTCCTTTCAAGCTTTGTCTCCTTAAGTCTTCATGCTTGATATACCAATGCAATCTCGTATATGGCCACTTATCAAAGCAGAGTCTCTATGCTCTATCCTTCCTACTCAATGCCTTCTCCTTGACACCCTTCAACAACTTTTCAAATTTTCAACTTAGCAACTCTTGCTTCTTGACCTATGGCTCCTTAAATAGAAATCTAAAATACTCTTCCTACTTGAATCTTTCTACACTTAATTTTAGTTTGAATGTATTAGGCAGGATTCAATGAATCTACCCCTTATCTTGTTCCTTCTAGAAACATCATGAAGAATCCTCTTAAATTTGCTCAAAAATGGTTTACCTAAAATTATATGCCTCCTGTACACTCGAAAGTGTCCCACTCTAAACCCTTCTATCCAAACGATTCCATGAGATTGGAATGTTCGGATGCCGGCTTAGAGCTCCCTATCCACGGAGTGCAAGAGAGTATATTTTAAGAATAAGAAGGCTCTCAAATGAGCCTTAGAGATACTCTTCTTGCTAGTAAACCATGCAATGGGAGGTTCCAAAGACAAGATGCAAGAATGCAAATGTCCCAAGGAGTTCCTCAAGAACGCAATGCAACTAAAGATTAAACTAGAATGAATATGAAAAATGCAGCTATTCTAAGCATGGATGAGAGTGTTACAATACCATTAATAAGCTATGTGAGATAGATTATTGCAAAATAGAAGCTAAACTAACATGCAACATGAATCTAAGCTAAAATGCTATGGTATGAGAGAATGTAGACAAGAAATAGAAGTTCTCCACAAAGCTCCAAAGAAACCTGTTAGAAAACCTGCAACATAACAATATTCAAAAGATGGATCGATTGAGGGGGAAAGCTCTCTCCCTTTTAAAGATGTATGGATGGTAGAGATCAAGATGAATATGGTGGATGATCAACGGTGGAATTTGAAAATAGGAGTGATCCATGTGCACACACAAATCAACCAATAGGAGATAAGTTAACTTGTCATATAAGACAAAAGTCACAAAGCCTTTTCTTTTAATTGCAAAATAGAAAAAGGACTTTATGTGTGCACTTTAAGTGGGTTAGAAGAATGGGGTCTTTTATTTAATTAAAAGGGGACATGTTCTTTTAATCAAATAATGAACTTAGGATAGCATAGTCAAACTATATGTTATAATCAAATAAATTGATTATTTGCAATTTGGCTTAGGTAAGTGATTAAATTAATTTAGCCAAAATGTTGAAAAGGGGGCTAATAGTCTAGATGACCATTTTTAGGTGATTACATTTGCCCCTCTTTGACTAATGCGTGATCGATCTGGGAACACATTATGTCAAAGAAAATCGAAGCCAAGTAGGCGATGATAGATATAGATGTCTAATTCCGAAGAGTAAAATGCAGAAATAGATAGCAAGTCGTGAATGCACAGCCTGATAGCAGTAGTACTGAACACTAGGAAGAGATGATGTCATAATTCAAGAAGAATACTAACACTTAGAAAAGCGGATAGAGTGAGAGCAAGTGAGAAGATCAAACAAATGCTCCTAAGCAGTGATAGAGTATTTATGCCCCCTCGAGATCGAAATTGAAATGAGGTAAGGGGATGCAAAAACTGGCTAGAAATGAGAAAATTAGAATATAGCAATGTCCAAGATGATAGATAGATGATTAGAACCCAAGAATGACTATATAAAAAAATTGATAAAATGCCCTAGTTTGACTAGAGTTGACCTTGAAGGATATAGCATAAAAATAAGGTCAAAATGAGTAGAAAGGTGATTTTAGACATGAAATAGTGAATTTAAGTAGATATGAAGTATGGAAATGATGAAGACATGAAGAAATGAAGATGCCCCAGTGATGATTCAGAGATTAGACCTCAAAAGGTCAGCTAACTACTCAGAAGAAAGTAGAATTTTAAAAGACAATTTTGACCATCAAGATGAACTCGAATTTGGATTTTGATCCCGAAAATGAATCCAGGATGTTGAAATTATTTAAGAGGTCAAAACTTTATATAATGTGATGATAAGATAGAAAAGAGATGAAGCGAAAGATTAAGAAGGTGAAAAGACATGAACAAGAAGAAAGTAAAGAAATATATGAAAGGAGTTAGCTGATATGTCCACAAAAAGATGAAGAGAGAGCTCTCCCCATATGCAAGAATGCAAGACTAAGCTAGAAAATGAACCTAAAATGCAAGGTAACATGCAAAGTGGTTTACCAGCAAGAAGTGCATAACATTTAGACTCTTAATTTCATCATTGAGCATTTATTAGGGACATCATGAGATCATACAACCATCACTAGTATAACTATGAGGATATGAATATGATCGATATTAGATAGGTATGTGGAAATCCAATCTAAGCATCAGAGACATGTAAGTCAAGATAACTACACGATTAGATTCCCTAAGTTTAATTTAGCAAGATTACACCTGTATCAAGGCATAAGCGCCAAGATAAACCCTGAGTGCGGTCTTGCAAAATAGTTAAGGATGATACAATTGTAAGTCAACATGTTGAATAGGACCAACATAAATGCTTACAACACTATAGACAAACAACGTATGCCCACAAGCAGAAATCAAGAAGACATGCCCCATGCCCCCAGTCTTCTAGTCAATGACATCCTTGAAAGACTATTAGGGAGGGAATACATGGCAAAGAAATCATCATAGACAGCACACAAAGTAGATAAATGTCAGCATAGCTTAGTCGTTTAAGTGTTAAAGTGCATGTGTGTAAGTCACTTGGCCATTTCTTCAAGACTTGATTCTGATAGTGAGAAATATTGCGACATCAGAGACTGTAGGTAAACTATCTAAAAAGTGTTGAGAAACACTAGATGTTAAGGTGGGGGAAGTGTTGAGAAACACTATTTTGTGAGTTGTCAAAGAAACCCTAATGCACAAGAATACCTCAAAATGCTAAGTAGCTATGCCCCCAAGATGAGGACAAGAAACAATTCCAAGCTAAGAAATGTGTAGCAAAATAGGTGATTGAGAGTGATAGACATAGGTGCAAGGGTTTCAAGTAGTGCCTATTTCCAGGTTTTCACCACTTGACAGATTTTCTCAGGACTTTTTTCAATTTTTTGGTATTTTAATTTTAATTTTAATTTTTTTTTTTTGTGATACATCAAAGCACCTATTGCTAGGTTTTCACTAAGAAGATCTTTTTTTCAAGACATTTTCTAATTTTTAGGATTTTTTCAGCATCATATATGATTTTTTGGATTTTTTAGAATAATTTAGAGGTCACTAGTTCTCAAGCAAGATCACATCATTTTCTCCCAATGTCTAGCAAGGTATAGGACATGATGGAGGAGAAAGTTGGTAGATAGACAAAGATGGATAAGAAAGGAGTATGAAGCAAGTGAAAGTGATCCTCAAGGATGCACTCCTCAAGAGTACCCAAGCTAGGGAAAGAGGTGAAATAGTCATATGAAGCATGTTTTGGATAAGCAATGGAAGTAATGAGAAAGATAGCATGTAGGATAAGCAGTGAAGCCAACAAGTGAGATAGAATAAAGTGTGTAGTCCAAGAGAGTAGACATGTCAAGAGGCCTATGAGAACCATGTTTCATTTATTATGATCAAGATCAAGGGGTCAACTAGATAGTATAGCAATGGGATAGAGAAATAAGAATAAAGCTCAAGATAGAGGCTATGAGTGAATGGGAGAGCACAATAGAAAATCTTGTGGATAAGATAGCCAATATAGCTTAACATTGTCAAGATCAAAGAGAGAAGAGGGGATAGATGGATGGTGGAAGAACTACGCATGATGCCTGTTTGCTAGGTTTTCATCATGGTACTTATCTAAGGTGCCACAAGAAGTAGTTTTCACCATAGGATAAATTTATTTCTCTTTACTTTTGCTACCAAGGCGCCACAAGAAGTGGTTTTCACTGAGGCAAATTTTCATTTTTTTCATTTTTTCTATTTTTTCTATTTTTTTTTTTTTTTTTTTGAATTTTTAGAAAGAGCTCAAGCTTTTTGAATTTAGATAGTGCTCCTATAGGAAAGATAAGCCATGATAAACCAAGACCATAGAAAGGTATGCTCAAAGATTTTGATAGGGTGATGAAAGAGAAATGGTAGTAGAAAGAGTATATGGAGGATAAGAGTTCATGTATGGAAAGTAAGTGTAAGCTTTAGAGGATTTCATGAGGATAGCTGAAATATTGGAGAAGATCAACATTGACACACACCTTGAAGGGTATTGGAATGATGGAGGAATCATGGATGAAGTAGCTTGAAGTTTAGATGTATGAGGTGGTAGAAGATATTTGGAAAAAAGTGGAGTGGAAGGCTTTGGAATATTTTTGGAAGAAGATGGAATGGAAGCCTTTGGAAGCTTGAATGTCAACTTTGAAGTATTTTCAATATTCAAGTCTTTTAAAAGAGACTTGGGAATCCATATAGCTTTAGATTTTGCTTTGGATACTTCAAAACACATTTCTTCAATAATGGGTTTAGGAACCCATATTTTCTTTGATTTAGCTTTTTTAATAGTGGACCTTTGCAGTCTCTTTTGTGCTTTCTCCTTCTTAGAATTCACATGTTGATTAGATGAGACATAGTGATCTTCATTTTTCAATGGATTCTTATGTTTATTCTCACTTCCAAAGGACTTGGGATTTGTGGATGAGTAAGGCTGATATGACTGGTTTAGGTGGATAGATGGGTCAAAAGTCATCAAGGATGAGTGTCTTTGTTGATCTTGAGGTATGATGGGAGAGCTAGGGAATGAGCTAGGAGTGAATGTAGGAGATGGAGGAACATAAGGCCCCAATATGGATGGATGGTTTGAATGCTTTAGCTTAGATGGATAAGGACCAAGGATAGATTTAGAAGATGCAAATGGATAGTGGGAAGGGATATCAACATCTTTAGAATGAGCAACATGGTCAAAGCCATCAATAGACTCATAAGTACCTTTGATAGGAACAACATTTTTAATAGAAGAACTTGAAGCTTGAGCACAATTTTGAAGTGGATATGGAGAAGTAGAACATGAGGGGATGCTTTGATCTTGACAAGTAGCTTTGGATAGCATATGAAGAGAACTTTTCTCATAATTTTCAGTAAGCTCGAGGGAGATGATGGAAGTGGTATCTTCATCATACTTAGGAGGTGGAAAAGATATAGAATATGGAGGGGAAAAATCTTGAAAGAGATGAAAGGGTGCTTGATCTTGATCTTTCTTGACATTTATAGCTTTTTCTTTTTGAGAGTCCTCTTGACATGGAGCCACTTCTAAGGACAAGGGAGAATGAAGATTGAATAGAATAGTGCTTGGATTAGGTATAGTAGTGCATGAAGGTTGAGGATGTTTAGGATTAGTAGCATGGAAAAGGTTTGCAGCCAAGTGAAGGTTAGCTTGAGTTTCTTTTAGAGGTAGCCCTTTAAGATACATGTAGTCAATGTGGAAACTATTAGGTTCTTTATTTGATGGAGGCATGTTGGAAATATTTGAAGTGTTGGGAGATGCATGAGTGTTGGAAGAAGTGGAGGTATCAAGGAAACCATCACTAGACATAGGTTCATTAATATGATCTTGCTCAAGAGAAGTATCCTTAGCACATGAGTCACTAGAGGTTCCAAGATCAATAATCTCATCATCAATGAGATCTTGGATTTTATGTTTCAGCTCTATACAATTAGAAGTAGCATGGTCATTAGATCGATGATAGGCACAATAGGTATCCAAGAATGGGTTTCCATATGAGCTAGACTTAGGCAACATGATGAGCTTGGTGTCAAGAAGTGTTCTCAAAATGTCATCATAAGAATTCCCCAAGGGAGTAAAATTTCTCTCAAAAGTATGTCTAGAGTCCTTTGGTTGTTTCTCAAGTGAATAGAATGCATTCATGTCTTCATCATTATCTTCATCAAAGATAGGTCCATCATGAAATTTTGTCATAGGCTCAAGTGCTTGTTCTCTACAAAGGTCTTTAGATCTAGAAGATGAAGACATTTGATGTCTTGAAGTAGAGCATGTAGACCTAGAAGAAGAGGATGACCTCAAAGAAGGTGACTCACATGCATGTAAAGACCTTAAGGAAGATTCATGTAATGATGCAATCTTCTCCTCCAACCTTTTCTCAAGTTTAGACTTCATTTCTATCATGCGCTTAGAGAGATGAAGGTAAGAAAGATCATTTGTCTCTTCTAGTTCTTTGTATTGTGCATATAGATCTTGAAACTCTTTAGTGACATGGAGGATATCATGATCATCTAGATTCAGTTGAAGTTTGGTAGCACAAGGTTTAGATCCCATAGTTTTAGATGCAAAGCCAAGCATAAAATAGTCTAGAAGATAACTTGATGTTGAAACTATAGGAGGTAGAGTGTTCACTTGTCAAGATAGCAGAGAGAGATTAAAGTGACTTGTCAAACAATATGTCCAAGAAACTTACAACATGAATGACTCAAGTCAATAGCTAGGCAAGATGCCCAAATAGCCAAATAGATAGAGCAAGAAGGGTGACAAGTGAACAACTCTCCAACCCAAGAGTGTAGTCAAGAAATCAAGGAAACCATTTCAGAAAAAGGATAACTAGCAAGCAAACATAGACCATGAAGACAAAAAGACCAAGAGCACTAAGACCAAAGAGCCACTTTAAGCATGTTCAAAAACTAGAGACATAGCAAATCAAAGTCAAATGATGAGACTCCCCTTAGCAAGCAACACAAGAAAATGTTTGCATTTGATGTTTTGACTTGGTTGACAAAGTTTGACAATAGTTGATAGCATAACAAGTTTGATGTTCAAAATTAATTTCTTTCCAAGCAAGATAGTGACACATGGAGTAGTCTTCAAACAATCAAGCAAGGGACAAAGCAACCTTGCATCATACAAGCATATGTGACGTCTCAAAAGAATTCCCTAGAATTATCATCATGTGTATTCCACGGTGGGCGCCAAAAATGTACACTCGAAAGTGTCCCACTCTAAACCCTTCTATCCAAACGATTCCATGAGATTGGAATGTTCGGATGCCGGCTTAGAGCTCCCTATCCACGGAGTGCAAGAGAGTATATTTTAAGAATAAGAAGGCTCTCAAATGAGCCTTAGAGATACTCTTCTTGCTAGTAAACTATGCAATGGGAGGTTCCAAAGACAAGATGCAAGAATGCAAATGTCCCAAGGAGTTCCTCAAGAACGCAATGCAACTAAAGATTAACCTAGAATGAATATGAAAAATGCAGCTATTCTAAGCATGGATGAGAGTGTTACAATACCATTAATAAGCTATGTGAGATAGATTATTGCAAAATAGAAGCTAAAATAACATGCAACATGAATCTAAGCTAAAATGCTATGGTATGAGAGAATGTAGACAAGAAATAGAAGTTCTCCACAAAGCTCCAAAGAAACTTGTTAGAAAACCTGCAGCATAACAATATTCAAAAGATGGATCGATTGAGGGGGAAAGCTCTCTCCCTTTTAAAGATGTATGGATGGTAGAGATCAAGATGAAGATGGTGGATGATCAACGGTGGAATTTGAAAATAGGAGTGATCCATGTGCACACACAAATCAACCAATAGGAGATAAGTTAACTTGTCATATAAGACAAAAGTCACAAAGCCTTTTCTTTTAATTGCAAAATAGAAAAAGGACTTTATGTGTGCACTTTAAGTGGGTTAGAAGAATGGGGTCTTTTATTTAATTAAAAGGGGACATGTTCTTTTAATCAAATAATGAACTTAGGATAGCATAGTCAAACTATATGTTATAATCAAATAAATTGATTATTTGCAATTTGGCTTAGGTAAGTGATTAAATTAATTTAGCCAAAATGTTGAAAAGGGGGCTAATAGTCTAGATGACCATTTTTAGGTGATTACACCTCCAGCTCATCATCCTTATCCTCCATCTAGTTCACAAAATTCAAGGTAACAAACTTGTTAGCTTAGATCTGGCAAATCTTTGACTTTTCAAATAATGCAATAGCTTGACATTATTAAAATTTTGGTGCTCAGCACATACTATGTTACTCAACACAACCTATGTTTTACTAACACTCAACATCTACTATGGATTCAATGGGAATCAACTAAATTTTACTGATGCTTGGCTCCTTCTATTTCACTTGGCACACACTAGATTTTGCATTTGCTCGGTATGAACTAGCTTGCTTGGCACCCACTAATGAACTTAGTCAAGCTTTGCAGACAAATTTGTTACAATTTATTCTTCTATATTTTCTGAGTGTAGCCAATATCTATATCTTCAAGTATACTATAAATTCATCATTTTATCATTGTCTTAACTAGTCCTTGCACTTCTTTACAAAACCATAACTGAACCTTTCCCTTAGATGCTTTTGTTACATCTTATTGATTAAAATCAACTAAGTGATAGTACTTGGATCATATAAGCAAATGTCATTCCAAAAAATAGTAGGTTTGACATCAGTGACAAAATAATGATTGAAAACATTCTTTATCAACAATCTCCCTCTTTACAAACAATCTTCTTTCTTCAATAATGATTTTTTCAATTAGATTTCCAACTTCTTCAAGACTTTGTTTTCACACAATTTATCATATGCTTCCCTAA
The DNA here is from genome assembly GCA_028749045.1 of Cupressus sempervirens. NCBI lineage: Eukaryota > Viridiplantae > Streptophyta > Pinopsida > Cupressales > Cupressaceae > Cupressus > Cupressus sempervirens. The sequence goes on from CM053791.1 coordinate 315,527,094, forward strand.
TCTCCATATCTCCAATGACTACTAGCATAATATCCATATCTACTAATTGGACTTCAAATGGCTCTTTCTCCTGAGGTTTCCTAGAACTAGAGGCTATTTCTTCAAACTAGAGTTTAAACACAAAGAAATTTTTAAATCATGTAGCCTGACACTAGTGTAAACACCTTGGATTTGAAGAATCTATGTTGAATCTTTGTAGAAATCTACTCAAATGCTCAAAATTTTGCTCAAAAATCATTTTTCAGTCTTCTTCATCTTTTCTCTTTATTTGTGATGGTGAAAAATGATTCAAAATGTGAACATATACCCTAATTTCATAGCATTTAATGCTTAGTGCATTTACAACTATCCAGTTGGCTCCTTAAGCAATTCTATTTTACTCAGCTTCCATTGTCTTTTTAACACTTGGCATACACTAAAGTTTCCCTTACACAACTTCAACTAAAATTTCCCTTCGCTCGACATCCACTACTAACTTGGTTGCAAATAATCATTTAGCTTCTACTAACTTTGGTAGACAACTTGACATGTATTAGATCTTTTACTCAACTTCTGAAGGTAACTTGGTAACACTTGTGAAAATTTGAAATTTTAACTTTGCATCTCTATTCATGTTGATCTTTCCTTTTTAAAACTTACTTGTCTTGGAGCTAATGTATGATAAAACTTTGTATATTAGTTCCACATACCTTCTTTTACTTAGTTAGATGAAGTGTGACCACTCGACCACTTGACCTTTTGGGTGAAGTGATCCCTTCATTGGATGTACTACTTCCATATTTCTTCTTCCATCTTTTATTCATCTCTCCTTTAATGTGTTCAACATCTACCTTTCCTTTTCCTTTGTTTAACTTTGAGTTGGGTGCCTTTAACCTTGTTGGGCAATTTCTACTGACATGACTAGTATTCAAACAACTAAAGCATGTAGTTTTTCTCAACCATCTACTGTAATTTCCACTAAAATGTGTTCTTATGTAGTTTTCAGGGATGTGTCCATATTCTTGATAGTAGTGATAGTTATGCCTAGTGTTGTAGTCCCAATTGTAGTGATGTCCATGATTGTTTGACCTTGTTGGTTGATTAGGTGTCCACATAGGCTTTGATTTGCATTCAAAAGATCTATGTCCATACTTCTTGCAATTGTAGTAGTGACCTTCAAATCTTGGTATTTTTTGATGGTTCTAGTCTTGCAGTCATATGCTTGATGTCCTTGCTTGTTGCACTTATGATAGTGACCCATGTTCTTAGGTTTGTCATACTAATGGGCATTCTTACTCCTACACACATTAGAGGTATGTCATTTTTTACCACAAAAAAGAAAAATGGGTTTAGTGTTCTTACCTTTGTCACTTCTTTCTTTTGCAGTCTTGGATGATTCTCCTTTTTCAATGCTAGTGTATCCTAGTCCTGAAGTATCATTGTTGGCTCTTGGTGATTTTAGTGGCTGTTCAAAGTACTTGATAGCTTCATTGGGCTTGTTGAAGTTGTTTGCAATCTCCTCTCTTTTTAGGTCATTTTGTAGTTGTTCATTTTGCATATTCAGTGTGGAGATCTCAATGTCCTTGACATTTAGCTCATAACGTGCATTCATCATCTAACCTAGGGTGTCTAGCTACATGATGGAAATTCTTGCAAGCTCAATTGAGTTTTCTTCCAACTTGTTAGCAAGATTTCTCTTGTCCCCTTCTATCATAGCCTTATCTTTAATGGCTCTTTTCTTCTATTCAATCACTTCACAAAGCATCATGGCTCGAGATTCTTGTTTTGGCTTGAGAGTTTTGATCTCTTCTGCTTGAGATCTATTTTTCTCCATTAGGTTTGCTATTGCTGCATCAAACTCTTTGGAATCTCCATTTTCAAATAATTTTTAGGTGTCAATCTCCTTGTATTGTCTATCATTCTCAGCTATGGCAATCTCTCTTCTTCTCTTTAAGGATTTCCTCAATTCTTCCCCGGCTTCTTCCAAAGTATGTAGAATGAGTTGTATATCAATCACCTAGTTTTCTATGATCTTCTCAAGTTTTTAGACTTCCATTTCTAGATCTTTTTCTCCAAGTTGTAAGGCTTCTCCCTATAAGAACTCAACTTTGATACCAATTGTTAGAATTTACCAGTGGGAAGATTTACTTCTGAGAGGTGGGGGAATCAAAAGTAAAAGTATTTAACCTCTAAAAATTTTAACTAATATTATTCACATGCATATAACATCTCTAATAAAATGAAAGTAAAGACATGCATGAAAATAGATAACACAAGATTTAGTTACCTAGAAACCCTCCAAAATGAGAAGGTAAAACTAGGGTGGGGATGACACCTACAAATTATCACTAAAACAATATGTAACTGGTTAATGTTACAAAGTTTGCACCATCAACAATGGTCTACCCTATAAAAGGCCTACCCTATTAAAGGCTTTATACCCTATTAAAAGTGACCTATATAAAGAATTTACAAACACTCACTTGGAATGTTACCCTGTTAAAAGATTTACAACCTTGTTAAGGATCTACAATATAGCTATTAAGCCAACCTATCATCATAGGATTTTGATTCTCCTAATACAATGGTTAGAAAGTATAGTATAATGATTTGATCCAATGACTTACAATCTTCAATTGATGATTCCAAATTCTTGTTCTGCTCAATCTGATTTGATCATTCCTGATTTGATAACTCTTTGTTCCTAGTAATTATGCTTTATTCTAATCAACTTGATTCTACAGTGCTTCTCTTTCCTCTAAATCCTTGCACCCCTTAAAACTTTGCTAACATGCATTCCTATATGACTTCCCCTCGACTCCTTAACTCTAAATTATGGGGTATCAACCTCCTTTTAAAGGCTTTGAGGAGTTAGGGTTAGGTATGAATCTACAATCGATATTCATCCATCTTTTCCTACTCAAATATTTACACTTTTCCTATTGGTTGCTTGGTTTCTCCATTTTTCTAATTGGCTGCATGCTAATTACATAGGGAATGTAAAATATTTGATCTTATCTTTTAGATCCTTTGAGATTCATCTTGAGTTGGCTCAAAAATAGTTTACATGTGAGTTTGTGAAGATACAAACTCATATGTTGATTTTGTGTTAGTTAGTACTTATTGATTACTTATGCTCATCACATATAGCATTTCTATCTTGCTAAGCTCCTATAATAACTCTATCTCACTCAACATCTATACTTTTCTTGGCACCTATAGTGACTTGACACCCATATTGACTCTATCTCACTCGACATCTATACTTTTCTCAGCACCTATAGTGAATCGGCACTTGAAACTTTCTCAGCACTTGAAGTTTACTTGGCACCAATTGAATTGTTGGCTTGACATATACTATAGCTCAGCATCTATATCATACTCGACATCAACCTTAGAATTTTCTTAAGTGTGTTGACACTCAATTGTCAAAACCAATTTGAGACCAACAGTACATAGGATCAAATAATGAATACATAGCTCACTCCTTCAAACCAAGAAAGTAATAGAACTAACATAACCCCCCTATAATGCTAAGTGGCAAGGCACAAACACTAAAACTAAATGCAATATTTCATACAAAGAGAAGAACCAGGAACATTGAGAGCACAAAATAAATACAAACACTTATTATGGCACGTGCCATTGACACATTATGAGCCTAATGTCATGGAAGGAACACTTACTTAACAAAGGAAGATGGAAAATATGGCCAACATGAAACACCCCAAGAAACTTTATAATATAGTGTGAGTACAACAAAACACAAAGATATGAAAGATCCCAAAATGTAATAGAGTGACACTTTATTTCAATGTGTTTCCCAAGACATTACAACAAGATGTCAACAAAGATAAAAATAGGCATAAGGTTGATGCAATAGATAGCACAACCCATGAAAAATCATCTAAAGCAACAAAATTGATATCCAAACCTAAAACAACCAAAATATCCACTAGAATGCAAAATAAAAATAAAAAAATAGAATGGGATGTACCTGGAGTAAAATATGGAAAATATAATGTCTCAAGATATGTGTCTTGTAGTACAATATAGAACCTCTAACTTTGACTACATAAAATAGAAACTAAACAACATCAAAAATCCAAATAAATTGCACCATCATGACAGGCTTGGAACTAGCTTTTCGATGATGTTTTGTTTGCAAAAAATGGAGTTTGGATGAGCAAGTTATGGCCAAAAAACTATATGTAGGTCAAAGAAGCATTGTAAATTTAATAAAGGAATTATCTTGGGATCCATGCCAAAATGAATTGAAAAGTGTGCCCATTAGCACCCAAAAATTACCTCAAGCATCATGTTAGTTTTTTACCGAAATTATCTCAATTTCTGTGCCAAAAATTTAGACTCATGTGCCAAAAATGTTGATTTATATGCAAAAAATCTCAATTTGGGTGCCAAAAAAGCTTGATTTGCCAAAAAAAAATCAAATTTTGTGCTCAAAACATATTGAATTTTGTAATAAAAATCTCAATTTCTATGGCAAAAGAATATGATTTTCATATCAAAAAATCTTGATCAATTTGCAAAAAAAAAAATTAAAATTTCACCTTGAGAGATGTGCCCAATTTGGAAGCAATATTATTTTACCTCATATTCTAGCTATGTCAAAATTGGACAAATTTTATATGAAAATAGGTGTTTTTGGGTGCTCTAAGCTCAATGGTGATGTCCGTTTGGGCTCAAAGTGACCCAAAAATCAACAAACCCCCAAATTCAATACAAAATAACTCTAAAAAATGAAACCCTCTAAAAGAAAAAACATAGATCTAAAAACCAAGCCAAACCTCTCATAAACAAATTTGGGGCATGAAGATCTAGAGCTCTAATACTGTGTTGAAGTTGATGAAAGATCAACCCCATAGCTCTCAAGAATCACCTGCATGCAAACACCTTCCATAGAAGAGAGAATCAAAAGGATATGGATGTTGAAATTACTAGATCCATAGATGATACATTCTTGATGAGCAAAAAGTGAAATTGTTATATCAAATGTGAATTAATTAATTACAAAGAGACCAATTCTTATAAAAGGAGATCAAAACCCTAGTAGGCAAAACCTAGGTTGCATGATAATAATTAATTATTATATGCATATAGTTTAGTTGTAGTAAACTAGAGATAATAAATGACTTAATAATTAAATCAAAATGATTTAACTAAAAAGGCAATATCTTATTACTCTAACAACCCCAAGCACTCCACCAAAGATGCCATAAGTGGGTAGAAAAAGAACAATGGAAGAAGAGATGAAAGATAGACTCCTCTCCATAACCACATAGCACACAAAAAGATGGGCCTTAAAGTATATGTTTACAAAGATTATTCCACTTAAGACACTAGTTGTGAGCCACCAACCATATGAAGAAATTACATTTGGACCAAGAAAACTTATTCCAAGATTGTTTCCACCAAGGGACCCCAACATCCCCTAAGATTTTTTTAGTAATCTCCTGGTACCCAATAGAAATAGAATATTTACTAGATAGGGTACCACACCAAGCCAAAATATTTGGCACTAGTAGAGAGCAACACTCCCTAGAAGCCAAAATCCTATAAAGCTCCTAGCAATCCACATCTAGACCCTAGGGAGGCCAATCTGAAGAGTGCTTCCATCTATATCTAGTAGTAAGACCCAACAAATAAGGAGTTTTATAATGAACCACTTTATCTCATCTAGCAGCAAGAAAAATAATCACACAGAGTTTGAAGATGACCTGGTAAATAGATAAGATGGGAGGGTTCCCATCCCAAGCATCAGACCAAAACAAAGCCTCAGAGCCTCCCTTACATATCAGGAAAAGGCCTCTCTTAATCAATTGAGCTTTATAGACCATGTGGGGTTCTATTTTTATTTTGAATTATTTTTAGAATTTATTTTTTCTGATTGGTTCTTTATAATCTTTCTATCAATAGTTAGTTTTATTGGTTCATTAAAAGAAATTTCTAAAAATAGTTTGACTTCCCACCCACGAGTAAAACATTTCAAATTTCCATTGAAATCTAATATCTCAATCTAAGATTCATGCAAAGATTTGAATTTATTTACTTGAAATTCTATTTTATTTTAATATATTATTTAAAAAATAAATATTAAATTAAATTTCAAATCTTTAAAGTAATATTTAATAATAATAGTGGTAAACATTTTAATCAAACTAAATATTTAAAATTATTAATAAGAATAATTAATATTCATATGTTCACTTTAATATTTTTAACTTTGAGTTAATATTTTGATCTTCACACATGTTAAACTTGAATACATATGAATAATAAGGGAGTAGGGTTTGAAAAATTATAGCACATTTAATAGTGTAATAATTTTATTAATAAGAATACATGAAAATAGTAATATAACATTTTTATACTTTAAAAATTCTAAATATAATTAAAACTAAATAGGTTCCATAAATTAGAACATATATTTTTGATATCAATTCTTTAATACACACACACACACACACACACACATATATATATATATATATAATTATAATTATAATTATAATTTTCCAATAGCAAAATGTAATTAAAATGAATCATATTTTTAAAAAGTTAAAAATGTAAATTAATAAAAATAATTACTCAAAAAAAAAAATGATTGATTTTCATGTGAGAATTTAAAATGGGATGGGCTAATCTCCATGCAGACAAAACAAAGTCAAACTTTTTTTCCCCAATTTTTAGTTATTTTCATATCATAAAGATCAAATGCTGAAATTTCATATGACCCTAATTTTTATCACTCTTTATAGTTCACGATGTCCCAAATTTGATAATTGTAATTCTTTTTTATCTCCTCCTTCGTATATCCTAGAAAATTATGTATATGAAAAAAAATATATTAAAAGTGATATTATGTAATTTTAAAATATATTATATATTTATTAATAAGTTTAATATATTTGATATACTTATAAATCAAAGATACAAATAAGAGATACATATGCCTCAAGTGAAATACATGTGACTTACTATTTGCAAACTAGAGTTTTGGTTCCTTATATTTTATAATTATCAAATTTTCTTATTGCATAACTATTTCAAATTTAAGATCTTTTAAACTGCATGGAAAACATGGCAGTGTAGACAAGGCATAAGGATTCCATTGTAGAATGTTAGACACACACTGTATGCAACAATAAGATATCGAAGGACAAACATGACAAATGACTTCCCAATATTGCCAGGTCAATTTAAGAGAAGGTGTAATGTCAAAATGTTTATCAGTGTCCTTCTAGCATGTTTTGAAATGGAGGCTTGGAAAAATTATCTTAAGGAGAAGACCATGATTTTTGGCAAAAGTTGTAATTACAAATTTATTTGTCTAGCATAGACATTGTGGAATGCCATCTAATTTAATAGATAAGAAGCATCAAAATATTTTGGCATGTTGAAATATTGTTATTTGATTTAACATATGTTAGATGTCTTTTGCGCAATGTGTTTTGCATGTAATTTTGCATATAAGTAAGTACCTTAGAGAAAATTAGCAAGTTGCTAGAATTGATGGCACAATGCAGTTACACAATGTGAAGTGTCTAGCTTTCCAACACTATCGAAGTAGCCCATTTAGCAACATAAATTAGTCCCTTCTTTTCATCCACTACAAAGGAAAATCCTACACCATTTTGGCTTTCTAGCAAAGGAATATCTTTAGGTTGAACATATTAATAATTTGGGATTCTTCTAGACATCCTATATCAAAAAATTTCAAGAAATCTAGGTTGTTCTAGGAATCTGGATTTAATTTTAGTGCGATGACGACATTGGGATCTGATTTTTTATTATTTTTAAGAAAATTTCATTTTTTTCATTGCCCTGACCAATAGAAATAAGAAAAATCATAATTTTCAATTAATAAAAATAATATTAATAATCAATTGTAAAGTTTTTTGTTCAATACAATTTAATACTTCGCTCCTATGGTTGGTCAATGTAGTCAAATATATTTTTTGGAATCACATAATTCGATTCCATTACTTTCCTATAGTAGGTATGAACTAACAAGGTAACATATTGGATTGATAAAGAAAAGATGACTTCTTTTCTCTTAAGATATCATTCAATTTTGTATAGTAATTTATGAAAAATAATATTATATTTAATAGTTTGGTTGAATCAATTAATGGTTTTTTATTATGTGATATTAATAGTTTTATAAAATTTTAGGTACATTGAGATTTTTATACTCCATAAAGTATCCATTAGATTCAATACAATTATAAGATATTTGTTTGAAATAAAAGCTATTTCTATTGTTTTCTCAGATAAATCTAGTCATTTTGTTCTTCATGCCCTATAAATAAATGAGTTAGTATAGAAGATGGATGGTTGTAGAAGAGGTGCCATTTTCATTCAACATGGAATTCTAACAATGTGTGAAAGAGAGCGAGTCGTCTAATCCTCTCCATTTACTCCAACTTCTCAATGATAATTTGGAGATTGAATTCTAGGAGGTACCAGAGGAGGCAAAGAAGATAGTCCATTGCCTCTTCAAGCCCTACAAATCAATTTGTTCAGAATGTAATTTTGGAGAGGCTAAATACCACTATATAAATAACAAAACTAAATGCAGGTCTCCTCAACTAGTGTTTCAATACCCTAATTGTAGGCACTCCTTTCCAATTGGTGTAATAAAGAGGAGGTTAAAAAATGAGAGACCATTTCAACCAGTTCCAACAAAAGAAATCAATTCCCAGTTTGACAAGGGAGATGCCAAAGATTGCTTTCATTGTGATGGTCTTGATTCATACATCATATCTATGGATTACTCTACATAGATTGTAGATGAAGAAGAATCTCTTTTCATCCCCAAAATTTTCCAAGAATATAATGAGAAACATGACTCTGAGTGGGAACATGAGTTCATAGTACATGCTCAGTTTAATAGATCACAAATTCAACTCCCTTCTGATTGAGTTCAAACAATAAGAATGTAGATCAAAATTAGGAAGTTTTATATATTAGTTTAGCAGCAATTCTCTCATTTTAAAATATTTGCAGCTAACTTTCCAAGTGAGAAATTCATGAGGACATCCTCTAATATTGATGTCCAATGCTCTTGTTTTGTCTACAGAAGAAATTGAAATAAAGATGAGGAAATTGTTGGCTAGAGATATATGTTATGAAAATCTATTGCTAAATACTAGATGGGTTCATGGAAAGATTTAGCATATCAATAATTTTCAATTTCTAATGATTTTTCTTGAGAATTTTGTCTGAACCTTGTAGGATTTTTTTGGAAAACTCTAGAAATTTTTTAGAAAATTCTAGAATTTGTTTGTGGTAGTTTTCCACATGTTTATGAGTTGGAAAAGGTGAATGATTTTTTAAAAATGTGTCTAGTTTCTAGAAAAATGTAGAAGGGTTATTTTTAGAGTGTAAACAAATCATTATATGACTTTTATGGCAGTCTAAACTAGAGGACAAAATTATGGATGAAAATGGTATTCTTGGAGTTACGAATGGCAAGTGGGTAATATGTGGCATGGTTTTTTTGCCCATGGTTTTGTAAGACCACAAATGATTTCCAAGCAGAAAATCACTATAAAAGGAGGGCTTGAGGAGGTGTTTAAATTATTGAGTTCGGTTTGCAACATTACTGCTAGAAGGATTCTCTTTGAGTCTGAATCCAAGTTTGAGTTATGGTGATGTGCTCCTATAAGTACTTGCATTACAAGTGTATTATAATCTTCTTGATTTGAGAATACATTGTGCAAGTTTTGGAGGGTGGGATTTTTCTTGTAAAAGAGTTTCCCCATGGTAATTATTGTGTTATGTGTTCATTGTTATTTTGATTAAGTTATTATGCATTTCTTGAGATCTCTACAATAGTTAGTTGAATTTGCATAATTGTCCTTTCAAGATTAGTGTAGGAAGTGATTTTGTGCACCTTTGCTTCCTTACAAGTGGTATCATAGCCTAGCCATTTTTGGTTCTATTCATTGGGTACAGGGGTTTTTTGAGCTAATCAAGGTTTGAATGGGAGCTTGTGTAGAGGTTTTTTATTTTTGTGTTGCAATATTACAAAGATGGTAAGCACATTAGGGAGGATTGATGTAGAGAAGTTTTTTATGGTAAAAAATTTAAAATGTGGAAGCTGAAGATGGAAGATCTATTGATTGATTGGGATCTATGTGATATAGTTGATGAAAAGAAGCTAAGGCCTACAGATCCAACTTCAGTCGCAAAATATGATGTGAGAGACAAAAAAGATAAAAGTCTCATTAGATTGTGTCTTGCAGAACCTATACTAATTAATTTCCATGAAGAACCTACCACAAAGAAGCTTTTGAAGAAGTTAAGTGAGATCTATCAAGTAAAATCACTTGTAAACAAGATTTTTTTGAGGAAAAAGTTGTACTCCTTGATAATGGAAGAAGGTGGATGGATTTCTAAGCATTTTGAAAGTTTTAATATGTTGGTGACTAAGTTGACCTTAGTTGGGGTGTGGATGGATGAAGAAGAAAGGTTCCAAATATTGCTATATTTGTTGCCAGACTCATGGGACAACCTTTTCATGGTCATAGGGAGCACTTCAATTGTCTTCAAGATGGAAGATGTTGTTGGTTCTCTACTTTCTAATGAGATGAGAAGGAAGGTCTCTCTGAATGCCAAAGAGGCTTTGAGTATTCAAGGAAGACCAAAGGAAAGAGGCAAGAACAAGAAGCAACATGGTTGTTCTAAGTCCAAGAATAAGGGGAGATCAAAATCTCATGGTAAGTCCAAGGTGATCTATTGGAATTGTGGCAAACCTGGACACTTCCAAAAGGACTGTAAAGGGGAAAAACAAAAAATAGAAGCAAGATTTTGATTCTAAGTCCCAGAAGGAAGATAGAGATGCTTTCATCCTAGCCTTAGCCACTCACATAGGCAACAATGCATGGTTGATAGACTCAGGTGCATCTTTTCAAATGACTCCTAATAGAAATTGGTTTAGTAAATATGAAAAGTTTGATGGTGGTAAGGTGTATTTGGGTGATAATTGAATTCTTGATATTGTTAGTTGTGGAAGTATTCATGTGATTTTTGATGGTAGAATTAGAAGATATGATGGTGTCTTGCATATCCTAAGACTAGTGAGGAATTTTTTTATATATTAGCAAACTAATAGATGCAAGTGTGCATGTACAATTTTTTGAAGTAGGTGTGAAAATGGTGAGAGGTGCTATGGTAATAGCAAGAGGAAGCAGATTGGGTATATTGCACTAGCTTGATGCAAGCATGGTTGAGTGCAATAGTACTTCTGATAAGACTGCGAAGATGACTACTTTATTGGAGAGGGTTTCTCTTTCAATAGATGGTCATGGTTTTTGGGTACCCAAGGGTGCTCTATCTACTAAATCAAAGTTACCTGCAAAGAAGACTATGTTATGGTGCTAGAGACTTGGCCACATAGGTGAGAAAGGTTTACAAACCTTAAAGAACAAAAACCTTGTTGATGGGTTGAATGATTGCAATCTTGATTTTGATTTTTGTAAGCATTGTATCTATGGTAAACAAAACTACATTCAATTTTACTCAAGTTCTCATAAGGCCTCATGTATTTTGGAACTAAACTATTCAGATGCATTTGGTCTAGTTGATGTTCCTTCTATTGGTAGATCAATTTATTATGTTTTCTTCATTAATGATTTTAATAGAAGAACATGGGTTTACTTTATTAGAAGTAAAGCTGAGTTTTCAATCATTTCAAATAATTTAAAGCAATGGTTAACTTGAAGACTGGAAAGAAGATAAAGCCTTTGAGAACTCATAATGGTGATGAATATTACTCCAATATTAAAAGAGAGAAGACAATTCTGTATTCTCCACAATAGAATGGAGTTTCAAAAAGAATGAACAAGACCTTGATGGAGAAGGTTGGGAGTATGCAGAGTGGAGCTGGATTGGAACAAAAATTTTGGACCGAAGCTTTAGCCACTATCAACTACCTAATAAATAGGTCTCCTACATTAGCTCTTGTTGATAAGATCTCAATGAAAGCATGGTTAGGCCATAAGCCTTTACTTAGACATTTGAGAGTTTTTGGTTGTGGGGCATATGCTCATGTGCCAAAGGAGAAGCAAACAAAATTGGACAACAAAGCTATCAAATGTATCTTTGTTGGATATAGTTATGGTGTGAAAGGATACAAGCTTTGGGATCCTATTGCATAAAAGGTATTTTATTCTAGAAGTGTTATTTTTAGAAAAATAGAGCCTTCTTTTGTTATAGTGCATCCAAAACAAATAAAAGAAAAGAAAGATGCGATTCAACTTCCTACTACACCTGAGAAAGTTGAATCAAGGCCCTTAGAATGAAAAGTTATTGAAGAGAGCTCTACAGGTTCTGAATCATCAAAGGAAGAGGGAGAACTTGATCATGAACTTGAACCTAAACCTGAACTAGATCTTGTTGAAAGGTCTAGTAGATAGAGGAAAGAAATAGAAAGGTATGGATATTCTCTTGATGGTTGGAGGTGTATATTTTCTTTGAATGCTAATATTAATGAACCAAAATCTGCAGAAGAGGATCTTGGTATGAATGATTCAGAGTCCTAGAAGATAGCAATGAAAGAAGAGATGGAAGCTATTAAGTGTTCTCTAGTGTGGAGTCTAATCAGTCCCCAAGTGGGAGATTTTTAGTTTGTGGTGCTTTGTGTTCTTTTCTGTGTGATCTATTATTTTTTTTTATTGGTTATATTTGCATGTAATTCTTATTTCTATTTGTGGTTTAATCCTAACAAGTGGTATCAGAGTGAGTTTTTTTTTTTAGTTATCCTCTATAGGAAAGTCTTACAGTTGAGTGGGAGTCTCACAGTTCAGTGGGAGTGATGGTAGATGAGGGTAAGCTGAGAGTTGACAGGTTTAATGGGTAGAACTTCCAATTATAGAATATGCAAATGGAAGACTATCTTTATCAGAAGGATTTATGGAAGCCATTAGAAGAGAAAGCCAAGAATCAAGGATCTATGTCAAATGATGAATGGGATATTTTGGATAGGAAGGTACTTGGAAGTATTTGATTATGCCTAGCACCATCAATGGCATTTAATATTACAAAAGAGAAGACAATAGAAGAGTTCATGAAAATCTTAGCGACATTATATGAAAAGCCCTCTGCTTCAAACAAGGTATTTCTCATGAAGCATTTATTTAATATGTAAATAGAAGAAGGCGGATCTATTGCAGATCATTTAAATGAATTTAATACTATTACTAGTCAGTTATCTTTTGTGAGTATCAATTTTGAAGAAGAAATTAGGGCTCTCTTGATTTTGTGTTCTTTTCTTGAAAGCTGGAATAACTTGGTAATGGCTGTGAGTAATTCTATTCCTAGGTCTAGTACCCTAAAATATGATGATGTGATTGGTTTTATTTTGAGTGATGAAACTTGAAGAAAATCCTTAGGTGGATCTACACCAGAAAGTGCTTTGAATGCACAAAGTAGAGGCATAACGACTAAGAGAGGAAGTAACTCTAGAAATTGTGAGAAATCAAGAGGAAAATCAAAGGGGAGGAGATCTCAATTGAGAGGTATAAATGACTACTAGTACTATGGTAAACTAGGTCATAAAAAGAAAGATTGCTAGAATCAAAAGAAAAATGAAGGAGATAAACCAGATGGAGACAAGGAGGCAAATGTGGTAAGTAAAAAATTCGAAGAGGTTTCTTTGCTTCTACCTTTAGAAAGTGTTGATGATTCATGGGTTTTAGATTTTGGTACTTCATTCCATGCTACACCTCATAGAGGTTATTTCATGGATTATGTCCAAGGGGATTTTGGGCTTGTTTATTTGGAGGATAATGAACCCTATCAAATTGTTGGAAAGGGAAAAATTAAGATTAAGTTGTAGAATGGGAATCATTGGCTACTACATGAGTTAAGACATGTTCCAAGGTTGAGTAGGAATTTAATTTCAGTAGGACAACTCAGTGATGAGGGTTGTGTAGTTACTTTTAATGATAAAAATTGGAAGGTTTCAAAAGGTTCCCTTGTAGTAGCAAAAGGTGTGAAAGTAAGCATCTTATATCTTTGTATAGGTCATATTGTTCCTTCTACTTTAATTTTTTTAGAGAAAAATGAATGTTCAAGAATAGTTGCTACAGTTGAGCAGAAGAACAAATAGCTACTATAAATTTTGATACAACATTATGGCATAATAGACTTGGGCACATGAGTGAGAAAGGTATGAAAGTACTTCATTCAAAGAAAGTTCTACCAAGTTCAAAATGTGTTAATATGGATTTCTATGAAAGTTGTGTGTATGGAAAATAAAAGAGAGTGAGTTTTGTGAAGATTGGGAAGGAAAATAAAAAGGAGAAATTAGAGCTTGTGCATACCGATGTATGGGGACTGGCTTAGGTATCTTCCCTTAGTGGCTCTCATTATTATGTTACATTTATTGATGATGTAACTAGAAAAGTGTCAGTTTATTTCCTTACACAAAAATTTGATGTATTTCAAACTTTTAAGAAATGGAAATGCTTGGTTGAAAATGAGACTGGTAAGAAATTAAAATGTCTCAGATCTGATAATAGTGGTGAGTATTGCAGTCATGAATTTGAAGATTATTGCTCCACTAATTATATTCATAGATATAAACTATTTCAAGGAATCCACAGAAAAATGGAGTGGCTGAACACATAAATAGGACTATAATGGAGTGTGCAAGGAGCATGAGGTTGCATGTTTGGTTTCCCTTACACATGTGGGTAGAGGCTATCAATACTACTATATATTTGATTAATAGAGGTCTCTCTACTCCTTTGGGTTGTGGTATTCCAAAGGAAGCATGGATTAGTAAGAAGGTGAGTTATTCTTTTCTCAAAACCTTCAGCTATGCAGAATTTACTGACATAGATTCCAAAAATATAACCAAGCTAGAAGCTAAGTCAAAGAAATGTGTATTTGTTGGATATGGCATTAATGAATTTGGTTATAGGCTTTGGGATTTTAAAAATCATAAAATTTTAAGAAGTAGAGATGTCATATTCAATGAGAAAGTGTTGTACAAAGATCTGTTGTAGCAACATGAGAAGAAAGAAGATGATTATGTAGTGATGGATGATACTCCAAAAGTTGATGTTCTAGCCATTCCTCATTATTTGCAACAACAACAAAAAAAATTACCACACACACTAGTGAATTTTAGATAGTCAACAAGGCAAATTAGACCTCTAGAAAGATGTTCTCCCTCTTTGTATTCTATTTTATTAATAGACATTAGCAAACTTGAATGTTATGATGAAGCTATGCAGGTCGATACTAAGATTTAGTGGGAGTTTGCAATGAAAGAAGAAATGGATTCATTACTAAAAAATAAGAGTTGAGATTTATGCAAATTGCTTGTAGGTAAAAAGGCTTTACAAAATAAGTGGGTTTGTAGGCTAAAAGAAGAGGAAGGAGGTAAGAAAAGTTTTAGATCTAGGTTAGTTGTGAAAGGATTTGCATAGAAAAAGGGCATTGATTTTGATGAGATATTTTCTCCTATTATTAAGATGACTTCTATCCATACTTTTTTAAGTCTTGTGGCTACTAAAGATTTTCATTTTGAGTAGGTTGATGTTAAAACAACCTTCCTTCATGGTGATTTGGATGAAGATATATATATGGTTCAGCCATAGGGATTTGCAGTCAAAGGTAAGGAGAACTTAGTGTGCAAATTGAAGAAAAGTTTATATGGCTTGAAGCAAGCATCGTGGCAATGGTATCTAAAATTTGATAGTTTTATGCATGAGCATGGATACAATAGGTGTCATTCATATCATTGTGTTTATTTTAAGAGGTTGGATGATGATAGCTACATTATTTTATGTTTATATGTTGATGATATGCTTGTAGCTAGGTCTAACATGGATCACATTAAGGGGCTAAAATGCTAGTTAGCACATGCATTTTCTATGAAGGATGTTGGGGCAGCAAAAGAAATCTTTGGTGTGAAGATTTGTAGAGATAGGAAGAACAAGAAATTGATGCTATCTCAGGCTGATTATTTTGAGAAGGCGTTGGAAAATTTCTCTATGAAAAATGCTAAAGATGTCAGCACACCTTTACTTAGTCAGTTGAAGTTGACTAAGGAGATGTGTCCCAAGACATAAGAAGAGGAGGATAAGATGTCCAAGGTACCCTATGCTTTAGCTATAAGAAGCTTGATGTATGCTATGGTATGCACTAGGCTAGATATTGCACATGTAGTGGGAGTCATTAGTAGTTATATGAGTCATCTAGGAATTGAGCATTAGAATGTAGTCACATGGATTCTTAGATATTTGAGAGGAACATCCAATAAGTGTTTACACTTTGGGGGCTCTACTACGAATTTACAAAACTTTTTTGACTTAGATTTGGTAGGGGATTTTGATATCAGGTGGAGTACTACAGGTTATGTCTTTACTTTTGATGGGACAACTATGAGCTAGGTTTCTAGGTTACAAAAGGTTAATGCTTTATCCACTATCGAGGCAGAATATGTTGTTGCTACAAAGGCAGCCAAGGAGATGATATGGCTTTAGTTCTTCTTGGAAGAATTGGGACACCCTTAGAGGGATAATTATTTGTTTACAGATAGTTAGAGTGTCATTCATCTTGCAAATAATTCCACTCTGCATTCAAAGATCAAACACATACTGTTGTGATACCATTTCATTCGGTCAGTTTTGGAGGATGGACAGTTAAAGATGAATAAGATACATATAGATGAAAATCCAATAAATATGTTTACAAAGGTAGTAACAAGGAAGAATTTGAACTCCTCTTTTACTTTGTTTGGTCTTCTAGTTCGATCTAGTGGGAGCCACATGTGGTAGTGGTATTGCTATAGGATCAGTCTCCAAGTGGGAGATTGTTGTCTAGTGTGGAGTCTAATCAGTTCCCAAGTGGGAGATTATTAGTTTTTGATGCTGCTATATTTGCATGTAATTGTTATTTCTATATGTGGTTTAATCCTAGCATTAAGAGGAATGACGCATGGGACCTTGTACCATTTCTTGGAGGATAGAAGCCTGTTGGTTGTAGACAAGTGGTTGAAATAAAAGATGGGTTTAGATGGAAGCATTGAGAAGTATAAATCATGTCTGGTTGCAAAAGGTTACTCCCAAGTTGTAGGAATTGATTATGGTCAAAAAATTTCTCCTGTAGCAAAAATGACATCAATTTGATTTTTTCTTGCTATTGTAATAGCTTATGATCTAGAAGTTGAGCAGATGGATGTGAAGATAGCTTTCCTTCATGGAGATTTAGAGGAAGAAATTTATATGACACAACCAGAGCACTTTGTGAAAGGTAAAATTCATTTGGTCTATAAATTGAAGAAATCCTTGTATAGGCTAAACCAAAGTCCTAGGATGTGGTACCAAAAGTTTGATACATATGTATTGAGTTTGAGATTTTTGTGATCCAAATCTGATCACTATATATGCTACAAGTCTAATGGTGATTATTTCCTAGTTATTGCCTTATATGTTGATGACATATTGTTTATTGGCAAAGGAAAAGATTTGACTACAAAATTAAAATCTTGTCTCTCAACAAAGTTTGAAATGAAAGATCTTGGTGTAGAAAAGTACATTCTAGGAATGGAGATTGTAAGAAATAGACAAAATAGAAAGCTTTTGTTAGGCTAGAGTAAGTATGTTTTTAATATTCTAAGAAGATTCAATATGTAGGATTCTAGACCATTGAGTGTTCTTGTGACTATGGGAACAAAGCTTTCTAGCTCATAGTGTCCTTCATCCCTATTGGAGATGGAAGAGATGAGTCAAGTATTGTATCAAAGTGTTGTTGGAAGTTTGATGTATGCTATGGTCTATACAAGACCAAACATTACCCAAGCAATGGGAGTACTTTCCTATTATATGTCTAATCTAGGAAGAGCACATTGGGATGTAGTAAAAAGAGTTTTTAGATACTTGTGGGGTACTTCAAAGTACTCTATATGTTTTCATGGAATAGGATATGAGAACTCCTTGGATATTCAAGGTTATGTGGATTCAAACTGGGCTGGCAATGTTGATAGAAGAAGATCCACCAGTGCATATTTGTTTGCATTATTTGGTGGTGCAATTAGTTGGATGATAAGGTGACAAGATGTGGTTGTTTTGTTGACTATAGAGGCAAAGTATATGGTATCTACTCATGCCTACAAGGAAGCCATTTGGATTAAGAGACTATGTTTAGATATAGAATTCAAATAGGGTGCAATGCCAATTTATTGTGATAGTAAGAGTGCAATCTTCCTAGCAAAGAACCCAAAATTTCATGCCAAGACCAAGCACATTGATGTACAATATCATTTTTTGAGAGATATGGTCAAGGATGACAAGGTGAAGCTAGAGAAGGTAGAGACTTTGGTGAATTTTGTTAATGCATTAACTAAGCTCATGAGCACATAGAAGTTTAGATGGTGTTTGGAGTCTATGGGCCTCTCGGCCCCTAGCAATTAAGTCCATAAAACTATGGATCATTTGACTCTTGTAAGGTGTTGAACAAGTGAGAGAATGTTGAGAATTGTGTCTCAACCTTGAAAGCTTTTTCTAATAAACTCTAGAATTTTTAAAGAAAATTCTAGAAATTTTTTGTGGTAGTTTTCCACATGTTTATGAGTTGGAAAAGGTGTATTAGTTGTTAAAAATATGTCTAGTCTCTAGAAAAATATAGAAGGGTTGTTTTTAGAGTGTAAACAACTCCTTATATGACTTTTATGGGGGTCTAAACTAGAGGACAAAATTATGGACGAAAATGGCATTCTTGGAGTTACAAATGACAAGTGGGTAACATGTGGCATGGTTGTTTTGCCCATGGTTTTGGCCCATAGTTTTGTAAGACCACAAATGGTTTCCAAGTGGAAAATCCCTATAAAAGGAGGGCTTGTGGAGATGTTTGAATCATCGATTTTAGTTTGCAAGACTGGTGCAAGAAGGAGTCTCTCTGAATCAAAGTTCGTGTTCAAGTTGTGGTGATGTGCTCCTGTAAGAACTTGCATTGCAAATGTATTGTAATCTTCTTGATTTGAGAATACATTGTATGGGTTTTGGAGGGTGGGGTGTTTCTCCCCGAAAGGGTCTCCCCATGGTAATCATTGTGTTATGTGTTCGTTGTTATTTTGATTAAGTTATTATGCATTTCTTCAGACCTCTACAATAGTTAGTTGAATTTGCATAGTCATCCTCTCAAGATTAGTGTAGGAAGTAATTCTGCGCACCTTTGCTTCCTTGCAATTGTGATGAAAAGAAGTAGTTTTCAAATTTCTACTTATTGTGATGAAAAGAAGTTGAACTTGGTAAAGATCAAAGAAAGAAAAATGAAAAAAAAACCCACTTGAGAAGGAAGTTGTTGGTTCTCCTTTTTATTATGATTTCTTCTTCTATTTGTATGTAATGATTAATGAAGAGGGTTATCAAGTTCTGAAAAGAAAGAATAAGAAAAACCCACATCCTTTGAAAAAATAGAAGAAAAAAATCCATTTGAGAAAGAAAATGATGGTTCTTTGAAAATCTAATTAAAGCCTCATTCAGTCACCAGTTCAGAATTTGGACACAATTCTTCTTCCAATTTTGATACGATGCATTCCATAATTTCAAGGGTTT